>BGPT01000234.1:238382-327047 GCA_003297045.1 Symbiodinium sp. clade C Y103
TATATGGAGATGTTGTATTGCATATATGTAATATATGTAAATAGGCGTTGAAAGTTAAATAAATAAATAAATCTACATGTATATGTAGTAGGATAGCATATGTGCTTGTTTTTTAAGTAACAACCCAGCATTGGCTGCAGGCTGCCAAATCTATGAATCCCAGCTCAGTAGGATTTTCACAGCATCAATAACAGCCAAGATGATGCTTGGGCAAACCTGCTGGTCTGTGGGTAGGTATGCTGAATCTCAATCTGGCCGAGCATCAGAGATTGCTTTTGCAAATCTTTTCCAGCAGAGTTGTTCGAGTGTTTGAAAGAGTGAACTCGATTTAGACTACTGCCACCGTTGCTTCCAGCACTTGAGCTGTCAGAACGAGACTGAGCATGATGATAGCTGATCGTAGCAGGCTGTTCCTGAGCAGGAGGGCAAACAGGCAACGAAGAGACCGCAACCGGAAGAGGAGGAGAGTTCGGATTCCGTCCTGCTCTCAATTTATCAAATTTCAGATGCCAAAAGTGGGACTATTACGTGACTTGTAGCATTTTTGGATTGGATAAAGTACCGTTGCATGTGGTAGCATTTATGTATGGCATTATTTTGATAGACAGATCGCATGGGCTGTACGGGTTCCCTTGTTGGCTGTGTGGCACTTCTGCCTTGACCCCAGTACCAAGGCGTCCTCAAGTGACACTGACAGTGAGGCGCAAACGATGCAAACGCAAACTTGGAACAGCGATGCATAGAGAGACGCCGTAGAGCCGTAGAGTTCTGTTTGGGCAGGAAGCTTGTGGAAGCTTCGGAAAACGGTTTGAAGATTTCAAGATATTGCAGGAGTTTTCACGACAAGCAGAGTTTGTTTAAAGAGCACGAGCTTGTAAAGCACCAGATAGCTTCCCTCCATGCCGAGGGAGGGGACACATGCGATTCGAGCGAAGATCAACCAGCAGACCCTGAAGGTTCCATCGAGGGCAAAGTATGGGGCTACTTTCATATGATGTTCCTGGAGTTTTTGCCAATATGCAGACATGGTTGCGAGGCAATTACAGAAGATGTGCTTATGATAGTTTTGCACGGGACCACCTCTTGTGACATTATTTCAACATATTTACGACTTTCCAAGTATGGTCTAGCTGAATTGCAAGCACGCAATTGAATTATATGGAACAGCATGCAAACAGTGACAATCGACATCAGTCGACACGTCTTTCAAAGTCCCTATGGCAGTCCTTTCGCCCCAGTGCAGCAGGTGCAGCTGCTGTGGCCAGACCAATGGTTCGCAATAAGTCGAAAGCGTGCGCCAAGTTCATGGTGCGTCTGAGACTTGGGTGAAATCGGATGCACATTGAAGTTCATTGACGCATATGTTTTCAGAAAGACTTGACATGTTTGTGATATTTGTGTATATCTATATGTATAATCATACAAAAACACACACATGATTATATATATATATATATATCAGCGTTCTGTAGATACTGTATGCTGTAATTAGGTATCCTATGATATTTTGGTGATTTTTAGACCTTTGAAGCATGCGCGTTCCAGATCTAGCCCAGCATTTGGAGAGTCAACGTAAATTATGCTCTTGAGATGGCTGTACTAGCCCAACATCAACATGATTATACTTAATACAGACTTAACACATAGTTTTGAAGGGGGAAGAACCGAGAGGTCCTGGGACTTCTCTGGAACCAAGAACCAAGATTCCCCCAGGGACCTAGGACCTCTGAAGACCTCTTATATGGTACCCTAGTTTATATGTTTGATTAAAAAATACACATATCATATTAAATATAAGTAGATATATGGTGCCCCTTAGACACACCTCAAAGTGGTAGATCTTGAGTACATATGGCACCTCTTGAAAAATACGTAAACAATCCAGAAAACAACCAGAAAACACTGCAAATACCAGTGAAAACAAATAGATCCTAATAGTACATACGTATACATATAGATAGACAGATAGAAAGAAAGAGATAGAGATAGAGATAGAGATAGAGATAGATAGAGATAGAGATATAGATAGAGATAGATAGATAGATGGATGGATAGATAGATAGATAGATAGATAGTGAGATAGGATAGATAGTTAGATTGCGTATTTGATAAGCAAAAGGATGGGTCTGAGTGTGTATGTATGTGTGCGTTCTCTGGCTTGCCGGGCTGCCATTTCAGCGTGCCGAAGCGCAGTCATGCATGTTCTAACGAACCAACTCTGCTTCAGTCCCTGATCTACACCCCTATCCCTGGTGATCCCTGGTGTGTGTTTTCTTCATGCTGGTAGTCTCTTTGAAAACTACCTGGAATCGAAGCCTCCGTCTCGCCACGGCAGAGCTGAAAAGGACAGATCAGGCAGCGAGAAATCATGGTGCATGAGGACTAGGGAAGCCAGTGCATCGCACATCGTCAGATATCATCACCATGGTACAGCAGGGCTATGGCAGCCTGGGTGTGTGATGTGTATGCTTTCCATTGCTTTCCATATTGCCCAGGTGCCGGCCACCGTTGCCCGTGCCACTTCCTGAGCCATTGCCCAGGCGCCACTTGGGTGATCCTCAGTGTCCGCAGAGCGAAGCTAGCACTCAAGGCGATAAAGACGCACTTCAAAATACTTGTAAGAATTGCAGTGATATTTCGGGACTGCCCACATGAGGTAGCCAACATCCACATAGACATGAACAGATCCATCTCAAACCCTTCAAGTGTTCAATGCTCTTCTCAGACTATCGCACTTTTCGACAGAGAAATGCCAGAAGCCAACGTTAGGTCGCATGAGCCTCATGAGCCGAAGAAGTAGGTCGAGAGACAGGGACTAATTCAGGAGTCGGAGGGAACGATTTCGGGTGCTCTTTGGAAGGTCAGGTGGAAAGATTGGCAAGAGGACTACATGACAGTGGCTTAGGCCATGAAAATTGCAAGCAGCATCAGATTTTCAATCTTCCCTCCGCTCCTGAAGTCGCGAAGTCTTTCGGAAGAAGTCTATCCTATTGCTGAAAATGTCCAGATTTGTGCCCAGAGCATCCCAAAGCTATTGCAAGCAAACGGGGTTGGAATGAAAAAAAAGAAATCAATGAGATCGCGGATGGACTCTTAGCGGAGAACCTGAGTTTCCGGGCGGACTCTCCAAGCCGGGCAACCCTGAAAGCCTACGCCAGGGGAAAGCAGCGGTGCCAAAAAGTGCAGTTGAGCTTGTTGCCTGCGTGCATAGCGGAGGGCTCTTGTTTATTGTTTTCACTAGTAGGTAGAGAGAGAGGGGGGGCAACATGTTTGCCAGCTGTTCCATGCGCCGTTGCTACTGCAATGTGCTGTTGAGAACGGTTTTGTGACTAGAATCATGGAGCGCATCGTTGTAACTGTAGGGTATGACGAACCGATAGGAGCCGAGATGAGATGTCGACAGCCTGTTCTTTTCCTCTCAGCAATCCGGTCACTGGAGACTGCTCCAGCTGCAAGAAGGGCTTTGACCAAAGTATGGGGGGCTCAGGGAAAATTGAATACACAAAGCACTCTGCACATTGCCGCCCCCAAATCTCTCATCGAATGCACAGGCCTGGGATGTTTTAGTATCGGTGACAATGTATGATACTCAATGTTCATGACTTGACACAGAGTGGGAGGGAGAGATGACAAGAGAAATAGCGACAAAAGGGGAGAGATAGAGAGTGACCCTCAGACAGACAGGCAGGCAGGCAGACATACAGCCAAACAGACCGACCGACCGGCCGATAGAAAGGACAGACAGACAGACAGACAGACAGACAGACAGGCAGGCAGGCAGGCAGACAGACGGACAGGCAGGCAGGCAGGCAGGCAGACAGACAGAGAGAGAGAGAGAGAGAGAGTGAGAGAAGAGAAAGAAAAGAGGAACAAAAGTTGACAAAAGAGAAAGAAAAGCTGAAGAGAAAGGAGAGAAAGAAAGAAAGAAAGAAAGACAGAAAGACAGAACGACAGAACGACAGAAAGACAAGAATGAACGAAAGAAAGGCAGAAAGAAAGGAAGGAAGGAAGAAAGAAAGACAGAAAGACAGAAAGACAAGAATGAACGAAAGAAAGGCAGAAAGAAAGGAAGGAAGGAAGAAAGAAAGACAGAAAGACAAGAAAGACAAGAAAGACAATAAAGACAAAAAAGACAAGAAAGACAAGAAAGGCAAGAAAGACAAGAATGAACGCAAGAAAGGCAGAAAGAAAGGCAGAAAGCAAGGAAGGAAGGAAGGAAGGAAGAAAGAAAGACAAGAAAGATGGAAAGAAAGAAAGAAATAAAGAAAGAAAGAAAGGAAGGAAGAAAGCAAGAAAGAAAGAAAGACAGAAAGACAAGAATGAACGAAAGAAAGACAGAAAGAAAGGCAGAAGGAAAGGCAGAAAGAAAGGCAGAAAGAAAGGCAGAAAGAAAGGCGGAAAGAAAGAAGGAAGAAAGGCGGAAAGAAAGAAGGAAGAAAGGAAGGAAGGAAGAAAGGAAGGAAGAAAGGACGGGCATGGAAGGAGACGGAAAGTGATGGGAGGAGATGGAAACTGATGTAAGGACAGAAAGAAAGGAAGGAAGAGAGGAAGGGATGAAGAAAGGAAGGAAGGAAGAAAGGAAGGACATGGTAGGAGATGGAAGGAGATAGAAGGAGATAGAAGGACATGGAAGGACATGGGCAGAGGGGGAAGGCGACATAAAGAAAGAGAGTATGGATTGACTTTCGCGATGTTTAATGTTTGTTTTCCTCAGGTTTCCCTTTACTTTATTTTTCTTGATAATTTCTCTGTTCGTCCTTTTTTCTCCTTCTGTCAACCTTTTCTTGTGTTTTGCTGCTGCTTTGATGTTTGAGTGGACCCGGTTTGGCCGCAGCAGAAAGAAACAAAAGAAACAAATGAAAGGAAGAAAAGGAAAAAAAAGGAAAGAGAGAGAGAAGGAAGGAGATAGGTATGGGACACTCATGGACACTCAACCAGACACAAACAGGATGAAACAGTCAAACATGATGATGACTCATTGTGGTTTGCAATAGTTTGACCCTTGGCGGCTTCTTCTCACATGTTGAGGAGCAACAGAAGACTCCATTGTTTAGCCCGGGTTAGCTGGTTTTATTCCCCCACTTTTGGACCTGTTTTGTCTCTGGAACTACTGTTAGCTTGCAATTCTGCTACAGTACCTTCAGACCACATTCGAATATTGAACACAAGTAACAAGTATGCATGAATACTCATGAATATAAGCAAATGTTTGGGTTTCATCAATTGCCTATTCCAAGTTTCCCCCTTCGGGCTCTTAGCTTTAGTTCGAAGACCTTAGCATCGGCAGTTCAGCCGTAGACGCGGGTTTTGCTGGGAGCTTTGGCCATGGGCTGGCGGCTCAGCAAACTTTCACATCCCCGAATAGATTATATACTGTAAACTCCAGGAATATTTATATATATTTAATATGGTTTACTTGGACTTCATTCTTCTCAGAACCGCTTGGATGAATTGAATGCCGTCAGAGCCCCTCTCATGGCAAAAACTGAAATTACAGATGATTCAAGTAGATTAAACATTGATAAAACTAAGGCTCCGACGAAAGGCCGAGAAAGAAAACCAAAACTCTCACAGTGCCGGTGCCAATTGCCAGGACCTCAGGACCATTCGCATTGGGTCCATTCAACATTTTCATATTTTTACATCAAATACCTAGGATATTCGTGGATATTCATGTATTACACAGTCACCTCACACAGTCACCTCAGGATATTCAGGCAACGGTCATAGGCTGTGTGAATTGTGACCATACTTTGACTGCTTCAGTACTCTTCAGCATTTCGCAGTCACTGGCTTCGGGTCCAAAAGGCCAACAGTACCTAGCTACAAACCCATGTACTGTACGTACACTGTACAGCATTATTGTATTTTTACTGTATATAGTTGAGGCGTTTGCCTGCAGGATGCAGCAGAACCGTTTGAAAGCCTGAAATCAACAGAATATCAACAGATTCAAACTCCGCAGAGAGAACAACTCCGAAGCACTCACAGTAGACCAATATGCACTGAGGATGAAGGGCTTGGTGGGCACAGCCCTTGGAGGACGAGCGGACGAGCAGACTGCAATCCAAAGATGGAGCTACAATCAAAAAAGACTTATTCTGTTCTGCCCGTGATGCCTTTGATGCCCAACATGAATCAACATGACTGATCTTGCTGTATCTCGCTCTACCTTGCTCTATCTTGATCTGTTGATTCCCTTGAGATGACGGAAGAAAACCCCTAAGGCAAACAGACATAGTCCATAGTCATAAACCATGGAAAAGGAGCACTCCAGGAAACGCAATCCGGTGTAAAAAGGACAGTTGAAGAACCTTGACTCTACTTCTTGCAGCAGAATGGCATTGTTGTATGCATCACTCAAGGCATTCTTATTTCAATTTAGTTTCCCTTGGTCATCTTGGTCAGTGAATGTCGATGATGTCATGTGATGTCGGATAATGCCGCTGTTGTTTGCTTAGTCGATCTTAGTCGCCACTGCCATTGGGCCAAGGCTCTATGATTTTCTTCCACCCCCTGACCCTGAGAAGGACGAAGCTGCGAAGGCAGCGGCACTGTGCTGCCCAGATATTTTTCATTCAAAGCAGTTTGAATATGTTTAAGGACTATATTGAACCATGTTTGAACCATGTCAATTCAATTCACTTCATTTCTAAAATATCTTCACATATTCTTCATATTTGTTATTTTGGATGGGACTGTTTACTGAATGCCCCTGGTCCCGCGACCTTCTGGGAACTATGGTGGAAGTCGTTTGGTTGTTTTTTCGCGGAAAATTTCTGTCAAAGTGATTAATTACTCAAACACATGCCTCCCATCACCCTCTCACTTATCAAAAGTCATTTAAGATCATTTAAGTACAACTCCATCAGCTTGAAACTGCAAAGCCTTCTGTTGGCATGTCAGGCGGCAGCAGTTTGGACCTCATGAAATCGAGGGATTGGTGTTGTAACATGTTGTAACGGAGAGAGCCATGACAAGGGAAGTGACATGAAGTGACCTTGATTTGGTTGCATTGTGTTGCGTTCAATTCAAGATGACAGACAATGACAGACAGAGAAAGACACTGGACGTAAATGCAAGAGCTTGTGTTCTTTTTTTTGTTGTTGTTTGCTAATTTTGCTTGTTTGCTCTCAATGGAGATCAATGGAGGACCTGATCTCAAATCTATCTCATTTATATTTCTTCAAGTAAGGTGTTTCAGTAATGAATTCTCAGGACTTCCAGAGCCACAACCGGGCAAGTAGGAATTTGCGGTTGAATTCCGAAGTCATCCCTACCACTGTCACGCATTGTCATGCGTTGTCATGCAGGGTGTTGCCATGCTTTGCCCATGGTCGGTTGACTTGCAATACATGTGTGGCTCACGAGAAAGAAAACTTAGGTGAAGAACCATTTGTCTAGACCAGCTTTGCCTCCGCTGGACAGAAGCAGGCAGGGCAGACAGGATTTGCATGGATTTGCACTGCGGGCTTTCGCGACCTTTGTGAAGTGCACACCGGGCTGTGGTTTGTTGTGACAAATCGCATTTTTAGCCACCGGCCGTTGGCTGCGGATGCCCTGTGAGTTTTCCTCTGATACGACACTTGGCGACTTCAGGGTACCGGGTACTGCAAGCCTTTCAAACGAAGCACCACATGCAGCACGTTGTTCATTAGGGGCGACTTTATTTCGAAGTACTAGTAGCTTGAGGGACAGGAGCAAAACACAACAGTGTGAGAGGCGATGCCGATCTTGACTCTTCAGTGACTCTTCCAATCCCGCGCATCCCATCGCTTCGCATTGCTTCGCACTCTGACAGGGTAATTTTTCTTGACGTAGATGGGGTGATCCTTCCAGCTGGTCTGAGCCTCAGAGGCCAATGCACTCCTCAATATCTTGAAGGGATGTTATTTATAATTCACATATGATTTACTGTTACAACAATCGGTATGTCAATAGCTGTTTATGTGATCTTTATCGGAAAATGACGCGCCCAAATGAGCAAACAATGACAAACCCACATGACAAACGCGTATGACAACAAGAGTGACAAAAAGCGACAGAACAATGGCAAGTAAATACTTCAGATTTCCCGTTTCTGCTGTCCTAGGTAACTTACATGTATACATACATATTTGTGTTAATCTAAATCTATCTATATATATAATAAGTTTTAATATGTTTTAATCATTCTAAATCCATCTTGTGCAAGACAGTCAGATGCTTCGAGAATTGCAGAGGTTCGATCGACATGATCGTTGTGGATGGAGTCACGCTGCCCGCCAAAAGCCATGTCTCGGACCTACCCCATAGAACATATCTTCGGATATTGATTCTTGAAACTTGCATAACGCCGGCGTTTTCGTGGCTTCCTCACCCCCAAGGTCAAAGAGAGCGACTTTTCCGCTCAAGCTATGGGAAGTTTACGAGCAGCAAAGACCTTAGATGTCATCTACCTTCACTTTGAGTTCATTTGAGATCTATGTTTCTGTTCAATGCTCTTCCACAATCATCTTTGTTCATTTTCACGCTAAGAGAGGCAATCTGTTGATTCTGTTGGATGTCTTCCAATTTGCTTCTGAATATTTCTGAATCCTCCTAGCATCTCCTAGCCAACCAAGATTGTTCAGCAGACTGGGGCCACCATCGTGCTTTCATCTGAATGGAGGCCGGGACACTAGTCAGGTCAGAAGTCGCTGGGTGGTCAAGATAATAGATATATGAACAGCCACTCGCAGAACGCCAGACAGGATTGAAATGAACAGCCCAGCGAAAGGTATCGAAAGGTTTCACATGCTGTCAAGAAATTAATGACACTTTAGTGACTTTGGAATGACTTTGGTGTCAGGAGAGGGGAGGACTTGAAATCCTCCATCAACGCGGTCTTGAAGAGCCAGGACGGACATGGCTAGACAGCGAAGCAGAGTTGCGAGCGAGAGGTGTGGTCGCATCAAAAGGTAATAGCTACTGACTTTCAAAGCTTAAACACATCCAAGACATTTCAAGATCATTCAAGAAAAAAATGCAGCAAAGCTGAAACCCAACATGAATTTAAAATACGTCGCTCACAACATAGCAGACCTACTGGGAGTGGTCCAAGGCCCCCTGTTGCTCCCCAGATCGCCAGGCGACAGGAACTGTAAACTTGGGTCCAATGTGTGTTTTCTATGTGCACCAATATGCACCAATCCCATATGACCACGCTCTGGCGTATTTCTTTTTTGGCCGTAGAATGCCGATTGTGTCAACTTCATTCAATTTCATCTTGAAGCTGAGGCTGTTTCAAGATGAGCAGCTATCAAAACCCCCCAAGACCAAATGAGCCAAAGTCGTCCACTACAATACCTTCGCGGAAGCTAAAAATGCGGTCGCGGAAGTGCTGCAGGTCTCACGGAAGTAAGCGATCGCAGTCTCTGTGCGGAAGCTCCACGGAAGCGCCTTGTATATTCATGTTCGACATTATGATAGGATGCGCAGAGAACATAAACCTGAAGACGGATCGTCGCGGAAGCTCTACGGAAGTGCCAACCATCGCACATGTCACTGCGGAAGCCAAAGCCCAGCATGTCACAAGCTTTGGCAGATGAGAATGGGAGTGGACGGGAATCGTTTGGGGGGCTTTGAATACTGTTCAGATGGCCCTCCGATTCATCACGAATAGCTGCCCTAGATATCAGTAGATGCAGTTGCATGCAGTAGCTGCCCCAACGTGTAACCTTCTCCACTTTGGCAGGACATACCATCGCTCAGAGACGCAACGCCCATTTTTCAGCCAAGGACGGGCCAGTGGAGAAATGTGGAGAATCATATCAACATCGAACTAATCCCAACCGCCCACAGGCAGGAAATCCCAAAATGTTATGCTGCATGAAAACACCGGTTCTGACGAAAACTAATGAAAACTACACTTGAAGCTCATCAAGAAAAGATAAACCCGATGTATCTACGTAGTATATCACCCTTAAATCCCTCATGAATCCCAGCAGCAGACCCTTCACAGGCAAAGAGCTTCGACCAGATGCCAACACTTTCAAAATCCGTCGACTGAAAACCCTTTTGGCTTTCAAAATAATTACAGTAGGTTGATTTGACCTACTTTCTCCATCCTTGTGGAGAAGTCTCTTTGGTGGGCTGGAATGCCAAGAAAGGGCCAGCAACCGCCAGCAAGTCCTTTGGTCATTTGGGGCCATTTTGGCCGGCCTGTATTAAGCCCATTCAATCTCATTCAATCCATTCTTGAAGCTTTGTACTTGGCCGCATGACCGTGCCTTGAACAATCTGGACCCTCTCAGAAACATGCATGCAAGAACCAGCAGCGTGGATCAAAAACACGACTGTAAAGCTACCCATGGTCACAACCCTTGCAAATTGTCAAACGCTGATTGGACCTGCAAGAAGTGGGTTATTGGGCTGGAAGTAAACTAAGTAAACCTTGCAAGGTCATACATGGCCGCCGTCAAGTATTCTTTTTTGGATGACGCAACCATCCGCACTTGCACAGGCCAGAGCTTCAGAAGGTCCTTGGCAGAAAGTTGCCCAGTGCAGTGCTGTGCTGTCCAGTGGTGGCAGCCCCTCTACAAGATGCAAAATATGACAAAATATGAAAACAAAAATTGTAAAACCATTGTAAACCTAAGTCTCAAGATGCCTCAAGATTCTTACGCAAGATGTCTCAAGATATCTCATGGGCAGCCGCCCTGAGCTTATACATTGTGAAGACACCCAGGTTTCGCGACAGCCATCCTAGTTTGATTCGATGCAGACTGCCTCAGTGCGTCAGGTGAACGCAATCCATGCTTGGTGCGAACGCCGTGCCAGAGAGATAGGCAAGTGGCTCAAGGAGACCGTCAAGGAGGTGTAGGAAGATGTAGGAAGATGTAGGAAGCATGGGAGGAAGCATGGGAGGGAGATGGATCTAGATGGATGTGGTATGATGATTGTATGATGTAGTTCTGTTGCACATAGGTCCAGGATTAGGTCCAGGTAGGTGCCTGTTGATGCCTTATGACATCGAACCGGCACTGTGACCGGATCTGCTCCTTTTGATGTTGCAGATGGACGAATGGGAGTGTAGAGAAGGCATTCACAAACTCGACATCTCATGAATATGACATACTAGTAGAAGATATTTATAGATACATTTCATATTACTTGATCATATTTATATATTTCATGCATGCATGTATACATACAGCATGTATATACACGTATATAGTATTTGAAACACTTGCAGGCAGCAAGTTCCACTGGCTTGGTTGAGTTGAGAGGGAAAACTATGGAAACCATTGCTTTTGCTAGAGCAGTGTGCCAATGCCAATTAGTTGTTGGAACATTCTAGAACTATCTAGAACTAACTTTAACTAACTTTATATGTCGTATTACTCTCTATTTCGGCGTTATTGCTAGTTATCCATTGCCCGCCCCTCTAAGTTTTGTTCGACTACAGCCTGCGTGCATCAACAACCCTTCGCAGAAGACATCATCTACCCTCCATCTTTCAAAACCACTTTCCAAGGACGCCCACCAGGGCTCTCTAAATTGGGACATATTGGGACGGAAACCGAGCTAACCGAGCTCCAGACGCTGAGAGGATCATCCTGAAGTAGTGGCCTGGGTCGCTTTGGACGATTTGGACTTCGATTGGGCAGATGCCCTTCGACAAGCTGGTCGGATGCACCAGGGCCCCACTGGGGCCGGGGTGAAGTAGCATGAAGTGGCCTGAGGTGGCCACAGTGAATGACTCTTGTACTAAGTACCAGATATCTTCGAATAGGATCCAATAGGTCACCAAGGAGCAATTTTCACTAGTTCATTTTTTGATTATTGCAGTGCATGGTTTAAAGAAAAGGCACAAACAAATGACACGCAGGGGGATGCCAATGGGAGGGAGAGTTCTTTTTGAGGTTGTTATTTTTATTGATTGACAATCTGTTTGTCCAGAGTCCAGATCTCTTACAACCTTATCCCATTTCCGTATCGGTCTACTATTATCTACTATCCCAGCAGACTGCAAATGTGCCTCCCTGCTTCAAGGAGAGCACATCAGAGGCCACATAAGCCAACTTATCTCAGCACCTCCAATCTATTTATAAATGAGAACAAAAAACCCAACGCGCCTGCATCACCGTTTGTCCTTCCTCGGATGTTCTGCCCAACCCGATCTCAGTTGGCTTCAGGAACACCGTGGATGAAAATCCGATCGGTGCAGACGAACGATAGGATTTGCCTCACTGATGTCGGGGGCGCTAAAACAGGGCGGCTGCGTTGTGGCATTGGCAAAGCCTTCTCCTTAATATATTTGAAGAATTATGGAGACAGAGAGGGACTCCCTGATTTATTCCTTTGACGGCATTATGACATATTGTGATTAGGCTTTGGATGATCAAGGGGTAGAGGAGGAAGTCAGCTTTTGAAGGTATCTGCATCAGTTGTAGGATGACGGAACCCAATGGATTTTGCTATTCGCTTCTATTTGCAAGTTTCAATGCAAGCTGTTTCTGGGTTTCTGTGGAACCAAAAGGGAACAAGTGTAGCATGGCGAGGCAATGGTGAGACATGATATCATGATATCAATGACTGAGGCTTCCTTTTCAAACCACACACACACACACTTTCTTTCACATCCAAGTCTAAACCATGCTTGGGGAGTTTCTCTTTAGCACCTTGGGCAGCTTCATGCTTCTCGGTGACCCTGCAACATTGCTCGCACAGAAACCACAAACAAGATGAACACATGATGCAGGCATGGGATAGGCATAGCCTATGCGGCATAGGCATTTATATTTATATACACAATTAGTCAAAAGGAATGGTTCTCCATTTTCCATGTGTACTTGCCCAACGCATGAATATGGTTCCACCATGTTGCACAATGTCCCACGCTTCTTCCAGCCGGGTGGGGTAGGCAGATGCTGCAGACGCAGTGAGAATTCTCTTGAACCCACCTCCAGAGCCGAAGGCCGGGAACATCAGCTTGAGAACGGTTGGGAACGTGGTGATTTGTGATAATCACATGATATTCATATTAGTCAAATGCATGTAATCACGTATAAAATGTGGTAATGCGTGGTAGGTGCCTTCCGCTATATACTAGGCAGGAATTTTCTCGAAGTGCTTCCAGCATGTAGTTAGACTTTGATGACTGGATCAAGATCATATCATTGGATAGCCCCTTGACATCCCTTGACCACTGGTAAGCTATGTTGAACCTTAGAGGCCTGGCCACGGCTGAGGTACCAACGCGGATCATCAGCTCACAAGTGCCGCGCTCGGTTTTTTTTCCAAATTCAATTTCAATGTTCAAAGGAGTCACTACCTATCCACATCTACCTACCATGCAGTCTCAACTACAGAAAATGCGCGCGGAAATCGGGCGGATGCCCTGCCATGGCTATGTCCAACATTTCCCGTTTGGATGTGTTGGTGTTGGATTAGTGATGGTCCTTGTACCGAAGTAAGGGTATGCAAGGGCCGGAGAAATCAACTCGATCAGCTCGGCCCTTGAAGAGTTTGGCCTTTGAGGTTTCCAGTGACCGGCCTGGCGCTCAACAACCTTTACTGTAATTCATGGGTTGTCACATTCGCTGACAGCGTGTCGGATCTGTGAAGAATACAATGGGGAAATGTCTGAACAAGGGCCCTTAGAGGCCCATACAGGCCCCAAGTGGTAGTGCCAAGAATTCCTGGTGCCAAAACTCTGCTTCGCTTTGTATATGTACATACATACACATGTATATATACAATATTATACAATTATATACATATGTGTGGACAATATATACGTATATATAATATTGTATGGTACTTGGATGTGCTTGGTCCGTGCTTCGCATGCGTAGTTGGCAAAGGTCTGGAAAGCTTGCGAGCACTGAGGCTCATGATGCTGGAAGGGAAATCTCTTTGTTGATGTTGTGAGAGAGTGGTCCAAGAGGGTGGAATCGACACATTACTCAACATTATATCATCAGGAACTTGATTTCCCTTTTTTTTGTATTTTTTTAATATTGTTGCCTGGACATCGAATCCAAATCTATATATTCTACACCCAGCTACTTGAACCGTCCAAAGAACCAAAGTATCACGAGTTGCTTGCTCCGCATGTGTCGCAGAATCTGGATGAAAGTTTCACTTTTTGAGGGGCTGATTGAATGTTGCCACCATTTGCAACCCTTAGAGGAGACAATAGCAGAGAGATGTTAAAACGAGCCCCACGCAGAGAGATTGTCGACTACAGTCTTTGCATTGACTTCAGCATTGACTTCAAAGCTCAAGTCTTGGAAAGAGTTTATGACATTGTCATGCACAGATGGCCAGTCTTACTGTAGTTTTCTTGTAAGTTGCTCTACCACGGGCTAATTTGATCAAATTAGCTTGTCAATTCCCTCGTCACGCTTGCAGGACTCTGGGCCAGAACGAATCAGATTAGGTTGAGAGCGTGAAGAGAGAATTCAGCCGATGGGGGCTCAAAGATCTGTAGAACAATATATAGAACACATTAAGACTGACACAGAGATGTGGTTTCGGGTTTGCAGACTGGATGCTGCAAGATGCTGTAGAGATGTATTGCAGACAGTCAAAGTCTGCACGAAGATGCCCCCTGGTGCCACCTCATGCCAACACAAAGCAAACACAAATCAAAGTCAGAAATATGGGAGCCAGGTCAGACAATGTCAAACAATGTCAAACAATGTCAAAGATTCACTCCCATTCACTCCTGTCTCGCAAATGTCAAAGCCAAACAACATCACACAACAACCAGACCCAGATGAGTTCAACTGAGATCGTTGCAATGCGACATGCGACACTGTGCGTTGCACTGTGCAAGCCAAGACGGCCTTCAGTGCAGCAGCAAGAGTGGATCAGAGCGAGGTGGCTAGAAATGGCACCTGTAATCAGCGCAGCTTGTGGCTTTATTGGCCGAACCATGCAAAACCCTATAAGTAGCTTTGGTTCCCTGTGTTCTTTTTCTATCCTTTTATATCATGTTTTTCTTACAATGAGGCCCCTGCTGAAGTTGAAGTGAAGCTCATCAAGATGCATAGATTGGATGAAGTGGGGAACTGTAGGCAGACCGCCGAGGTGCCAATGCCTTTCACAGCTTGCGACTGTCGTACTCTGACATGGCTGGTAAACTGCTCGTACAGAACTGCATATGCAGAGTCGGCTCAGAGACTCGACTTTGAGTCATAGCCATAGCTGACAACAGTTCCAGGCAAGCACTGCATCCAAGGCCAGTGTTTTTCAATATTTCCCACATGGCGCCCATGGATCGTCAATTCAAGGCCACTAGTCAAATGTGGGCTGATGATGGCTGATACATATGAATTGTTGCTTTGAATAAGTACTTCTGATGGCTTGGTTATGGCCTGGTTCTCAATGAACTGACTCTTGCCTTGTTCTTCATTCCTCATATCACACAGGACCTTTTTCCATTCATCTGGAGCCACCGCCAGACTTAGCACAGGGATATCCCCCAAAAAATGGCTGGAGAGATCCAAGGGACTCCAACGATGAAGAAACTCGGCAAGGCTTTACATGGTCAAGACTTTCCTTCATTCAAGGTGTTGGCTCCTTAAGACAATTCAGGCTTCATATACCATCCATATGCACATATTTATAGATATATACATATTATATATATATAGTAATAATAAATACATATCCTTTCAGCGCCTTCCAGTTTCCAACCTGTCATGGATGGTCGTGAGCGGCACGGCCCCTATGACCGGCCAGTGACTGCACAGGACTCTTGGCTGTCAGACACTAAGCAAGAACTTGGCACATTTTTGGTCATCGCCAATTGTCAGGCATGGCCCCAAGAACTGCAAGTGCTGCTAACATCTATGTACTTTGTATGTGAACATATTGGTATGTACTGGTATGCAATCTTATGTGACAATGTGATGTTACGTGATCTCATGTGCCATTCATGTGCCATTCATGTGCCATTCATGTGCCAAAACGTGCCAAGGACTCAAACGGCTCAAACTTGCAGGAGGAGCTATGCCCATTTTGCCGATGGCCTGCTGAGCTTCTCAGCCGCATAGGGCATAGGCACCACATAGAGTGAAACATAGAGTGAAACATCGTTTGGATTTCGGCAACGGCAACCACTGAGTCCTTGTCAAAACTGAGGAAATGGTGGCCGCAAATCTGGGCTCCCTTGGTTGGTGTCGGGCTGCGTCGATGTCATGTGAAGTGCGCTGAAGCTTCGCTGGATGAGCCAAAGTCTGCACTGGAGCCAAAGTTTGGGCAGAGCCTCAGGGAGCTGCTGAAACACTCCAAGATGCTCAAACGAAAAGAAAAGATCAACAAACGTTTTGTTATGCTTTGTTCTGTTTCGTCAACATATTTTTGTTCAGTTTGTTCTTGTTGTTTCTACCTTTCAAACATTCTAAATTATTCCAATAGCACCATATGCACAATGTTTCACATGTTTTATAGCTTAGAGTGAGCGACAGACTATTGCTGTGAGAGTTATGAGATTCGACGTCATGAGCCCAAAGGTTTCAAACAGGTTCATTTGAGTGTGAAGCGACCAGACTATTCACCTTCTATTATTCACTGACATCTCTGTTTCTACCAGCCAGAGACAAAGGAGTGCATTGTATGCTCGGAAGCCAGCGGGGCGTATGAGCAAAGAAGAGGAGAGGGTGAGCCAACTTGCACTTGAAGGGATCCTTGTTTGCTCAGCAGGGGTTGTGCGTTTTGTCACCCAAGTTTGTTGGCAAGCTTCTGACATGTTGAACGCGCGAATCTACTAGTCAGGTACTGTAATAGGATCAGTTTTTGTTTCTTATTTGCACCGTGGCATGTATGGAATTTCTTGACGGACAGTGCAGTTCTCTGATTGGTACAGTGTTTACTTATGTAGTACTTATATTCTTACTTCATCTTACTTCGTATCCTTCTTTGATGTTCTGCAGCTCATATATTCATTGAACCAAAAAATGAATAAACCATTTCCAATGCCATCGCCATCCATTGCGCGCAAGCAGCAAAGGAAAATTCCTTCCTGGCCTTACCAAGCCCTAGCACCGGTGCCCATCGCGCTCTTTCACCTGGCGGGTGTGCTGGAATTGCGGCTCTCAGGGTCTTTTTGCAAAAAGTGGACTGTACCTGGCACATTTTTTGACCATTTGTATCATTTGTGACTGGTCTAGAATAGAGTCTAGAACTATCTAGAACATTCTAGAACTATCTAGAACTTCACTTCAGTAAGAATTCCGATTAGATTGTTGGCCAAATCAAATTTGTGGGGTTCTCCTTTTGTTTTTCGGGTGCGGATGCACATTTAGAGGGAGTCTTGATGAGTCTTGTAGCGTTCATTTTGTTTGGCCTGGCCGCCCTTAGGTCTTGCAATCTTTTTGAACTTCCGCCGGAGATTGGTGGATGCCAGCACTTGGAGACGCTGAGCTTGATCGGCAACAGCCTGTCAGCTATCCCTGCGGAAGTGGGCATGCTCACGGAACTCCGCTATCTCTACCTGCGCCTCAGCCATTCAACTTCCAAGTGGGTTTGATTCATTAAAAAAGATATTGCATAATATTGCAGAGACATACCGCGCAGCTTTCAGACGACTTACATTGTATCCGAGCTGGTGGGTTTGGAATGTGTGTACAGGTCCAGGTCGGCTGAGGTTCTGCTAGTGCAAGTGCGTTTGCCGTGGTTAAATGTAATTAAAGTATGTCAAAGTGATCCTTCTTGCCTCCTGAGTTTCTGTTCTATTTCTGATTCTGGATTTGGCCCACTTTTATTGCATTCCACTGAAGGAATGGCAACTTCCTTCGAAGTCTTCCCGAAGCAGTTTGCGACCTGCCAAAGTTGCAGGAGACGCTCTGGTGTGCAAATACCCATGGGAAACCGTGCAGAACAATGGTTGTCTAGTCTTATAGGTTCGGTGTGCCAATGATTCTTGTCGCAGGCACTGCAACTGTCAGACTTCGAGAATCAGAAAATTGTGGTTATTTTTTTACTTGTTTTTTTTGATGTTTTTTGGTCACTGCCTTGTTGCGCGTGGCATTTGAACCCGTGCTCTAAGGATATGTTTAGATGCAAATTGCCTGGAAGAAGCACCGCGTTTTTCTTCAACGGCGCTTGGTTTGTATACAGCGCCGGGCAACAAGTTTCCGGACGTTGCTTTCTCGCACCACTTCGAGAGGTTGGAAGTCCATGGCAACCAGATCCGGAACACTGGCCTGGAACTGGAACACAGTGGAAAGAGTGGAAAGTGGAAATTATAAGAATTGTATGTGGAATAACTTTGGAATATGCACGCAATAACATGACATACACATCAGATGCATCAGCAATCACCAGCACGCTTGCAATGTGGAAAACTCACATCAACAGTTAAGGAAGTAGGGACCCGCAGGATCCCGTAGGGTCAATTCAAGATAATGGCTTTGGTGAAGCGTGTTTGGATGTGTTTGGTGTATCTTGGTGTATCTTATTGGTCTTGGTATCAATTTGTTGGTTTATGTTGGTTCTCTTTTTTTTCTCCTGTCTGTTTGGGACATAAGAATGCTCACACATAGACATAGACGATGAACATGATGAAAATATAGGGTAAAAACCGAACAAGTCCTTGTACAGCTCACCACGATTTGCATCAATGGATGGACTCCCCTATATATATATATATTTAAATTTATCTATTTTCCTTTGACCATTTATTTGAATTTCTATCGACATCGTCGCTCCGAGCTGCATCTTTGTGCCAGCATTCTCCAATGAAATTCAACGAAATTCAACCAAACTGAGGAACATCATTCCGCTGAACCCCGGCATTCCTTCCCAGTTGGTCACGTTGAAGGCAGAATGATCCGGACGGACCTTGCGGAATGTGGGAAATGATGGAAATGTGGAGCATGAGGTAATCAGAGAATCGCGATCCATCGATTCCATCGTCACCTCACAGGCGAACAGGTCAACAAGATTTGCTATGTAACCTCGGAAACATTCGACCTAGAAATTCCATGCAATCCGAGGCAATTCTACTGCTGTCTTTGGGTGAAAGCCGCAGGTGATGGGCAATCAGCTCACCGAGCTGCCAGAAGAGGCTCAGCGATGACGCGATGGCCGGTGACTTGTGCTATTTGAAGATGGATATTTGCACAATATTTGTTGACTTTGTTGAAGTTCCAATGTGTGGTAATCATACTGACTGTGTGAGGACGCCAATGGCAGCCATGTTTCACAAATTCAGTTATGTGTGCACGCTCGCAGGTGGCTTTGATGCCCGTGCTTCGGATCCTTTCCGTAGCCAACAACCGTGCCAACACTCAGAACGTAGTAGCGAGATACAGCTCACGGAAATGCACCGAGCGGCTTCACCAAAGATTGGTTTCCCAGGTCGGTCACAAGATATTTTTGACAGAAATTCAAGCTTGTGAATTAGTTAGAACATGTTGGACTGGATTGGTGGATTTTGGATAATTTTGGATTTTTCATACATATATACACACATGTTGAAACAACTGAGACAGCTGTTGGATGATGGATAGGGCCAGACAGCCCAGTGGCGCCCAGCAAACCAAAAGGATTGTTTATGTGATTTTTCCTCTGAGCGCCTGTGTTTTTTGATTTCTTCTGTCTCTGTGTGTGTGTGTGTGTGTCAAGTCAAGGCCTTCGCTCGCTACCTAAAGGGCTTTCTCAACTGCATGGTGTGCCTCTCAGCATGTCCAGCCTTGCGGCTTGCAAACTCTGGATAGCCCTGGTCTGCCTGGTGTGGGCTGTGACATTTGAACACATCCTCTTCACTTCTGGGTGCCACTCAGTGCCAGGGCTTTCCTGGACCTGAGAAGATTACAGATGACATCAATTGAGCAATGAAGATTGAAATTGAAATTGATTTAAGGTTGAATAAAATTAATGATTGACGCATGTCATGTTTTCTCTAGCTGGTAGCTGATGCCAGAACTCGAATGGCTTTTGGCCTATGAGCCCACGCCTCAGTTCGTCGGATACGTATGATGCAATCTCTGAAGCGGAGGGGAACCAACCTACTGTAGTAAAAATGATATACAGCATACATATATGCATACATTATTACAAAAATCAACAAGGCAAGATCCAGAATGAATAGTTCTGGCCGTGCCATTCAAATGCCGGTTTTCATTAATCAAGAAAGTAAAACTATACATAGAACTTGGGCTGCATGGCTACGTGGCACTTCATCAGTTCGCAATCTGTGACTGACAGGAATTGCAAAGGCATAGCAAGGCTGAGTCGTCTCTAGTGGGGCTCACACCGAGGAATTGCATCACGGACTTGCCCGCAAATCTGGGACCTGGTTGGGGCGCTCACGACCTCTCTAGAAATCTCAAGGCATCTCACGACATTTTCCGACATTTTAAGATCAAAAGGCTCGCTCGCGCCTTGTTCAAGAGGACACCAGCCACAGTTCGAGGCAGCCTCAAACCGACAAATTTGTTAGAAAGCGTAAGCCAGAGTTCTTCGACTAGCACCGGGGGGGGCAGGCAAAGCAGTGTCCAGATCGGTGGATCAACCTGTCATGTTGGACTGTTGAATCACTGCAATGAGGTTGCCGGACTTTGACACGGCTTTTGCTGGAGTCCAATCCATTGACACCAACAGCATTGGCTGAGTTGATCTCTGATTTGAGCAGGACCTGCGTTTGATGTCCCACAAGTTCAAAGCTTGACATGCGAAGTTGATGACACATTCGCAAGGAGGGCATACATGGAGTCATGTGGATTATTCGCAGCCCCAGAGAAACCAGGTCTGAGAACAAAGGAAGAGAATTAGCAGTGAAGTTGCCAGACAACAGCAGACAGGTAAATCAAATGATAGCCTCACCAAGGCGGAAAGTGCACATACTATTACAATCTATCACATAATCTTGCATACACAAATTGTATGCTAGTATGCACAGATACTCAATGATATGCATAGACCAATATCTATGATATCTATCGATAGTACCATAAAGTACCTATATAGTTGTATTGTGACAATTACGCGTATGCGTGTGCACATATACAAACGCCGGATATTAAATACGTGTGTCATAGTGCTGAAAGGCTCCATCATTTACTGCGCCAAATCAAGCCTAGAGCATGTGGCAGCACGCAGGGAGGACCTAGTGTAGCGACCTGTAGAGTCTCACCGGATAAACTCCAGGTCCAACACCCTTTGATTTCCTATAACCCACAGATGAATATTGCAAAATGCATGTTCTTTGGCTCTCCGCACCCTCCGTGTCACATCAATAGTCTGTCAGGAACTCCAAATCTATATTTGTTTGTACTTTATGTTCTTTCTTTCCAAAGGGTCAGCAAGGGTTCAGACATGTTCAGACAAGATGTTGCTTTTGTTGCCTCGCCTCCCATGATCTTTAAAGCTACAATTAGATTAATTAGCTATGATACTTACTGGTAGTAGATGTTAGTAGTTGGGTGTGTGAGGTTCTCTCTTCCTAATAGCGAGAATATCACACTGTTTTCTCAGCAAGTTGGGCTGGATCGCAGTCGTTTTAGCCAGGAGCCGGATCAAAACACTGGGCCTTGACACCAGTCAAGCAGCTGGACAGCATTCGACACGGTCATGGTCACCATATTAGTACTGAGTGAGTCATACGAGTCATATGAGTCATACGTAAAGTATTCCGGATTCCCAGGTACTGTAGTACACGCAGCCCCAGTGGTATCCATCGAAAAAGATCTAAAAAATGATGCCTGGAGAAGAGTGTTGCTTTTCGGAGCATGTGCTCCATGTGCTCCAGGTGCTCCATGTGCCGTTTGAGGTTTCCTTGGCTGTTGAAGCTCTGCCCAACTGGGCTGGGGGGCCAAAGTTGTGGGGGATATGGTGGAGATGAGAGGGTGCTAAGGCGTTGTCAGTCGCTGGCCTACTGCTGCCAACAGAGCGAAACCAGAACAGATCCCAAGTCTTTGTTTCAATTCTTGCAAGATTTTGCAAATTCAAAAGAACGAGCAGTCGTGCCACTTGCAAAGTCCTGCAAAACAAGGCGAATAAATTTGCGCATCCCTTACCATCCCATTGCTTGAAGTGCTAAACTACGCTAGACTGTCTTAAACTGCAATATGAAATGTCTTTGCCTGGGACCTTCCACTGTCTTGCTCGACACTGCAGGAGCCGTTGCCATCAGCAGTGTCAGTGGGAACTGTACCGGGCTGAGGGTTGTGAGATATTCTGACAATGCTAGCAGGTCCCAATGGTCCTAGCCACTTCTGGCTGTTGATTGGGCCAGGTCGCCACCTGCAGCGAGAAAGAATCACAAGTAGAGCAAAAGTATTCAAACGATGTCAAACATAGCAAAGCCGAATGCCAGTCGAGACAATTCTCGGGAGTTTCAGTCGAAGGCGGAGCGCCCAACGACTACAAAACAGTACAACAAATGCCAATGATAAATATTGACAAATATAAAACTGATGTTTTTTTTTTCTCCCAGGTGCTTCCAATCAGTGGCTGCAGCCAAGTCAGCCTGAAGTTGACCAGGGCCTCTCAATTGAGAAGGCATTCTAAGGGTTGGTGATGGGCTTCAGAGCTGGACCACAGAATTGAATCAAGAATGAATACTAAGCTTGACTCCATACTATGTCATACTGTCATACTATGTCATGCGAAAGTCTGATGTCAACATCATGCCCACAAACAATTACGCAAGACTTTCTTCTGATGCATGATGCCCACTTTCTATGTGCATTTGCCATGCTCTCTAGCCTCCTAGCCTCTAGTCGTTTAATCACTCCTTTGTCAGGCCATACTTTGATTCAAAGGCTGCGGCTCAAAATTCAAAGCCCCGACATGCCGATCCATACCCCTGATCCATACACCGGATCCATAATGATACATACCCCTCATCCATACCCTTTGAAGTTTGAAGGGATATGATATAATATATTATAATTTATTGAAGACTATTATAAGATCAATTTGCGCAAGTCCTTCGTTCCATACGTATGGATCACTGCGGAACGATCCATACCCGTTTGTGAGCCATACCCTGATATACTTTGTTGTCGAGACTTGCATAAAGCCTGAGGACTCTTTACGACATCTATTGTTTTGGTGAAGCATTTGTGTGTTTTGTGTTTCTTGACCGCATGAATCATGTTGTAGCATTTTATTAGTGGGATGAGAGCAAATTGGGAGCAGTGTTTTCAAAGTAATTCATTTCCGACAAGACTGCTTTGGGACTTCCTTTTTGTTGACTCCCCCGTCAATTGTTTGAGGGTGGGGTCTGTATCTGCTAAGAATTGCTGTAATATGCCATATTGTTCTGAACTGTACAGCTTGGTGGCGCACTCTTCCCGATGCTGCGTCAGGGACGGCATTCGCTCTGTGGCAGAGCCTATGGGGCCACCAGACCCTGTGACCCAACCAGCTCCGCTGCTCGTTGTCGCTTTTACAGCCTCACAGGCAGAGCATTGGGCCATGGGCTGCGGGCCAGGACGCTGCTAGGCACAAACAAAAAAGACATATTCCAGCCCAAACCCTCTAGGTGTGGTGAACAACGGTGAATGTGTTCCGGGGCAATGCAAGCATTTCAATGCCACGGCCATGACATTTTTCCATTATTTTTCCCAGCACTTACGACCACCTCTGACTCATTTGACCACACACTTCGTCACACGTCGAGTGAAAGCGGTTGAAAGCAACCAGGGCGAGCCAGAGTGGCTGGGCTTCTTGCGTCGCCTGTTGGAACTCGGCGAGGTGCCAGTGTCCTGACAGTGTCCTGACAGTGTCCTGACAGTGTCCTGACAGGTTGAATCCACTTGAGCTCATGATGTCAGATGATGTCAGATGATGTCAGATGATGATATTCATGGATGCTTGTGGATGTTCATGAAGCTGGGGGTCCTAGACATTTGGTTGGTCTTTGGAGGCCCGCTTGGGGTAATTAAAGAGGCTCACAAGGCAAACCGTTTGCAGACTCTTTGAAGATATTTAAATCCTTTAACCTGCTTAACTTCAGAAACATTGGTGAGCCTCGTAGACAGTCGTGTGCATTTCCTTTGTTGCCTTACTTCATTTTTCCATCCTTTCTTTGCACTTTTTGAGCAGCTTATCACCCACTTGTGTGGAGGAATTATTCAAAGTGTGAAGGCCAACAGCGTTGGAAGCTGCTGTCAGGTGAAGCCCTGTGGTGAAAGTGGGGGAAGCCTTGATGAGCTACTGAAGGAACGCCTTGGGAAACTGATGGCAAACGGCGAGACAGCAATACAAAGCAATACTGGGGCATCTTGGCATATATTGGGGATATTTGGGTGTATATATATAATATATATACATATATATAAATATATATATATATATACACATGTATTATGTTATACTATCATTATGATTCATTAGGTATGCATGTGTTATATTTTTCCCTGACGCGCTCCCCCTTGCGTCGGCCGGGGTCGGCGGATACTGTATGTGATGTATGTATGCAGGGTCAGCAGAGGCCCAGGGAAACCATCGGAAATACTAACCTCTGTGGAAGAGGGTCAGTTGCAAGAGCCGACAGCAAGTTTACATTAAAGAAATGCAACACCAAAACTGGCAGGCGGGCTTGCATTGTTGAGGAAATGATGGACTTACCTCATATTGGGTGACTCGGGAAATGGCCACTACTGTCACGATATGTTTTGAGTTTGGGCGTGGCCGCACCGCTTCTCCAGGATGCTGACTCTGATTTTGACGTCAGGATGTCAAGGCTCGGAAACTTTCAGGGCTTTTGTGTATTTGAGGCGTTTATCATCGTTTATCATCGTTTATCAGCATCAACAATGTCGGCGGTGTTTTTTTTCATGTTTTTTCTTTATCGATAAACCAATCAAACTGGACTTGTTATGTTTGTGCGTCAGCGAGAAGTAGCAATTGTCTCACAACATCTCACAACATACTGTGTCCAAAGAAGCTATGTATTGCTATTGTCCAGCAGAATGCTTGCAAAGGCCCCCCCCCGCCCCGCTGACACGTAGAGCGGAACGTTTGAGCAATGTCTCTCGTTGCAATGTGAGCTCGTATTATATGTTATGTGAGATGGAAGTACACGTGCTGAGGCTAGAGGCTAAATTTGAGGTATCCATCAACAACTAGTAGAGCTGACTAGACATTTCCATGCAACAAGCAGCAGGCAAGTCATTCGAACAGTTCCCAAGGGTAGGTGCTGCATGGCCACTTCTCAACTTCCCTTCTGCATCCTTCTCAGTATCCTTTGCATCCAGTAAATCAATGCGAGACAACTCTGAGGTTATGGTCAAATTGCCCTCAATGTGCTTCCTCCGTGACTACGCAGGCATTGCATTTTGGGGCAGCAATTCGCATGACAAGACAGGGAGATTGTATTTCAATGTGTAGTGGGCTGAAGATGTTGAAATATTTGGCACATCTTTGGATTCTTAGGCCGTTTTCATGATCCATTCAGACTTTGTGAAGCATGAGGTCAAAACCACCCCATCAATCTCCCTGGAAGACTTCGATGTGCCGGGCACTGCAGCTGCTAGGATGGGGTTGTGAAGAGATGAAAACATAATGAGCCAGACGAACGCGTAAGATTAGAAAACATTGAAAACATCGTAAAAAGTCACAACACTTAAACCGAACTTTGACCCGCGGATAGCAGGGTGCTGGGAACGTGGCAGTTGTAGGAATGGCAGCTGGTTCTTTAGTGTAACTGCAAAGCCCAGTTATGAGCCCAAGACAGGGGCAAACCATGGGAAATCCTTATAACTGAGACTGTCAAAATAGTGAACCTGATTCCCATGGGCTTTGGCATGTGTGGTGCAAGGGGTGCTTAGTTGATCTCGTCATTTCATTTTTCTTTTTGAGGCTCACTGTCGTGGATCATCGGATGCGATGGTACAATGAAGACCGTGCTCACCTCAGGGTCACCTTAAGTTTCCTTTGTTTACGATGGATGTGATTATAATGAAATTGGATGAAATTGGCATTTTTTTGGTCAGTTGGTTTGGATACGAGATGATACGAACAGGGCAATCATACGAACAGTCTGGCCATGTCCAGCGGTCCAGCTCTCTATTTTTAGCTTCTTTCCAAGATTTGCCAAGGCCCAGCTCTGGAGAAAGTTTTGAAGGATCTTCGCCCAAAGTATTCCAAGATGTTATTTGTGCGCTCGCCAGCTGTTGTGAGGTGCATATATGTGCATATGATAATATATGATATCATCTTATCATAGATTAATGATTAATTGTCAAATATGATTCCATAATACTGGTACTGCATAATCTGATGGCATAATGATGGGTCACATAGGCAGAGCGAAGCATAGCTTGGCAGAGCATTGTAGAGCTATGCGCAGTCCCATGGAGCTTGATGCTCCAAACATATGCCAAACATGGACCAAACATGGACCATTGATGAAACTTGATGAAACTCCCGCACGTGCCGCATTTGTGATGTTTAGGTTGGAGCTTCCATGGGTGGCTTCGGAGTTGCTCGGCTAAAGTATGCCGATGCCAGGTATGCGATTCACACGTCATTCGAGGTTTGGAAGGACAATGGCATGGTAGGACCCGGTAGCACGAATGTGCTGCATGCGCCCACATTCAAGAAACGTAGATCAATCAAAAATAGTCAAAATAGGCAAACAGAAATGCAATCCCTGAGCTTCCCGAGCCAATGGTCATTCACTATGTGATTTTGCATGATTTTGCGTCACAGTTGGGTGAATTGCCCATCATTTTCAATATCTCTGAGGCCCTTTTGCACGGTGGAGCTTTAGCAGATGGGGTTGTTGCCTTCAACCCACAGGTGCGAGGCTTGGTATTCGGCACCTACAGATAGAAAAGTAAGTGAACGATCAGTGAAACAGCACATGGATGTATACATAATTCACGAATATTAACAGCACATGATGATATATGATAATATATGCTAATATATGATAATATACGACAATATAAGATAACATATGACAACATATGATAACATATGATAACATATGATGATACATGATAATATGAAAACATATGATAACATATGATAATATATGATAATATATGATAATTTATGATAACATATGATAACATATGATAACATATGATAAGATATAAATAGATGATAATAATGATATATAATGGACATGAATGATCATGATAATAATTATATGTCCACACAATAGAACACAATTTTACCATATTTGTGCCTCGGTCCAGCTGCCGCTGTTTAGGCCACGCTAACGGAGGCACTGCTGAGACCACCAGCAGAGACACCGAAAGACTTGGAGGACGGTGCCGCACGTAATCCCAGCCTGCCGCTGGCAGCATCAATCCAAATATCAAGGGCGGCTGTCCCAAACACATTCATAATCATCCATAGTCGTGAAGAAATAAGAAGAAACTGGCTTAATCAAGCATGTTGTGGCCATTTGTGAACGAATGCAGAACTTGCCGAAAGTTGATCCAGTAAATTGCACCAAGAGATTCCAACGTGTTCGGTGGATGCAAGGGACAACCTCGTGCGGCAGGATCTATCACAGGCAGTGATGGATTCCGTGCAAACTGCCAAGGGCCGCAGGGCACAGATCACTGTGTGTGGAGCCAAGAACATAGCAAACCAATGACATCCAATAGCCATGGCATAACCATGGCGTCGTGATATATCGTGATGGTTCGTGCCATTTTGAAGTTGATGAGTTTGACTATTTTGGAATACTTGGACAGTAATTACTACGATGTACTGCGCCATGCGCCGTGGCGCTCATCTGACTCGTTTCGGCCAAGGCACTGCGCAGCTGACGAGCACTTGTCCCATGTTTGGCACCCGGTTCGACCGGGATGTCTCAAAATGTCTCAAGATGTCTCAAGAGTTTAATTGATTTCAATCGGCATGTGGACTCAATACGGACTTGGAAGTTTTGAAGCGCTTCATTTGTGGGCCAACCTTTGTCGTAGAATGAAATCAAACAAGATTTACTGTCAGGCTCTTTTGCCTTGTTGCTCAGCAGCGGCTAGACAAAGTGTCCCGAATTTCCCGAACACTCTTGACACTGACATCTACTCACAGTCCATAAAGTCGCATACAATCGCTACTTTTACACATCATATTGCATCATATTGCATCATATTGTATAATGTTAATATATGTTAATATATGTTAATCATGTTGATTCACGTTGTATATTGTTGTATCATATTTTAATCGATTCGCGCAGGCGCAGCAGGCCCTGGGCTGTGCTGGATTGGAAAGCGCAGCCATCGCCATTCGCCATCCGCCATCTCAGCCGTAAGCGGTTCAGAGCGAGGACATCCTCGGCCATCCTCGGCCATCCTTGGCCTCGGCGGCCTCGTTGGCCTCGGCCTGAAAAATGGTGTCTCCAAGCTCGGTCCAAAACACCATGAGGCGTTCCATGATGAAGCGCCAGTGGGATCAAGTCCCACAGACAGTGAAGGACTTGGAGAAAACTTGGAGAGTGATGGGCAGGGCGATCAATGATTTAATATGATTTCAGAATATGAATGATTAATACTAATAATATTATGTTATATGATGTTACATATAGATTCAGATATTATATAATTCCATATTGGACATGAACATTTGACGAAAGCTTATCTCATGGGAGAGGTGTCTCTGATGGAGAGCCACAAGACTCAAACATTATGACAAGAACATTCGCTGCTTTTATGGGAGCAACTTCAAGGCCTACAACCGAATACAAGAGCTAGAATCCAACTACAGAACCTTGCTAAAGATGAATCAACAGCGACGAGCAATGAGTTCATATGAGTTCATGAGAGGTGGACGATCGGATGATGTCCGAATGTCTTATACTTCCATGCAGCTGGCAGACCATACTCTGACGCTATCTCCCCGTCACATTTTGTCAGGAGAATGGTTACAAGGCTTTGGATGCCTTTCTCCGACACACGGGTAGCACCAGATCAAATACACGCGTTCTATTCAGAAAATATGCAACAGGACGGACCTGTGAGTGTGTGCCTTCCGCCCTGCACTGAACTTCTCGATTTGGTATGATTTGGTGTAATTACTGTAAGTCTTAAGTCTAGCAGTAGAATGTGAATACACCAAGGGGAAACGACTCATGGGTCACAAATGGTCACAGCATGCTACCAAGAAGATGTAGAAACGGTACCACACTGAAACTGTGTATTCTTGCTTTATTCTCGCAATATAGACAGAACATGAGAGGGAAATTGTTGCCACTCATTTCTAGCCCCTTGGATGGGGGAGAGAGAGCCATTTGATGGTAGGCAAGACACCAATGGACCAACTTGCAGCAGGGGAAGTCTGTAGATCAGATCAAAAGATATCATATCATCACAGAGGTCACAGGAGGCAGTTGATACATTCTCAATGAAAGGACGCGTGCAGGTCCGACATGGTTCAACTCAAAGCAAGACATCGGAACACAAACACCAACACAACTCAGCATTTGGCAGGGCGAGATAGAGATGGTCAGCCCGCTCTGACTCTACCAGAGGCAAGACGGATGATTGCTGCGCAACTGGCCTGCCAAATACGTGCACCGGGTGGAATGCAAGTTGTGCAGCCGCCACGGGATATAAGCAGATTTAACTAATTTTAAAATATTTTAAATATATTTAAGCCCACCGTCATTGTTCCTCCTGTTTCCTTTGCCTCGACCCGCAGCACACTCAGAGCAAATCTTTGAGCTCAGAGCTGAGGTTGGTGCAAAAGCTCGGTTTACCAAACTCTTTTTTCTTCGATTTGGACGTGCAGTTCTCCCAGTCCAATGCTCAGACATGCTCCAGTAGACTCGTAGACCATGTGAAGACTGAGATGGCAGCCTACCTTTAGCCTCAGAGGCTGCACTGAAAGTCGCCAGTGCAATGTGGAATGACCTTGGCTTCGGATATCTTCTGATATGCGCTCGCAAGCTCGTCTTGAGGTTTGACTTTGATGGCGATGGGACCTTGAACGCAGAAGAGACCTCCTGCATGGTCAAGAGATTCTTGATTGATTTTGATGTTATTGTTGGAGTTGCACTGTCAGTTGCACTGATGAAAATTAACCACAAGCAGTGCAAGCAGCTTGTTTTGTGCTGTACTGATGATCAAAGTGACAAAAGCTCTTGTGCCGGTACTCCCGGTTGTGAAAGTCGTGTAGCTGCAAAACCACAGATTGACGACGCTTATTGTAGCTGCAAAGCTCTAAGCCAGAAGGCACTTGCTATTCTATGCTATTCCGTGCCATTTCAACACACTTCTCGATATTCTCGATGGGTGCTGCTTGCCCAGGCATTTTGAAGGAAAGACGAGCCTCAGCTGGCGGAAAGCCGGAGGCAAAGCAGAGACCGACTCGATCCGATGAGTGAGAGATTTGAATACTTTGAATGCTTGTAGTGAGTCTGTTGAAGACCCAGTGAAGTAGAGGGGTACAGCCGATATGCAGCGGCATGAAGAGCATTGAAATTTATTGAATATCATATCCAAGTCTATAAGTTGCCAAGACTCCGATGCTTGAGGTTCTTTCAGGTCTCCTAATCTCCAGCAATTCATGTTCAAGTTTTCATTGAGGCTTGAGGCATATTAAGTCAGTGAGGAACACTTAGCTTCGCATGGATCCCAAAAAGTTGTCAAGCGTTCTGGACCATTCCGGCAGACGCTCCATTCTGTTCCAGTGGCCATCGACCTGCAGGATTGTGATGTTTTGGTCCCATACAAGACCCTGCAAGATGGTGGCTATGTGGTCGTGAGGGAGTTGGGACGTGGTGGTCAAGGAGTCATGTACTTGGGGAAGAAGACACTTGGATGAAACCTGCATGGTACTGGTACGGTGATACATCTTGGAGACTGCGACATCTTATTGTCATGAAGCACTCGCATGTTTGGCCTGGGCGAAGTGATTGTACACAGGTCGTTGTTTATGAAAAGAGCGCTGGATAAGGTAGATTTTGTCTAAGCAATACAGGCCAGCCACACTACAACACTTAGATACTTAGGCAGCATACTTATGTTACTGTAAGTATTGTTAAGTGCTCGTTCGTGCACAATAAATTTCAGACTTCCCATTCGCTGGGCCTTGCCTGTCCTTGTGCCATGATTCCACCTAAGGGAGCCCCACCGCCAATGGTTTCTTTGCAGCACCTTGTCTAAAGTCCGGGCACAACAAGGCTTTACCGTGGATTCAGCCTTGTTAGTCATGCCTTGTCTTTTGTATCCTATGTTTAACGCATGTTTGCGAAACAAATTGAACTACATCCCCGATCAATCAACAGAAAGTTGGCGGAAACGAGCTCGGAAAAAGGTTAGTGCTGTCCGGTTGGAACTAAGTTTTCAATGTCTTGAATTGTCTTGAGCGTTGTTTCTCTGGCATTTCATCGCAGGAATCATCCATTTGAAAAGATGTTACCGCGCCCACACGCACGATTGCCCCATTGTAATCAGGAGGAGGAGCAACGAATTTGTTTTGTCAAATCCAGACCGGCAGTTGACAGCGCCTGCGGCAAGGACAAAATGATGAAGATACAGAATATTGCATCAAGTTTTATTACAAGAAAGACAGCAACGCAGGTGCCAGACTCAGTGGGCTCCAGCTTGTGTTTAGGTGTACCATGGTGACCAAGCGCATCCAAGTGCCACTGTGTACTCTAGCAGCTTTGGCCACCGGTGAAGGAAGCATCCATGAAATCGTGGATGAGTTCTCACGAATGAAAGAGTTTGACAACGAGCTCCTTGAAGCAGAGTGAGCAGAGCGGACAGCTTGAGGAATGACAAAGCTTCTGCTTTGTAGATCTTTGTCGCATTGCGAAAAGATTTGAACATAATCGACGGACCATAAACTTAGAAGTTGATAGAAACTGGTGCATGGAGGGCGAGCAATCAAGAGACTGCCAAGGGGACTGCCTTTATTGCGACCCCATGAATCGAATCAATGCTCTGACTAGAGGCATGTTGCCAGAACCTACGAGACCTTCCAAGATCAAGACTTTTATTATTTAGACGCGGAGCGGCAATGAGTGCAGTGTTGCATTTTGTGGCATTTTTTCTGGCATAAGACAAGTGTTGCAATGTCAGGCGCTGAGACTATTTGCATTTTTTGCACCATATTGATCTATAGTCTATAGGACACTGTAACACCATGCTTAGAAGGCTTAGATAGTGAAAGGGAGAGACACGATGAGACATGAAGTGCCATCCAGTGCCGGTGAGCTCAGGTCAATGAGCCTTACTTTGGCGGAGACTGGACGAAGCTGGCTTGCAAAGCGTACGAATCTGGAGTCCACATGACAGAAGATTGGTGGCGTGAACTCTATGTGCAATGCATCTTGATTGAATTTGATTGACACATATCCAAATGCACAAAGGCACGAACAATACATACAACAAATATCAATACATACTTGCAGCATCTTGCAACATCTTTCACCCGTCTGACCTGTCGGATGTTTGATTCGTTTGATTTCATTCGGGATCATGTGGGGGAGAAGTATAGAGAAGTGGCAGTGGGTAGAAGATGATTGAAGCATATTGAAGCAGTTTAAAAGCGAGACCGTTGAGGTCTTCACGGCTTGGACTACCTGCAGCTTGGCCAAAACTTTTGCCGGTTCCGTCTCGTGTTTTATTGTGTCTCATTGTGTCTCATTCATTTATCCTCGATAGGCCAGCAATTCGACTTGTCATCTCTGCTTACTAAGCAGTACAGTACTTGTCAGACTTGTCTGTTTTGAAATGATGTTTGACCGGGGTTTTGACGGTGTGCCCGAAGCATGCTGGGCCATTTCGACAAGTTCGAAACCCAGCCAACTATACAAGTAACTTTTTGCCTCCAAATCTTGGGTGCCCGGTTTGAACTTGGCTTGTCAAACCAAAGAAGGAGTTGTGAAATGTTGTGTGAAATTTAGGACTCATGGTTTTGGTAAGAAGATGCTGAGAGCTGTCCAGACAATGCATGCACAAACTCCAAGTCGCTTCCAACTGGCCAGGCACAGAAAAGCGCAGATGCATTGTGATATCAAGGCCAGCTGGCTCGTGCAACCTCTTGCCTTGGAAAGTCCAAACAGTTCAGAACATGTCCAAATGATCCCAGATGATCCCAGATGTATATATAGCTCATGTCTCATGTCACGCAGACTCACTCACATGCGCACGAGTGTATGTTTTCAGGCTGTGAGAAGCTTTCATTAAGTTCACGCTTGGCCCTTGTTTTGAGTAGATGTTCTGCAAAAAAATTGCAGGGTCGGAATCCCCTGTCCCAAGATACCAAGTCCCTTCCTTTGCAGGAGCCAAACCTGATGGTAAAGCACAATCACGATTACAGAAGCATCTCGGTTGGACTTGATTGGGTTTGAAGCTGGGAGTTTGGGTGCAACAGGTTGCTACGGATTCTTGCATCCCTGATCATTACTGATCATTGCTGATTGCTGGCAGAGTTGGATGAAAATTCGAGCCAAGGACCGCAGGTCGTGTACATTGATTTTGGCTTGTCGCAAGCCTTCGCGCGAAAAGTAGAGAATGTCACGGGCACGTCAGCTCCTCAGTGGTGAACTCACGTGCATCGTGCTACATTTCATGTTGCAGCTGTGGATGTTGAAGGCCACTGGCAATTTTTTTTTGGGGTCCTATAGTTGGCAGCCAGACCCTTTGCATCTCGTTGCGGCTCAAGGTTTTCCGTCATGATCTTCATGCCACATGTTAGAGACATGATGATACATGTTAGATCATGTTAGCATGTGCTCGCCTACCCAGGCCCGGATACATCCCGCCGGAAACCTGGCAGGAGAAGGCAAATGTAGCTGCCGTCACACAGTTTTGCCGTCAATGTTGCGCGAATGAGACAGTACAGGGATGTACAGGGTATAAAAATGCACAAACATCATCAAACATTTTGAACATTCTCACATGCAAAATTTATCACAATATACAAACACCTTGAGCTGCTTCTTGGGAAGTCTCTTTGCGAGATGCAGGCATGGTATCCAAGTGGTGACATTTTTAGCCTTGGAGTTGCTCGGCTTGCATGGTACACTGTGTGGCGGCATAGGCTGGTCTGTTTTGTTGTTCCCAATCGGCCCAATACTAATCTTTTGAAACGTGCACAGCCAGAGCCTTTAATTAAGCACTGACATGCAAATGTTTGGTCAAAAAGACCACTCAAGGGGCCTGCATTCTTCACAGGGAGGAGCGAGGAATGGGCTGCCGATGCTGTCGCCATCCCTGAATTGTGGAGTGTGGCTTTTGTTCATGATTCATGACCAACCATGGTGCCAGACATGATCTTGCCATGTGGCAGGGCAGTAACTGAGCAACATGTAGCACATCATGCTCGCAGACACGTGCCTTCTTGGTTCCAAGATGGTAACAACTGCGCCAAGAGAACTCAGATAGCTCCAGTGCTTACTTTTGCCTTTTGGTTACTCCATCACGGTCAGTGAAACTGTATCTGAGGTCGAGGGGAATAAGATGGAATAAGCACTTCAGGGGCGAAAACCCAAACATGCAGAATTCCAAAGCAGCAGTTCTTCGGGGAACCAGACAAAAGCAGCTTTTTAAAAAGTTCTTAGTCTAAGATGTGCTTCAGAGTCTCATGTCACGCTGATGGCAGAACATGGCTTGCGGCTTGAGCCGCTTGACTTCAGCGCACCATTTGCGCCTGAAAGTTTATCACAGCGCTTGCGGCGGCTTTCACAGATTGCAGAGGCTGAGGCGCTTGAGGTCGATGTGTGGCTTGGATGCAAACGTGGTGAGATATGCTGAGATACTTTGTGGACATTTGTGGGCATTTGTGGACTGCGCGTTCTGCACATTTGGCTATGGAATCTCAAGTAGTAGTGCAATTAATGCAGTGGGCCCGCTGAGGTATGGCAAGCACAAAGCTTTGCAATCCTTCGAAGCAGAGGTGGCGATGTTCCTGCAAAAAGAGGCCCGGCGGGCCAAACGTTTCTAGATTGTGCAAGGGTGATGCAAGCAAGCCACGCAACCCAAACCTGAACGTTTGTTCCGATAGTACAGTGATATAGACTATACAGAGATATGATTAGTTATATCAGATTATGTCCATGAAAATAAATGAGGCAGTAGGCTTCGCAGAGATATAGAAACAAGGCGAACACACCAGCTCACACTGACAGAAAAACTGACAGTGAAGTGTCTGGAGGGCCGTTCTTGTACTCCCGAGAGAGGGAGAGAGAGAGGGAGAGAGCGGGAGATGTCCAAATGTGGCCTAAAAGACCTTCCAGTGATACAGTAGCATAGACTGAGAAAGATAGAAGCGACAAAAAGTGAACACAAGCACAGTTTTTTTTTCTCCAAGCCAACCACACAAATATAAAAAGGCTCCACCTACGATGACAAATTGGAGAGACATTGGGAACAGAACCAAAGAACCCAAGGACCACACATTAGCAAACTCTTTGTGAAAATGTTACGGTAACCAGTCCGCTCCCTGGGCTCAAAAGGTTACAGCAACGTGCTGCAATCCCGAAGGCTGGCCTCTTTTTCCCTACTGGTACTTTGGCTCAGCGTGCAGCCATTCACTCGCATTTTCAAGACTTGGAAGCGGTCCGAGGCTTGCCACAGGGAAGACTGATTCTTCATCCTACTTCTCATCTGATCCATCATGATTGTTTGCGTGATGGACCCTGGATGAATCAGCTTGGCAACATTTTGACGTATTTTACACTGTCTCTTGCTTGGACGGGCCCCAGCCAATTGGAAAAAGATGTAGCTTCTCGTGAGAGGCACGGGCAAATATGATGAAACCATTACAAAACACTTTTATTGTAAAAATGAAATAGTGTTTTCATGTTTTTTCTCCTTGCCTCCTTGCCGCTAGGAGTATCCCAATCCAAAAGGGCGCGACTGGAGATTGACAGATTGCCCGCCTTCAATGTACAAATTGTTGGTCGTTTTGAGCGGCCGTTTCAACGGGAAGATTTCCCACCTGGATGTCCCGGTGCTGGAGACGTTGCAGCTCACCTCTTGACTTCATGCCTTTTTCGGGTTCTGTGAAAGCACGCTTTGGCCCACGAATACAGAGAATGACTGAGAATGATATAACCCATATAACCCTGTCGTTCCAAGTCCTCGCTAAACTAGGCCTTTGTTAAAGGCCTAGTTAAACTAGGCTTTTAGGACGGAGGTTTTCTCTATGCGATTATTTTTGATTTCATATTTTTGTCAGACTTAGCCAAGCAAGGTCCCACCCCGAAAGATATCCCATGCTTGAAAAATCGAGCGCGCACCTTCGCGATTTGCGAAAATAGTGACACCGTGAAAAANAAAGGGCACAAAATCACATGTTTTTGCGATTTTGCGACCACATTTTCTCATGAGTGCTCCCGCTGTATGTGACTCCTGCATATCTTACCGTGCGAAAATTTTGAATCTTTTCAATGTATGCGTTTTTTGAGGCCTTTAGTCATTTAGGTCCTTTACTCAAACGGCCGCGTTAAACTCGTCCTTTGGACTGACTGGGTGATGTGATATAGAATGATATGGACAGAATATATTTCAATATATTGTAATATAATATGATATCATTGCTAATCACTATTTATCATTGTTACTTATTATATAGAATAATATAGAATATAAATATAAATACATGTTCTGTCTTGTCCTATGAAGCCTATGAAGTTCTTGATTAGTCAATTGGAATTTGGTCTCTCGCGTTTCTCAAGGTGGTCATCGAAGTTCCCCATCGCATGAATGGCGGTCGTTCCATCTCGTGGGCAGAGCTCAGAGAGATCGCTCATCTGGCAAAGACGGCTGGCGCTCGTTTGCACATGGATGGCGCACGTTTCTGTGAAGCTTTGCCATTCTATGCGCTCCAGGGGATCGAACGCGAAGCCATTTGTGCCGTCTTTGATTCGATCTACATATCGTGGTATCCCTGGTTTTGCAAAGGATATTTCATCAGCATTCATGAGCAGTGTTGTTTGTTTTTTTTTGGCGTGTCGGTGTGTGTGTGTGTGTTTGCGATTCATTGTGTGTGTTTTTTTTCATTTGTGCGAATCAAATGGACACTGGACACATCCGGACACACAAAATTCTGACCAAGGTACAAAGGATTTGGAGGAATGAGCGGGGCGTTGCTTTGCTCATCGAGATCTCTCATTTCGCTAGCTTCTGATTGGCAGGTCCGATTGGGAGGCAGTGTGTTTACACAGTCTCCACAATGGATAGACGCGAGTGACTTGTCTCCAGCCAGCGCATTTCTTTGATGATTTTGATATTCTTTCAGTTCTCTGCATTTTCCGGAGTTGTTATGACCCCGAAGAATCGTCAGAGTGCCCTGCAGTCAGGGCATGGTAGATTTTGAGCTGCCTGATAGTGTCAAGAGATGTCAAGAGTTTGAATGTTAGTTACTGTTAGTTCTACGTCCAACTCGTACGTAGTTATAACGTTTTGAATCCGCGCATTTGCCTATTTGAAGTATGTTTGACATTGTTTGACTATATTTGTATGCATGCTTTCTGCCAGCTTATGTCATATGTCAAGGATAGCCGGATAGCACTGACAAACTCAGGAGAACAGTTTCGGGCTCTCGCGGGATCGTTTCAGCAGAGATATGCGAAGCTCCATGAACTGGTTCAAGCCATGGCCGGCGAACCCATCAGACAGATACTTCGGTTTGAACCACCAACACCTGAGTCCTGTATGATTCATGTGTACCTGAAAGGAGCAGCTGGGCTGCTCTTCGATCGTTTTGATGCTCTTGATTGATCTTTATTGATGTTTATTGATCGTTATTCCTTTATGCTTTTGTATCTTTTGTGACCGTTCGTTTTCTGAAAGGATCGACCTGCGCTTCCTGGTAACTTTCATTGAGTCGAAGCCTTCTAGTATCCACACCTTGATTGAATCGATTAGCAGGCTGTTTCTCTGTTAAAAACGGAGAGATATACTATCCGATGACTTTCTGTGGGGGAGCATCCTCAAAATGCCTGTGGTCTTCGTGAGAAGTGCTTGCATATGTTTGTCCTAGGCAGAAAATGTGCTCAGCACGGCACATGAGAAGGTTCAAGCAAATTGCCGCTTGAAGCTATGGAATCGTTTGCGCGGCTAAGTTGCGAAGAGGAATGTTTTCAAAATATTTCAGACTGCTTTTGCTCCGCTACCTCCAGATCTAATGCTTGGTACAGCATTTGCCATGAAGAACCGCATAGTTTTGACCGTGGTGAGCTGACACTATGCTCACAAATGATACAGGCTGCAGCGTCATTTAGCATTGCGACATGACATTGGTTCCAAGGTTTTTACTTGCCCAGTTTACACTTCAGCTCGTCAGAACCATTTGGCTTGGTATGGTGAAGATCACACAAAGCAAAAAAAAAAGTAGAGGCCTTCGGCAAGGGGAAAGTGATGCTAGGTCTATTCAATCAGATTTCATGCTGCTCAGTTATTTGTATTGGTTGCTTCGCCACGCATGCAAATTCAGGTGGTCCAGGATATCAATTTCACTTCGCTGACAGCGGTGATGGAGACGCTGATAAAGACAGAGAATCAATAGAAACCCAGGAGTTTTACTTTGAATTCAACATGGGGCCAGCCAATGCGCAGATCCCAATCTCCGTCTACTTGGAAGGATGGACAGCCATGGCAGCGATTTTGCTCACAAAAAAGCGCCAGCTCGCCCTCAGCTGAACGAGTTTCAAGCGCAAATCCGATCTCAAACGAATGTCGAGCCATGATGCAAGGGAGAAATGCCCAGAAAAGACAGCAAGAAACCTATTTCCGTTAGGGAAATCTATACATTGCATGTGTAAAATCGTTTGGAAATGTTTGGAACAATTTTTCAACCATGACAGAGTACTATGCTTCCATGTTTGTATTCGTCCTGCTGGCCCTTCACGCTGAGGTTGTGTTTTTCCAAATGCTGTCTGGAAGGGTGCCTTCCGAGGATGGATCTGTGCGAGGAATTTTTCAAGAAGGTGCTGAAACTTTCCTGCAAAAAAATGTTGGTGGTTTTGGTGAATTCTGCAAACGTCTACCGAGTCTACCTGCCCTCACAGTCTCTCAGACTTTTTGAAGACAAGGAGACAAACTGTGTTGGCCAAAAGTAGGAATGCCATGAAGAGGGCATGACGTAATGGTGACAAGAAGCACATTGAAGCGATGTGCTGTGCTGAAGGTCCATTCTTGCACCAATACGCAATGGATTCAATGGATCGAAACGCAAGTGTTGACATGAGTTCATGGGTTCGCTTGGTGCGGTCACCACAGTCCTATTGTAGTCTAACACTCCGACGATGTTCGACCTTTTCCTATGTTTTCCTTCTATGATTTTCAGGGACGTGATGACGTGTGAAGATTCGCTAAGAACCAAGGACTTTGTGCAATTGGCCAAAGCCACTGCCGAATCTTCGCCACCTTGGCATCTGTTTCCATCGCAGTGGGGACACTCGCTTTCAAGTGCCATGAATTTGCAGAGAACAAAACTTTCCTGCCAGGAGAGGCCATGTGTAAGATACCTTTTAGTGAACAAATATGAAAAAATAGCAACCAATTAGTATCAAATGATTGATTAAAGAAATTCATTGAGCTTTTTACATGGCTTTGCACTTTCACGTAGGAGCTGTTTTGTGACTCTGAGTGTGGTTGTTCATTTGTCACACGGGGCGAGCCACGATATGCCACGATGATGTTCCTGCACCAAAATTTAGTCTGGAATACGGGTGACCCAGTGGGTCATCAAGGAGAGCTGGCTCGAGTGGTTGCATCCATGCTTCAAAAGCAGCCCGAAAGCCCAGAAGTTCGTCTCGTAGCAATGCTGATTCTTTGTAAACTTTCTCTCTGACAGGCCATTTTTGCTTGAGCTCATTTTGACACTAGGTGGCCATGACCAGGACAACAGACACTCACTGAAAGATTCTTGAATTTTTATGTTTTTCGTGCTGCGTTGTTCTCTTCATTTCCAATCCACATGTGGACTCAGGAAGGAACATCGTCCACGCGCTGCAGCGCTCCTGCGGGAGCCATGACAGTGGATAGTAGCGAGAGATAGACAGATATACAGAGAGAGGGGGGGAGACATGGAGATTAGTCAAGCTGCGAATTCAACCGCTTTATATAAGACTTTTTTTGGGAAAAATGGGCTGCCATTCTGTGCTCCGAACAACTTAACATTGAACAATATCGAATACCGTACATACAGAGCGCTTCAAGTACTGCAAAGAACTATCAGAGACCCATCAGAGATCCATGATTCGTTTTCAGACTTCTCAGGCTGCATGCGACATGGGTTTGCATTTTATTAGGCCATGCCGCTATGCCCAGTAATTTTGAAGAGTCGGCAACGCCGAGGATCCTTGGTTTCGATCGAACTCTGCCGCCCCTCTTCCAGCACCAAATTTGGCGGCGATAGTGGCTTGGATTTAGTCGGTCCGTCCTTTGGCTTTTCTTGAGAATTGAGGATATTTGTGAAAGTCAGAGCATATGGGCGATTCACTTTGTTTGGTTTTGGGATGTTGTCTTTGGTTGTGTTCTGTTGTTCTGTTATATTTATCGCGTTTTGGCCTGCAGACGAACCAGAACGGCGGAGGCATGTCCCCACTTTCAACGGAAAGTAATCACTAACCGCAAGGTTACTATAGTCCGTGTCATTCCTGAAGCATCTGGAGCTAAGGTGCATAGGTCCAAGGAGGCCGTTTGCAGGACCCTGCTTAAGCACCGCCCACATGAAATGGAACCGCGCAATCAAGCCAGAATTCGGTACCTGTTGTGTAGGGTTCTTTTTGATGCTGGGAGGAAGGAGCAAGATTGACGATGTTCGAAGCATTTAGACAACATGTGTAACATGAGTTGTAAGTTGCTGACAAGTTGATGCGGATTTACCGGATTGCGTGAGCAATGATTGGATGCTTCTGCAAGTTTTTCTTTGGACAAAATGAACAGCAACATCACCCCCCAAGCTGTATCAACATGGGCACGAGGTTAGTGAATTGTCAGCAATGTCTCTTTCTAGTGTTCACATTGCAGGGTCAAAGTGCTGATTTAGGAAAGGCCAGAGAGGCAAGTTCCATGGAGAAAAATCATGACCGAAGGGTACCGAAGGTCCAAACGGTAGTGCTGCAGGATTGTTGATACCCAAATCAGGAGCGATCTTGTGAACGAGTTGTGTGAGACCTGCAACCTGCAGGAATTGCTGCTTGGATATGAAACGTGTGAACACTGTCACGCTACTCACAACCGGAAGGCTCAGACTTTCGAAGATCTCATGAGATCTGAGAAGAACTGGATTGTACTGGTACATTCAGGCACATACTGGTACCAGGTACAGGCTGGTACCATATTACATAGATATTATATGATATTCTGATATACTTATATACTGTATATTTACATAATATACAGGCACATGCTGGTACTATATCTAAGTACATGTTGATATACTCTGTGCATATACATTGCATATATTATATCTATGTGATGCTAGGCTATAGGTTTATATATCCTGTATAATCATATATACAGTGATATACATGTATATATATATATATACATGTATATATATATATATATTATTTGTGTGTGTGTGTTACATGTTGGTATATATGTTCATGTACATCTTTGTGATGGTGGCAGACTTGGCCACATGGAGCAGCGCTGAGGCGCACGCTGCAGGCGCGCCTAGACCAGCTCAGGCAGTTTGGGCAGGCCCGAGCAGCAAACAAGTTGAATGGCTTTGCATCGCTTTGCATCGCTTTGCATCGCTTTGCATCGCTTTGCATCGCTGATAAATTCACAACATGTATAGATTGTACATTGCTTGTAATTACAGTATATACCTGTCGCACAAAGATGCAGAATTCCACGGGTTCGGGGGGTGTCAAAAAAATATCGGGTATGTCCACATGCCGAGGAAAACCTCGGGTTCTATGAAGAAACCTCGGGTTTTGGTTTTTAAATCGATACTAAACCCGTACTTTCAAAATGGGTAGAACATAGTTGAAAATACTCACGGTTTAGCAGGAAACCTCGGGCATTTTAGCAACCACAATAGTCTAAGTCTGTTAAGGATTAAAAAGATCTAGCAACTACACGGATGAGACGAGCACGGGACATGATGGGGACGGTCAAGGTGGCGACACGAAAGTGCGCAAGTCAAATTCTTTCCATTTGTGGCTTCCTGATGTCTCGTGCCACATGGAGTGCATGTTGAGGATTTGGCGGAAGTCATAATATGATGTAAAGCCGAACTTCAAAAAGTATGAGTGCAATACCTAAGCCATGTCCATGTCTTGACACACAGGGCCTTCCACTGTTTGCCAACACTCACCTCAAGGCTACACAGCAGCCAACAGTTGGCACAGCCAAGCTCCTTTGCAGCAAAGTATTTAAGGCCGTATTTGCATGAATTTGCTGGCATCCGCTGAGCCAAATCCGGATCCCAAGAGACCAAGAGGCCGATGCCAAAGGCCCCAAGAGTCCCCAGGATCCTATAGATGTCAAGATATGATACAGTATATTGATGTGATTTGATGTGTACTTGAGGAAATAGTTAAAAAAAAAAAACGTCAATTAGATTTAGTATTGCAGGTACCCCTTTGATACTGGATGTAGCCCATTCACTGTAAAACGATAAGGAAGAAAAAAAAACGAGAACCCTAAGTATCATAGAATATATTAGACTCTAACTGTATGGGATTTATTATGCGCGCTTCTAGCATTTGTAAAATGAATGCTGTAGATCAAGTAGATGTTCATGCACCAGGGATAGGGAGAATCTACGTGACACAAAACGATAACAAAACGACAACAAAAACGATAACAAAATCAACCCGAAAACGAGCTTCAAACACCTTCATCCGGCAATGGAGGTTCACCCCAACTTGATGGCTGATGTTCACCAATAGGGAAAAAAGGCACCAACTGGTTCTGCTCAAAGATCTTCTCTAAGCTCACGTAGCTAAAGTGAATTTGTTCCAAGATGCAGTGTTTCTGCAAAGGTATCTATACATGGCTCAATGGAAGCTGCAGAAGTGCAATGCTTTCATTTATGGCTGCCACATGCACACCAACATCTTTTTAAGTCTGCTTGATTATGATGGAATGCCGAAAGCCTGTAAAACGATAAGGAAGAAAAAAAACGATAAGGCCAAAACGGTAGTAGCAAATTTATTAGATTATAACAAGATGATACAAGGTGATACAAGAATTGGTTAGATATGTCATTGTGTTGAGGACGGGGCGGGAAAATCTGAACTTGCATTTCCTATCATTTCCTGTATCATAGCTGCACAGTCTCACAGTGTCTCACACAACGCCAGCTCAGGTTCGTAGAGGTAGTTTCTGCCTATGGCGCTTCTCCTGATGTCTCTTGCCTCTCAACCATTCTACACCATTCACAACCATTCTAAACCGATGGGCTCACAATGAGCTCACGAGTGGCCGAATAATGTCGCATGTAGAACATCATGCTTGTCACTTGTCCCTTATGTTCACAACAGATGCTTTTCCACAGCTGCATGACGCTGACACGCTAAGGTTTTGCAAAATTTTGCGACCTATGTGGCGAAGGCTGGCCCTGCGAATAGGAATAAAGAGAGCTTTTCCACAGTCATGAGTGTTCTGAGTGTCTCTCACTTCAGAGATGAACATGAAGGGTTTCACATTCACGGTCTGAAAAACAGAAAGATTTTCGTGGTTCCTAAATGGTGCCAACAACCTTCATTTGAAACCTATTGAAATCTAATAAGACAGAAGAAATGCAGGACAGCACTGGCGACGGCACAGATCCCAAGTGCATGATCAGCATGTTTCAGAGCCTCCCAGCACTCCCAGCGCTCCCAGCACTCCGAGCTGTAAGGGCACTACGGTCAACTACGTGAACCTCTTGAAGGAGGTCATTGAGGATCGAGCTGTTTTGAGCTATGTTGAGCTAATTCGAACTATCTTGAGCTTGGGGGCGGCATGTAGGCGTCCCTTCCAACAAACAGGGAAGGGCAGAAATGCTGCAAACAAATTACTCATTGTATCTCATTGTATCTCATTCTACGTTGGGTACATTGGTGAGATGTTGGTCACTCCCTGGCATTTGGTCTTCAATTACTTTTCGCATTTTCACCATTTTCCACTCAATGTTTCGATATTTCTTGTGGTTGCTGATAGTCGCCGTAATTCTTGCAAGTGGGCAAGGAGAAGGAGAAGCGCAGCAATCAGCCTCTTGGCGAGATTGAAGTCAGGATAAATCGGGAGTTAGTTGCGAACCAGGTCCTTACTCATCCTGGCAGAAATGCCACAGGGAATAAGTATGACATACATGATTCATTGGAGCTGGAATCTAAATTGTTGTCATGCAAATTTACTGTATAATACTCTATATGGAGTGTTCACTGCAGATGTCCTTTCTTGGACTTGGCTTGAAAGATGGTAGGGGACGCCCTTAAAACGATACCCCTTAACTTATTGCCAGGCTTTGATTGAATCATGGCTACAATCTACTACAACAGGGCTTCGGACCATCAGTCTCCCGATGCTGCAATGTTGGGTTGCCATTTGTCACCAACTTGGGAGATCTTGCAATAAGGGGTTTCGAGACTGGACAAGCTGTAGTCGTTGCTGCTGCTGCTGCTGCGGTGTTTGCTGCTCCTGCAAGCTGCTAGGAAAGGTCTGCTGGCGCTAGTCCCTAATAGTCTCTGTTGGGACAAGTGCCAGTGAGCTAATGACAGGTTGCAGGCACCAACGCCCCCAGGGGTTTGCCAGCAGTAGATAGCAGCAGAAGCATGAGGTGTCTGACGGGCAGAAATTCGTGCCTGTTCTGCATCATTTTCAGTACCGACCGGACTCAACCATACCCCAACGATATACCAAAAAGCATCAAAAAGCGTTTTTTCGTCCCGACCCTGGTCATGCCCAAAAGATCCCAAAAGTAGCTCTCCCAAATTTTGAATACCTGGAATAAAGCACTCTCATCCTTCCCTATGTTCCTTTCCTTTTGTTCCTCTTCCTTTCCTTTTGCTTTCCGCTTCTTTGCCTGTTCCTTACCTCCTCCGTTCTTTATATAAATGTGTATAAGTGTGGCATTTTGCTTGCATTGTGCTTACAAGCCAATCTGAACGTGGACACGTTTTGTGTTGTTGCCCACGTTGCCCGATACCTCCTAGGCTCGTAACCAATCTCTTCAATGAGCCTCCTTGGCTGCAGATAATTTAATGCAGATGTGGTAGCTGGGTCAGAGCCATGTAGCTGGTGTCAAGAATTCCCCATGTTTCTTGACATGTCCTTTGGGCACACCAAATGGGCAAATTATCTGAGAATGTGGATACCAAATGATACCAAATGGATAGGATAGGATAGGTATAGAATGGTATAGATAGGTGATATGCACCACTCTCGACGTCCACACCGTCCGTCGGTACAGGATGGACCGGAACGGCGATGGCCATTTGAGCTACTCCGAGCTTCGAGCCATGCTCCAAAGTGATGCCTTTGACTGCGCTTATGAAGATGTGGAAGAGGCATTGCTCCGTAAAGATCATCAAGCAATGCTAAGCCTGTTAAGCAGTTTGATATGCGCATTTAGTCGTTCGAACAAAAAAATCTCTTTGGCAGAATGCTGACAGGTGCTGGAGAACATGGACGAGAATCAAGATGGCTACGTGGATTTCGAAGAAATGAAGCGGGCAATCATGGAGGACAGAGTTGTTCTTTTTGTACGGATATGTGCAGATGTCACTTCAAGCTCGCTTAGCATGACGTGTATGAAAAGGCCATGAATGTAACCAGCACCACAAGAGGCATGTACCAAACACGTCACGATGTTTCAAAGTAGGCAAATTAAAGAGATACATGGTCATTAATAGACGCATGTATAAACACAAATATCATTTATATACATGAATATGATATATATATATATATGTATAGGTGTGTGTGTGTTTGTGTGTGTGAAGGCTATGGAGATATATATTGCTACACTTTAAATTATACAATATTTTCGGCCACGCTCTGTGTTATTTGCCATGCAGATTTGCATGGCGTAGCTGCATGGTTTCAGACTGCAGAATGGCTGAATTTCAAGGTACGCAGGAAGGAAAGGCATTGGGATACCGGCGTACACAAATGCAAATGCACACACACACACAAATACATTGTTGGATCAGTACAGAAGTGCCCACTAGTGGAGTACACACCTTGCACCTTCTAGACATCAAGGCAACATCAGGGCACAGACGCATATATATATATATACACATCCATATTTCTTCATATGCAGATACACACGTGACATTACATTGCATTGTATCACATGACTCACATGACATCGCATAACATACATTCATACGTACGGACATACAAACAACATATACAATCATATACATAAACTGATTACACGTATGTACCGTATCTATGTGCTAGGATGTTTGCCTTTGTGCAGTATCACTGCCCACAGCCAGCGCAGCAGTGACTCAAGCCTGGACGTTGCACATGACATTAAATGACCTTAGTGATTGGAGAATGACGGGAGAATGACTCGAGAATGTGGGAAGACGTTGAACTGTTGCAGAAATGGGTTAGGATGGCCGAATTGCCATGAAAGATGAAGCAGATCGTGGTGAGAGACCAGGTTGGGGGTTCTTTGGTCACTTGGCTACGCTTGTCTCGCGGGTGATTCAGGATGATTCAGGATGATTCCGGATCAAGACACATCGCAAGTGGATCAGGGGCGATTATCCATATTTTGCAACAGGATGCAATACGTAGCAATGTGCTCCTCACAGGACAGGGTAGGCTTCAGAACGCCCGTGAATGATGGTCAGGCACATGAAGATGTCAAGACATATTGAACACAAATGCATCCCTCGGTGCAACAGACTAGTGAGCCCGCTGCGCCCAGGCATCTTTTGATTTTGCGGCGCATAGTGAAAACAGTGAACTACACTACGATCACTATTGCGGCAGCGCTTCAAGAGTTCCCTTCCATGTCGTCACAAATCCTGAGCTCCCTTTGGCAGTCAATCTTCAAAGGGAACGGTCGCAGATGGTCAGAGTGTTCAGGAACAAAGGGGGAAACTGTCCAACTCAAATTCACAAAGATTCAGATTATATAATAAGGCGATGCAGTGTTGCAAAAAGTGTTCCATATGATCTAAGCTTTTGCATGCAAAAATATCAAATTACTTTGTCACAAGCGGATTTAGACATGGAAGGCCAAGGCAGCGCCGAAGTTTCATCTGCACAGAACTTTTGCCAGCGCTTATTTTGCATTTTAAAAAGGCATGGAATGCGAAATGAACGTCCGAAATGTCCGAACCGGTAAGATGGTAGCAAAGTTGCACCTTTCAAAAATTCAGCCGCTCATCGTCTAAAGGGCATGAGGCCTCATGAACCACTTTTCCAACGCCTTGTTTACATCTTTATCGTGCTTTTCATCTCGATGGTGTGATCAAGTTGCATGTCAAATCTTGTCAATATATGGTAAGGTGAAGTATGATGAGGCTATTCCTGAGTGAAAATTCTGTTGAGAAGATTATGTTGTTTCTGGACGCTGTAGTTTGTTGTTGGATTGTGATGGCCCGTTCTAAATATGTCACACAACAGCGACAAACAGACAATGGGAACTGTAAGTGGAAAAGAGGTTGATAAGTTATGACAAATGAAACAGCACCGAAAACATCAATCAATCAATCAATATCAATCTATATCAATCAGACTGAGTCACGATCAAAGCAGATCTTTTTTAGTGCTGCTGGATCGCCTAGGCCCTGGCCCTGCCGAGTGGAATTCGCCTGGTGGTGCATCCGCTCCAGCCAAGGAAGCTCGAGAAGCTCGAGCTTTGCTATGCTCTACCTATGCTCTCCCTATGCTCTCCCTATGCTCTCCCTATGCTCTCCCTATGCTCTCCCTATGCTCTCCCTATGCTCTCCCTATGCTCTACTGCTCCACCGCTCTACCATGCTCTACCAATATCATCCTGTAGCTACAGTACCTGTCACAAATGTCTGCGGGATGCAGGAAATTGAGTGACCAAAGGAAGTTGCATAGAGGAAGTTAGGAACTGATATGATATGATCCATATGATTCCATATGTATATATATGATTATGATGATGATGATGATGATGATGATGATGATGATGATGATGATGATGATGATGATGATGATGATGATGATGTATGATGATGTATGAGGATGTATGATGATGTATGATGATGTATGATGATGTATGATGATGTATGATGATGTATGATGATATATGATGATATATGATGATATATGTATATTAACATTGTATTGCCCACATTTCTATGCTATTTCTACAGCAGGTATGAAAGTTCCTTTGATTTTGCCAGTTTTTTGTAACTTGCTTCAGGGAGGGGAGATGGAGAGAGAGCAAATGGCTCAGCCATTGTCATGGCGCGTGTGATGCTCTGATGTTTCATGTGATGCATGCTCGCCTGGATCCTTCAGCCTGTTGCCGGTGCCATGACCCTTCCAAAGGTTTCAGCCATTTCTTTATCTATCTGGATTTGCACAGAAACACCGCTGGCGCAGGAAGCCTTTCGCTCGCATTTTGGACAGGGCCGGGTTGTTGTGACCAGGCAGCACAGGAGAGACATTGACAAAATGACATGCAAACCTTCACAGATCTTCACAGAGTTATCTGGAAATTTTGAAGTGTGCCGTAGCCAAGGATTCCCGTTGTGTCGGATGCCATTTTCCGCTTGCTTGGAACAAGTCCCAACGATTCTCAATACGCCACAATGCTGGGATGTTGGTGCAGGCCAGAAGGGTCTTAGAACATGTTTTTGCACCCCATGTGATATACATGGCAGATCATAAGAAGTACCTGGACACAGGGTACGAAGTAGAGGTTTACTGTAAGGGTTTGACATTGTTTGACGGTTCGACCAGCAGCTTTCAAGGCTTTGAAAGGCAAGGAAACAAATTCTCACTCCGCTCCAGCCGTGCCAAAGCCAAAGTCGTGAGAATTCGTGAGATCTTGATGCTGCAGCACCATGAAGTACGATACTGTACCCATCTGTGCCCCACCAATTGGGTTGCCACATAGACAGGAACGGAAGCCTGAAGTACATCAAGGCGGAGCCAGGTCAGGATCTGAAGTCGAGCATGTCTCAAGATGTCTCAGGTTGGCACATTTTGGCGCAGGATGGATGCGGTCAGCCAAAACGCAATAGGTTTGCTCAGCGGTTGGCCGATTTTATCTATCCATATCCATCCTTACAAACAACTTGAATCAACAGCTTGTATATCCCACACACGTATATGTTGCAAGACCCTCATATGTAAAAAGAAACCAGACTATGACCTGCCGCCTCCAAGTGCTCGAACACTTTGAGAGACTTTGTAGGTTTTGAAGGTTTTTTGAGGAGATATGGCCACCGATGCGGATAAAGATCGACGATCGCGCATGGCCATATCCACCGTCCATGCTCCGCCAAAAAAGGGTGGCGCTGGTGGCCACTTCACATGGGGTTCAGCAACAGATACCTCCATGGACTTCGATGCCACTCAGCAGGGACATTTGGATACATTTGGCATGTCAATAAATAAATAGATAAATAAAGAAATAAATAAACAAATAAATAAATAAATAAATAACATATGTATATATAGATATATATATGTGTGTGTGTGTGGAGGTTTCCTAAAATGGGGGTGCCCGCAAATCATCCAAAATCAGACCATTTTAGTGCTGAAGCCCATGGTTTTGGGGATCCCCCATTTTAGGAAACCTCCATATGTACAAAATTATCATACTTCGGAATCCACTCCAGGAATTCCCAAGAGAGAATCGGAGAGAGTGGAACAGCCGATGGAACACTTCCCGCTTCGTTCCGTTGCTGAAGACAAGCTTTTCGCATTCTTTTTACCTCCACCTCAACATACTGAGCTGCATTGACATAATTACTGTTCATTGACTAGTATTCGTTGACTCAATTCTTGCAGCATGTTTTTTGGAAGGATTGAATTTCTGAATTGGTGTCATGGCATGTCATGGTGTCCGATGGTGTCACAGAGCACTGCACATCTTCACTGAGGCGAGCAGAGTGCAGCAGCCTGTCAAGGTGATCACAGGTGCTCCCGTGGTTCAGCAAACAGCAGCTGCTGGTACCCCCTTCACGGCCAACTTGGCAAGCGCGCAGCAGTTTCCATCACTTGGAACGCGGACACTCTACTTTACGGATCTTTACGGGACTTTTACAGGGGAACTAAAGCACCAATTGTATAGGACTGTGGGTTGATGCAGGTACTTCAATCTTTTAGACTTTACGGTGTCATCCCACCAGAAAAGAGTTCCATGTTTATCCATTTTTCCGCTACGGGATGGTATGGCCTGGTATGGGTATGTTAATGAGCAGTATCATTTTTGAGGCTGTGAGATGCTGTCAGCAAATGCAGCAACAAAGTGCAATATGATATGATATATATTAGTTTAGTATGTTCATTAACAGCAATCACAGGCACAGAATCTCAAGCTCATATCCAGCTCAATGGTTACAAGACCTTCACTTGTTCACTTCAGGACTGTGACTGCGCCAATGGCAAGCAGTGCATGGGCAACACGGCCGCCCGTAGTTGCAGCGGCCGGTGCAGTTTCACAGCCAGCTGCTCGCCATGATAGCGATTGTCACTGCCCACTGCCTGTCTCATCCTGTCTTGTTACTGTACATATCCTTACATCGACTTACATCTCCTTGCATTCATTCCACAAGACTCGCATCAAGTTATCACTCAGGCCTTATTCATTGTTTGCTCTTCTGCACTTAATTCAAGCCAGATGCCAAAAAGTGATGAAAAGTCGATGAGAGATATGAGAGCCACTTGGACCAGACTCGAAAGAGTAAAGATTCGTAATTCGAGCTTTGACATCAGCTCCTGGCAGGTCACAGCCGGTGCCCCGCAGCCTGTGGCTACGATAGCTCCAACCACTGTTGTTCAGCCAGCCGTGCGGCCGGTAGTGATGCAGCCAGCTGCTGCCACTATGGGTGCCAGCACGCGAACGATCACCACAATGACTCTTGGGCTTTGCACTGCGTATGGGGTACTAAAGCTGCACAACTTGTATCAATTTGATTCAATTTGTGACCTTTGTGACCTGTTGCAACCTCCTCCAAAGTTGGTTCCATTTGTTGATCGCCTCTGCTGCTGTAATTTCTATCATTTTGAACCACTTTGAACCCATCTCCATCCCATTTTCTTCGGCTCAGGACACCGCAGACTATTCAAGCACCTGCGTATCCAGCAGGCTACCAGATGGCCTATGCTGCACCGGTGGCTGCACCTCGTGTGATCAAGGAGGTCGCGGATAAAGATCGCCGCTCTCGCATGGCATATTCCACCTACCATCAGGAACCAAAGAAAGGAGGGGCCGGTGGCGCGTATACCTGGGGCACCGCTGGTGATGTGCTTCTCGTTCGCATGTTGGACAGAAGACGGGTCGAGTTGCTGCATCTTCTCCAGCACTTTACAATCACTTAACATGTTCAGAATTCAGAGGCAGTGACAAGAAGATAGAATAAGACAGATGAGATAGCAATAAATAGCAACCGAATGCAACAGCATGTAAGACTATGTAAGAGCTGTAACTGAGGCAGGACTACGATCCGACTACGGTGCAAGCAATTGAGTCCAAGGTGACCACTGCACCCACTCCAGTGAGTCAAACAGTCGCTGCAGCCAGTCCCTTCACAGGCAACATTTCAAGTGCCCAGCAGTTCCCATCCCTTGGCTCCAGCCAGTTGCAGTCTAGCACTCAGCCCTCTCCGTGGGCAGCGCCACCTGCTTCCATCAAGGAGACCGGAAGATTGATGGATATGGGAATTAACAGGATTTAACGGATAAATCGGCGCCGTATTGCATCTTAAAGTAATCCAAAACAAGTCTGACATGTTTGCTTGAACATGTGTTACACTATGTCCAGATTTGTTCTTGTGCGTGTTTCTGAAAGCAGGGAACATTTCAATCGGGAAAAAGCCCTTGGCCACTCAAAGTTGAACCAGAAGTTTCAACCGACACCTGCATATACGAGGCATTTCCTGCGAGACCGAGCTAAGCTACACGGAACGCCGATATCAGATTATGATAGATTATGTTTGTTTGTGCCCACTGGTACGCTGAGTGCAGTGTCCAGTGTCTATCAACAAAGTTTAAGAAGTCCCTTAGAGTTCCAAAGGGTCTGTAAGTTTCAAATCTTGGACTTCTCACTCTTATTAGGGAGCTCCAAGTTTCTGGCATCATCTCACCCTGGAATTTGGGAAAGATCCCATCATGGATGACCACTGCATTTTGTCCTTTCAGAAGTTTGCTACTTTTCTCTACAGGTTTTTACATGTTTTTGCCAGGTGTCCTTGCCTAACTGGCCTAACTCTTGATGATTCAATTTTCAAGCCATGATTACTGGTTCGTTTGAGATTACATTCAAAATTGGAGGGCCTTGAAATTTCTTGAAGGGCTGTCCTACGTGGTTCTACCACAGGGGATAGGGTGGGAATGAATTAATAATGAATTGTTACTGTAAACCACCCAGAATCTTGAAGTCAAAACGGCCAAGCAATACTGACCATGAATCCTACGTTCCGCAGCGGTATCGCGGCAGGAGCCTCCTGTGATGACTGGCCCCACAGGAACAACACCAGCAGGTTCTCCTGGATTGGTTCCAAGTCCTGCTCCTGTGGCATCTCCACCAGGTCCGGTTCCAGCGGCCGATCCTGCAGCACCACCACTAGCTGATTCAACAGAACAGAAGCTTTCCTGCAGAATTCACAGTCGAGTCGTGACAGGAAGATGCAGAAAGAATGCAGAAAATCTTGTAAATGATGATCACATGCAAAGTAACAAGGCAGTGTAGAGCTCATCCCGTTTTGAATACTCAAAGGGTTGAGAGTCAAGCTCGTGCATTGGATTTTCCAAGCTGTGCACGAACAGATTGTTCATTGATCGTTCCATATTAGTGGAATTATGTGAAACTCTGAAACTAAGGAAGGACGGCAAGAATTGCTCTATTCAGTGAGGCAAATGAGGCTAAACGCAGGCGGACCGATCTTCGTACCCTGCTGGCTTATTTATTTTCTACCGTTTTCGCTGAAATGGCACGGTGCAAATGCTTAGATTGCTAGGGGATTGCACCGCATCTCGAGTTTTGCTTGAGACCCTATGCGAGAAAGCACAGATTGTCGCATCTTTTGGGGCGGAAAACGGTACTCGATCGTTTTTGCAACCTGCTGATCTTTGATCATGAATGATTGCGGGTGTGTATGGCTGGCACTGGCTTAATTTCGTTTATAATCTCCGATAGTTTCAGATTTTGACAGTGCGACACTGCAGACTTGACGCTCAAATTAGTTGCTCTCGAGAGCACCAGCTAAACTTGGGCCGTTTGCGGCCTGGACGTCGTTTGAGCATGGCAAAGGGCAGCCCGGTGCTCAACATGTTTCCTTCCAACTGCGCACCAACAAAGCATTCGGTAGAATGGTTCAGGGCCTCCTATCATGCTGCTACATGCTTCCAAGCTTCCAGCATCTTTCATCACTGACTACACTTAGCAGATCTTAGAAGCTGCACGCAGTACACAGATCTGCCAAGCTACACAATTTCGATTGCAGACATCAACGTCGCCTCAGGACGCTGGCTCCTTCTTCTGGGTGGCATTCTAGTCACAGGCATCCTGGGTTCACCATGGTTCACCAGGACCTGTGCCAGCATGTAGCAGTGTGAGATAGTGAGAGTCTTCGGATGTCTTCGGATTAAATCCATTTAAATCAACTTGTGTCATTGTAGATATTGCGGATAGGATCAGTGCAAAATCGGTGATGCAGCATGGTACATGATTTATGACACGCCAGCTGCATCACTTACCACACGGTATCCACACGGTCAGCTATCGACATGTGACCTTCCTTTGCCATTTGCGGCGCACGGCAGAGACTCCTAAAAACAAAAAGCAGCTGCAGAATGCTGCACACCATTGGGCAAAAAATAACACAACTAAACGCTTGATGACAGGTAGCCAGATTTTCCGTGCAGAAGCGATGGTATTGCCGGAGAAAGCCACTGTGGAGACGCATTTTGTTTGCATAGTGAAGAGACAGCCTGGCTATGCCAGACTTCAAACTTGAATCTGTTTGATTGCCAAAGGGTGTCAGCAATCTGAAGGAACCAATTAGACTATAAGCATATACATACAGTTACATACATATTTCATTTAATGATATGTCAGATTGAATCATGAGTAATTAGATGCCATGGCTTTGGTTTGAATGGGCTTAGATTGCCTGGATCAATTATTGTCAACTGAAAAGCTTCAAGATCTTTTGAGATAAGAATCTGAAAGCAAAGTGTGTGAGCGCAGAGCCTGCGATGCAGAATTCTTCCGGACACAACTGACGAGATATGTCATGTCATGTCTCCAATGCAGTTCCTCCTCCACTTTGGCGTTTCGATATGTTTATTGAGCATGCTCGTAACGTGTTGTTTCGACACGTCCAGCTAGGCCTTTACTGCGCATGGTTGCGCGCCTTCTTTCCGATATGTCATCTCTATGCGACCTGTTGTGACCTGCTGTGACATGTAGATGTAGTTATGTCTGGTGATGTCTGGTGTGTTTGGATCAGTGTGTTGAACATGTTTGAGGATAGCGTCGTTGCTTGCAGCCCTGGCAAATCTTTGCGTTGCAGCGTGGGCCCCAATGAATCGCAACCGAAACTGCTACAAGCACTGTCACGAATATGTCATGATATGTTAGGATTCGGTTTTGGCACTTGGTGGTTGCAACTTGGGCAGAGGGCATGGACACGTCTGGGCGGACATGTCACATCATGTCAGGTTTGATGAAGCATAAAGAAACACATATAGTCATATAGGTCATATAGAACATGATAGAACCTTTTAACACAAGACACACTCGAAGCCTACCAACTTGGAGTGGAGGAAACATGAGGTGACTACTGGGACACTATGGTGAAGATGTGAAGATGCTGATGATAATTGATGATAATTTTCCATCTTCATAGAATCCACCTCACAGTTTCTGCAAGTTTTGCGAGTTTTGACATGTGAATATTTTTCCCCGGTTGGTGTTATACAGAGCTTTGTAATGCTTTTTAGTGCTGCGTATTTTTGTGCCAAACAGTTTGAGGTGGCTTAAGTTGCACTTCACCGGTTGATCTCCATGCAACGCTGTGTAGGTCGCGATGATCTTCCTTGTGAGCAAGCTAGCCACCCTGGACTTCCAGGCAGCGGCAGGGAGATGGTGGAATGTGTGTTGCCTGCCACATCTACTTAGACTTCAGCACTCTTCAGCATTGCAATATGTTGCCATATGTTGCAAGATTTTCATGCATATTTAATACTACAACCTAGTGCAATTCGCACACAGAGAAAGAGATCATGATTCCTCCTCGCACTTTCTTAGATGAGCGCACCGTTCCAATACCGTTTCAGCAGCGGCCATGTTGCTGAATTTGGAGCTTCAAATCCTTTCAAAACGAGTATTTAAATTCTTTGAGATGCTCACCCAAGTCTCACGCATGTTCACGCCATATGTTCACTAGTATGTGCATGTTTGTGCACTGTGACGGTCGTGACGCCTTGTTTCATGCGTCACCAGGGAACCCGAGGGCGAGGAGCATCGGTAGATTCGTCAGGTGCGATATGATTTCTAGTTGCATGCTGTGGGCGGGAGTTCATCGCAGTGGTCAGGGCATCCCCACAGCACCGGGTTTAGGTCAGATCTATCAGCTGAGGTAGTAGGGGCATGTAGGGGGCTAAAACATCATACCAAATTTAAACAGAACAGGTCTCGTGGACATAGAAAGACAGGGGTGACAAGTGACGAATGATGATGCTATACGATGATGTTGACTTTGCTGTGCAGCACTGCGTTGGGTTTGCTTTCCTTGTGTTTTACCATGTTTTACCACTCTCTGAAAGGAACATGCTAGTTCTGCAGCATTGACACTAACTCAAAGCTGGTGCTGGTTAATGCCGTAGACGCTACTTCCTGGGCAAGTTTAAACAGACTTGAGCATTCTCCTCGTTCTACTTAATTTGCATATTGATCTATTATTGATCTACATACATACATATATATATATATATGTATAAACGTGTTGTATCCATATTGGATTTGTACATATGTGATATGTGTAAGTTCCTTGCGAATTCTGCCTTCCAGCGAGGTGCTCCAGTGATGGGACGCCAAGTGTCGCAAACAAAGGAAGCGTCTGAGCTCGGCCCGAACGCCTATGAGGTCTCGGAGGAAAAGAAAGACGGAAGAAGAAGAGTTTCGAACCTCGGAAAACTCAAGAAACTGAAACTGCAGTGCTACAGGTAGCTACAAACGCTACTGAATACTGGGGTGTTCCAACATGTTCCAATCTTAGGGAGGATCCTCCCCTGCAAGTTGGTCAGATTATAAACGATTGTAAACCTTGTTGTAGACCTCTGCCCAGAATCAAAGACACATTCACTTTACACGGGTCATGTGCAGGTATATGCAGGTATTGTAGACAACATAGGCACGCGATTGCCATATCTTGGCTCCTCGTTTCAGCGGGGATTCAACTCACCTCCCCGAGGTGTCCCAAACTAAACAATGAAACTAGACGGCGGTGCTAGATTTTAATATGCTCTGCCAAGCCCTTCTAAGCCCTTCTGAGCCCTTCTGATCGGACATCGCTTGTGGAAGGGTTGAATCACTGTGAGAATGGGCCATTGCTGTAAATTGCCTTCAAAATTGTTTGGCGGCCTATGCATTTGCCTTGGTTGCCTTTGCCTCTTGCAGATTCAATTCCTTGACGCAGCCCCTTTTCATATTTCTTGGGGTACAGTACACCAACTTTCCTCATTTCATTGGATTGGTTCAAGGGAAGACCAACAGGAAACCATAGTTTTCCACACGAAATCTGGGGGGTTTCCTGTAAATGTTTCCTTAAACCAACCCATTGATCATGCATTCTTATTTGTGGCACTACCTCGAGACTCTAGACTGAACGCTTGGGATTGTCCTTTGTGCCGAGCTGTCACGCTGAACGTGTTCGCTTGAGCAGTGCCTCACAAGGACCTTCCTGCAGTCGAAGACCGGCGAAAGCATCATGATTCAAGACTCTCCTGATGCCATTAAAAACATGAATCCTGGCGAGGAAAGGCTTCACTTCAAAGTTTTCATTTCTCTTGGAGCTGCAAAGATGTAAAAGCTGGTGTGGGTTTCAAGGGACATCCTGCTTGATTGTAGTAGCAGTGAAAAGCCGCGTGCAATGACAAAGCTAAGGAAGAGCGTGTTCATGAGGCTTTGCCAATCTTCCAAAGAACAGATCTCGGTAACACAGCAAAATTATGGATGTGATGTGAAATGTGAAACATTCGTATGATATTTTTAATATTCGTACTATAGTATATACATTGCATACAGTATCTGCAGAGAGGTGTAGGCATTTTAGGTGGAAGATGCTGCACGAAGAGGCATCAGCATCAGCAACCCCTAGCAGCTAGCTCCAAGGTCAGCGATGTTGTCAAAGTGCACAACTTGTTGGGTGAGCCAATTGATGAAGATGAGGAGACGCATTTAAACGCCACCAAGTTGGATTGAACTGCTTGGGGACTACTTGGATTTCTGTGATACGTTTCCTTTACTGATCCAGATTGCAGCACTCGCAACAAGTTGTAAAGTCATGCAAAGTCAGAAAATGTCGCACATATATTGTCTCAGCATGCATGCGCGACGATCGTAGGTCCATAAATAATTCAAAGATGCTGCATGGATACAGCATGATACAGCCTTCCAGGCTGACAATCTGCAAAGGAGATGCATACAGACCCATACAGCCTTCGCAAATCCTCAATTATCTTCGTACTCGTAAGTGGTTGTTGTGGGAGTAAGATGCTCGCTTCCTTGGCTGCTTCAGGAGAAGCAGTTGATGGAGTTCTTCAAAACAAACTCAAAATCGTTCCTCGGTTAGTGATTTTTATCATTTGAGTGTTGGTCAGCTTTCATGGCTTTTATCATGTTCCTCCTACGTTTTGTTTCCGCCTCGTTTATTTGCATGGTTGGAGTGAAGATAGCGAAGCACATTCAGGCAGAAGAGCATGCCGGTGATTGCATCACTCAGCGATACTCAAAGAAACAGCACAGCAAGTCTAGTTGGAAGATCTAGGGGCTGGAAGCACGTCAATGTCAAAGTCATGAGTGTACTTCACATCTCTTTGGGACCAAGTCTCTTACCAAACGACAACTCCTGAACAAGAAGCTGTTGTTTGTCCACTTGAAACTAAATTGTGCTAACTTACGCAAAATTGCTAAGTTTTAGGCGAGCACAGAGCAGATGTAAGGACTGCCTGCATCACCTTTGACATGTTTATGCGGTGGTGGAGCGAGCTTCACGACAGCTCCGCTGACCCGGACCAGTGCCAAGCTATGCCAAGCTTCCACAATCTACAACACTTTTGTGGTGTGTTGTATTGTGTTGTTACGTGATGTTTCACTGTTGTGGTTCCCATGGTACTGTAGTCAGCTCACTGTAGTGTTTGTAGCATTTTGTAGCGTGATCATGCATGATCCGCCTAGAACGGGTCCTTCATCCCAGAAAGCATTCGCAGTTGGATATAATCGCGTGTTTTGCAGCGGATGGAATTGCCTATGTGCAGCTGTGCGTGGCTGCAATGCATCACATGCTCTTCAGGTACTACTCCAATGAGCGATACCGTCAGCGCTTCAAGGTGCTTCACTCTCGTTTGAAGGACCCAAAACTTGCTCAAATCACAGCTGTGAAGGACTGCGGAGCTTGTTTGGGCAGGAGTACAGGGGGTGAGGCAAGAAGCTGGCTGGCTGAGCATGGTTGAAAAATACAGAATGCTGAGTACACTGGAGTTCAACCGTTGCAAGTTTGGATATATAGGCATATCTATATATGTATATCGCATATGAAATTTAAACATAATAAAGCAATATATATATATATAATTAATATAGTAATATATAGTATAACAATATATAGTAAAGTAATATATAATACAGTAATATATGAATATATATATATATACATTATATTATATAGTATATATCATGATGTATTCTATATATATATATATTCATTATATATATAAACTATATATATATGTATGTTAGTTATATATATATATATATATTAGTTGCCTACATATATATATATATGTGTATATATATATGCACTAGTTACATACATATATAATATATATATATATATATCATACATATTATATATATACCATACATATTATATATATATATTAGTTATATATATATAATGTTAAATACATATGTTGAAACCCGTGCATTTGTTTCATCGACTCCATGCTTTTAAAATTCACTAGAGATCAGTAGAGATGGCGATTTGCCAAGGTCTGAGGTTTGGTTCCCCCTGCACTTTGCAGGAAGGAGATGTTAGTTCCAGACGTTTCCGAGTTTGGTTCGAGTGCGATGGCACTCGATTATCACCTTGGCATGACATCCCGCTTCGAAATGCCGATGGCTCTTACAACTTCGTTTGTGAAATCCCGAAGTGGACTAGAAAGAACCTCGGAGGACACCAAAGAGGACACCGAAGGTTCATGAAGATTCAGAATGATATTCATATTGCAACGGAGTGGTGAACTGCCTAAATCTGCCTAAATCCAAGGTGTGAATGCGGGTAAGATTTCTGATTCCACAGAACTTGGGAGTACTGTATGTGCTGTTTTGTTTCATCCTTATTTGCGTCAATAGGTGACTCGTGTGTTTATCATTGTGTATCTATATAGGAAGAACCGCAGGATATGATATATAAATATATATAACCCATGAATGCCCCAAGTAAAGTGTTTTCCTGATTTTTCTCATCTCGAGACACGTCATGACACGTCACAAGGAAGTATGAGATTGCCACTGGCGAAGCCATGAATCCAATCAAGCAGGATGTGAAGAACGGTGTGCTGCGAGAGTACAAGTGGGGGGACACGTGGCAGACTTCGGGCAAAAAATAACCTCTTGAAGCTGAACTATTGACCGAACTACTGACTGCTATATAAATTATATGCTACTACACTATACTATATTGCTATACATCCTTTTTCGATGCTTTCTGATGGTTCTTGTCAGCCCCTGTAGAGACTTGCGTGGAGACTTGTGTGGCATATAACATCTATCGACTGGGGATGAGTCGACTCAAGCAGCTGCAGTCCAAGGATATGCTCTTCAACTACGGGGCTTTCCCTCAGACATGGGAAGACCCCAAGCATGTAAGCGAGGATACGGGCTGCCCAGGAGACAATGTGCCTCGCCGCCAAGACAACAAAATACAACGCAATCAGACAACTCGGACATACATGTGACATAATTACATACTAAATATTACTTAATCATGCTGCCATAAACTTGGATTGAGAATACACGTGCGTCATGTGCTTTCCTGCGACAGGTCGAACTAAGCGCATAGATATTGCATGAGTGGAGCTGAGACAACACGGTCGTCTCAAATGGGTATTGAATTATTTGAATGGCAACGTGCGTTGAGGATCAGGCCCTGCGGCACCTGGAACTAAGGATCCAGTGGATGTCATTGAGTTGGGTTCCCGACAGCGACCCGTTGGTTCTATCACAGCCGTCAAGACGCTTGCATGTTGAAATATGTTGAAATATGTTGAAATGCTTTCACGGGTTTTCAAAACTTTCGAGAGATGTCAACAGCATCGTACTGTTGTACTGTGTCTTACATGTATCTTACAATCTGTTCATCAAAGTGGAGGCAAACTTGGTAGGGGCACTGCGGCACGTTGCGGCATGACCAAACATCTTCGGAGATCGACATGGGAGAACCACTGACAGGAGATACATACAATGCTTGGTATCGGAATAGAACTGCTCCCAGAACGAAAGGCCGCAATTCTGTTTGTTCGTGCTATTCAGGGTGGAGACGGTGGAAACATGTCGAAACCATTCATTTCCGTACTTTTTTTTTGTTTTTGTTCTATCCTGAAGGAATCTAAAGGATAGGGAAGTAATGGGACATGGACTGTGACCCTGGAATTCAAGCATCTGCGCCATTATTCGGCCATATTCGTCCATCTTCGACCATTTGGTAAGGATCCTTGGCGTTATTGCTATGATCGATGATGACGAGACCGACTGGAAGGTTCTGACGATTGCGCTTGATGACGACAAAGCTCAGATTCTGAGCACAAACCTGCTGAGAGCATTGTGCAGCTGAATTTCTGTACTCTTGTGATCCCTTCGATGGGCGTAGATGCACTTGGGCCATTTACGGATGTGCATGGTTGTCCCTATTTGACACAGTTTCAATATATTAGTTTTCGCATGGCCCCCATATGGTCCGAATCCCCTGCAACGGCAGCTGCCAGCCCTGCCCAAGGAATATGCATGACCTCGATGACGTGGATGCTCACTTTCCTGGCATGACCTCTGCCTTGACTGATTGGTTGCGTATGCAGCCAGACGCCATTAGACGCCAATAAATCAAGGGAGACCTGGGTCTAATTGAATCTTGTTAGATCTTATGATATCGATCTATTATGATATACTACCAGTAGTACCGCACAAGGCGGTGGCGGAAGTTTCAAAGATAGGAAACCTAGAGGAGAGGTTGGTTGTTGTGAGTCATGGATGGCAGAGCAAACCCACTGATGGACCGACAAGTGGTTGGAGGCAACGCAATGTAGTTGTAGTGTAGGTGTAGTTGTAGTGCACTGTAGTTGTAGCGCAGTATAGTATATTTGTAGTTGTAATTGGAGTGGTAGTGGTAGTTGAAGTTGAAGTTGAAGTGGTAGTGGTAGTGGTAGCAGTAGATGTTGTTGTAGTTGTAGCTTGATTATAGTTGTAGTGGTAGTGGTAGTTGTAGTTGTAGCGCGCTGTAGTTGTAGTTGTAGCGCGCTGTAGTTGTAGTTGTAATGCGCTGTAGTGGGAGCGCACTGTACTGTAGTGTTGTTGTAGTTGAAGTGGTAGCTGTAATTGTAGTGGTAGTGGTAGTTGTAGTGTTGTAGTGCTTGTAGTGCTTGTAGTAGTTGTTGTAGTTGTCGTAGTGCTTGTAGTTGTAGTTGCAGTTGTGCTTGTGATAGTGCTTGTAGTTGTAGTTGTAGCCTAGTCTAGTGTAGTATGGTTGCAGGCAGTGTAGTGTGTAGTGTGTTGTTGTAGTGTAACGCAATGTAGTTGTAGTTGTAGCTGCATTTGCAATTATACTTATTTGTAGTTGTAGTGGAGTGTGGTGTAGTGAGTAGTGTACACAACGTTCCGAAACAAAGCAATTCTGCAGGACTTCCTCAATGGTTCGATCGCCAACATCAATAACGAAGCAATTCTGCGAGGCTTCCTTCAAAAATGGAAAGTTGAGTGTGCAGCTGACGGCCTTGTGCCAATGCGTTCTGCATTTTTTCCACTCCCTGCCACAAAAAAGTGACGCCAGGTCATACGAAGTGCTGCACCTGTCACGCAAAATCATTTTAGCAAACCTGAAGATCTGATGCTCCAAAATGCAACCTCTCTCAGGAAATCAGCGCCCTGACCTCTTCGTATGTGTGCTAGATATATCTTTTCTATTCTTTTCTATAGCGCCTGCCACGCGAGATGCATCTTTGCAGATCCTCTTCAAATGTCCCACGCTTGCCATCGTTTTTGAAAATGCTACAAAACCCACGCGCTTAGCTCACTTTTGACTAGACGCAGAATCCCTTTCGCCTGCCACACGATTGAACGTTGAAAAGTGGTCCAAGCATGTGGTGTTTTTAGCATTTTGACTTCGAAAAGTGCTTCGCGCCACAATGTGCAGTTTTTCGACATCTCAATTTCCAAAAATGCTGCGAACATGGTGTGCTTTGACACTCTTCACTTCAAAATGTGCTTCGCGCCACAACGGCATGCACCTTTTCGACATCTCAATTTCCAAAAATGCTGCGAACATGGTGTGCTTTGACACTTTTCACTTCAAAATGTGCTTCGCGCATCTTTGCGCCACAACGGCGTGATTTTTCTTTCTCTCATTTGCCCAGATAGCTCCGCACCCGCCGCTTTTGCGAGCCTACTTTCTGACCCTCTGAAACCACAAAACATTGGAAAAACACAATGCTTCACGACTTTCCTACCTTTTCGCGCGCCTGGAACTTCTCTCTTCTGATTCTCTCCTGTCTGAGTTTCTGTCTTCTGTCGCTCTTCCCATCTGGGCTTTTCGATTTGTCCATATTGTCGGGAGTTTGACTTCTAAATTTCCTTCAGTTATATCTTACTCATATTTTATATTTACATACTCTGGCATGATCTTACTGTATGAGATCTTATTGCTTCGGCCCGCCTATGAGGCCCTATGAGTGTCCTGTGACAGGATTCTGTTCCGAGAGCCATTGAAACTGCAACATGCGTACTAGTACTATAGACACGTAATGCTATCAGAATTCTTTTGCATCAGCTGCTTGGTAGCGAGATTGTGCAAGAGAGGCAGGCGGCCTCACATGCCAAGGTACAAGACAGCTGAGGGCAAGAAAGAGAACAAGTTTGGCTTCGCTGGAAAGCCTCAGGGCGCAGCGTTTGCGAGAAAAATAGTAGAAACTTGGCACATCCAGGGCGATGGTTCAATTGAACGCTTCATGCACAGCATTGGTGATCAGTATTTACTGGGGCCATCTAGTAGCCAAGAGCACCCCACCTTTCCAGCTGGGAGGATCTGCAAGGATCTGCAAAACTCATTTTCATTCTCTATTCATCATACTAGCCAATCTATCTCCGATTAGCTCTTTATTTGTTCGCTGGAGTTTTACAAGGCAATAGCTCGCCAGCAGCACGGCTTTGTTTGTGTCAGGCGCTGTTGAGGTGTTGCCATCAGTATAGACTTTCCACAACAAAAGATCCAGCCTGGCAAACACTTGCAATCAAACATATGTTTTTCCTAGAATGCACACTGAATACAATCGATACAATCATATCTGCGTGTCTCTCTCTCTCTCTCTATAGATATATAATTACGTATGTGCTTGTGTGTGTGCAAGTGTGGTGCCTCCAACTATATGCAGAATATATAGATCTATATGTTTGCATCTGACATATGATCAATTAGCTGTTGTTTTGTGGTCGGACTTATGTACTATGTACATATTATCTATGCCAATGCGCAATCTTCCGTACGTCTCTTGGTCAGTCCTTTCCCAAGATATCTCATCCAGCGTTCATTGAGGACGAGACCCATCAATCATGGCGAAAGCTTATGGCTGCGGCCGATGAGAAGGGCAAGGTGGGCACTTCCTGAAGTGGTCCTTTCTGCTTACTCAGCGTCTCTATTGTCATAGATGCGAAATAAAATGGAAGCAGGCAATAGGCCATTAAGTACACCTTGCCCAGCTTTGCACAATGAGATTCTAGGATCACAAGCTGTTCCATACACCACCGCTGATCTGTTTTGCGGCGCGATTCCTCGCCTATTCTTCTGTTTGTAAGTCTTCATGTGTTTTTATTTGCTGCAGACTCGCAGCAGAAGCGACCAGGTAAAGAAGGTGGCCAGCGGAGCAAACCTCTATACAGATTTGGCACTTGGTGACTCAACTTGTTCATTTGTCAACCTCAGTCGCCTAGCCACACTCCCAGAAAATCTGTTGACAAGTTGACAAAAACAGAAGTTCCTGACATCATGCGACCTCTTTGAGTTCAGTCCTGGCTCTTCTGAACCCTTTGGCTGTGAGGCGATGATGATGAAGATTGAGTTGACCGGGAGAGCGGATTTGGAACGCCAAATCAATCATAATCAAAAGCCTCAAGAGAGAAAAACCAACCGAGTAGCCCTAGGACAGTGCCCAACTTCTTCCATGTGCTTGGTAGCTTTCCTGAGCTGTTGGTTTCCATGTCAATCTTAGAAACTCCAGCTTGAAATGACGAGCCAATTTTTCGGCTTTGCTCAAAGCAGCACCTCCAACTGCTTTTAGCAGGGCTCTTCTTATCTCTCCTTGGGTGTCAATTCTCCCATCGCTTAGCAGCTTCGCAACTCAGCATGTCAGTCATGCCATCAATCTTGGGCGAGAAGTGAGAAAAGGAGCATCACGGTGTCACAGAGGCTGGGCTGCCCTACCGTGCAACTCAGACAAGTCCGATTCAGAATGGATGCAAAATGACTACATAATGATTGCAGAATGATTCAGTTGCTGTTGCATACAGGGTCCATCTCGGTCCAAAGAAACCAGACATATCCAGACATGCACCACACAACTGACTACAGCGGCCTAAGGTCAGATCTTTCGCCTCTTCTTTGGTCCAGGCTCTGCATTTATTCCCCGACCAGGCTCCCAAAGTTGTGGTGACAAAGCTGGAGCCCGGAGCTAACATGGAGTCCATTCTGGTGCATCATCCAGCATAGTGCAGCATAGTGCAGGTATGTCACACATGTCACATACTATCCCATACTAATCCCATACTAATACTATGTGGCGGTGCGTTTGGAACAATTAATGAACTAATTATATCTAATATTTGGATCATTTTGGATTGCATCAGCACCGGAATGTAGGACAAAGTAGAATCAGGTACTACAAGGTGTTCATCAGGTCATCCACCATGGGCAGGTGATTGGTTTTGTGGAAGCTGCCAAGCACGCAACTGCAGGGATCGCTACTTTTGCTGATTGACTGCATTGAGATTCATTTGAATTTGTCTGATTCTTTTAGCACAATGAAAAACAATTGAGCACCGTGCGTTTCCAGCCCACGTTGCTGTAAGGAGGCACATGATACGGCAGTTCAGAGAGAGTTTATTACTGGGAGAGTGCAGGATTTACATGGATTTATTGTCCAGCCAAACCGAAGATCAAGCGCATCCATTGATGCCAAGGCTGGCGTTGCAAGCCTCCAAGTCCAGTCACATGTCCTGGAACTGTCAAGGCATGAATTGGGAAGGGCATGCTGTCGCCAGAGATTCGTTCATGTGGCATATGAACCATATTAGTGAGTTTGCACGGTAGAAGCATCGACATCCCATTCCATCCAACTGTATACATCTGTATACAATCCTTCAACCAACTGGAAGCATCGAAGTTGCAAAAGGACCGCCCGCTCTGGAAGCACTTCCAGAATCAAGTACTGTAGGCCCAAGTAAGGTGCTATTGTTAACAGCTAAGGTTTAGATCATAATTCATTGAGATCATAAATCATAGACTCATCAGCAGTTTGGTTTATTCTATATTTCATTGTGGACAAAAATTGCTCGCACATCACCGACGCGCATGAAAGAATTCAGGCAATTTTGGTGATGTGCAAGCCGCCAGGAATGGCCAGGGACAAAACACGGCAGCCAGAATGCAAGCAGAATGCAAGTCATGCCTTCAGGAACTTGTTGCTGCGCTCTGTCAGAACTCACTTTCCACAACAGGAACTTCTGAATGCTCCAGCGCGAGACCGCATCATGATCGGCTGTCCTCAAATCCTCAACATATCTCAACATCGCATAATTATACCAACATATACCAACGTATTTTCAACACATTTCCTCCTCGTAGCATTCGGAAATGCCTCGTAGGGTCCAGCACTGCCGGCGCTGTAGGATTGTCACGTCCGTAGCGACACTCACGTGATTTGGGCGCATAGAACTTGCATGAACAAAAGAAATGTTCTAGAACCTTCAGGGTGGCCACCCCGCAAGAACAGCTGCTGCACTATATCAAAAGGAGATTGGCGCTGAAGACTCTGAGGATGTGCAACACAACTATCAAATTTGAATATAGGATCTCCATGGATCTCCGGAATTCTCCGGATCTAGAAAGACTTGGTGGAGTGTACATGCTCAAGTGTGGTAAGGTTAAAAACGTTGTGAGCGCCAGTCAGGATAACCCGAATCCTGAGAAAGGTACTGCGTTGGAATTGGCGTGGCTGCTTGTTTCCTAGGGCCTTTGACAACAAATTGCTTGCATCTTGCTTCTGATCCTTCAGTGGTAAAATTTTTGAACAGCGCGCTATCCAAAGCCTTGCTGAACAAATCTGAACACGTATATAAAACATGTCATACACCGACCACAGCAATGTCCTGACAGCTTGAAAATTGGCCTGGCAAACAGAGGCATAAGGATTCTGACTGGAACACAAAACCACTGACTTCTGATTATATAAATGGAAGTGTCTAAAACAACTGCGCTAGAACAGTGCATGATGCGTGATTCTTAGTTTTGGTTGGTGGTTTCCCGTTTCTTGAAGGTCTTGGACAACTTCAATTATCCGTCCCAGTGGGACTGGGGCTGCACAAACTGTGGGGCAGCTACTCGGCAGTATCATGGCAACTTCAAAAACAGCCGTGAAGATCCGTGAAAAACAGCCCTGTCTCGATCTGTGCAGATTTGAACTTCCTGCATATTTAGCGACAAATGTCTTGGCGTTCGCAGGTAGCTGTGTATGAAAACCTTGTTGATTGAAGGCTTGGCTTGGCAACATGCGCCACACACACGTAAAAGAATGTAAAAGCGATTGCAAGATGTGCGTCCTGGCAGATGCTTGTGGCGCAATTAGTAATATGTGTTTCTTAAAGTTCGACTTGACTTTGTCACAGCATCTTCAGCGCGACCTTAGGCTATGTGTGGCTACCAGCATGCGGCTCAGCCTCCAAAGCATGTGATGCTACACTGATGGGTCATGGTGGCCCATCCCGAAGAGCCACAGTGATGTGTGATGATGTGTGGTCCTTTGGCCACACACCATAGATCACTCATGATCAATCTATACACACATGACACATCATGACACATCATTGTAATTACTTGTCATTGCTTATCTATTGGCATATTCCTTGTATATCATGTACACATGCTGGATTTGATATAGAAGCCAATTCTCAGAGCAGAATGCCGCAACTCAATGGAACTCAACTCAGGTGGCGTTGTTCGAATTGCAATGCCGGACGGCCAGGCGATTAGGGTAGGGATGTCTTGAGCAGATCTGGAGAATCATATTTTATGCCAATAATCACAGTAACTAACACTTGGCGCGTCTTGACGCGCATGAATGGATGGGAATTCGGTCATATCTCCTTGTTTTGAAAACATTCTGTCTGTGTGTTTATGGGGTGAGAGTGCATGCAACAGTCTCCAGGCATCAGTGCGAAGAAGTGTCAACTTCTGAGATGTTGGCCACATCCTACTTCCAGTCATCTTGACTATCCTTGCCCTTGCCCAAAAGCATCCAAAAGTATTTTGGCTCGAGATACGTGTGCACCCCATCTGGCCGAACCCACAAGATGGGCTGTAGCCGCTCGTTTGCATTTGGAGAGTTGTCCAACTCTTTAGAATGTGAGCAGTGAGCACACTTGTCTCACAAATTCTCGCAATCAGTTGACAAGCATGCTCACGTTTGTAACAGCAAAACGCATTTGATGAACTGCAGCCATGAAGATTTGAGGTGCACTGCCGCGAAGCAAAAGTCGTTTCTCAAATTGTGGAATGAATTTTCTAGATTCTAGCTATAGTTCAACTAGATCATCTTATGATCATGCACTGATCATGCTAGATCAAGGAGGCATTGTCATTCCGAGTCATTCCCATTCCAGTCTCCCAAAAATGCGGTCTGGGGTGAGGCTCCAGCAAGGATGACAGATCCACCTACAGCAAGGTACAGACGAAGAACGTCTCAGAGACTCCGAGTCACACAGCTGCAGTATGCTGCAGTGTCCAACCGCGTCCAACCGCGTCCAACGCACCAAAACCCGCAGTTGAAGGTCTGAGTCAACACAGTGAGGGCGTTTGGCAATGCTTCTGCATCAGCCACTGGTTTTTATGGCTATAATTTTGTGATGTTATGTGATGTGATGCGCGTGGAACAAAGCAACTCAGGTGATGTCAGAAACAATGACGCACAGCCTGCTCGCAATCCATCATCGCCTGTCACATCCTTAAATGACGAATTCGGCATTCAGCTCTAATTCAGCTCAATATTGCAAGAAGGATGACCCCGAATGACGCTGAGGATCCGAAAGATTTCAAAGTCGCCCCAGCCAGAAGCTCGAAAACATGCAATTAGGACATCATTAGGACATCATCGTATAGTCACTATACATTACTGTAACACTGTACTAAGTTTACTACACTGTACTGGTATGTACTCGTAGCGATTTGCAAGCAGGCCACCTTGCCTTACTAGTCATCATATTTACACGCCCCCATATCCCGCCTGAATTTGTGCAGAATCCGTCGGTGAAGCCACAGCTGCAGCTCAAGGTGGAAGACGCTCCACCAGCACAACTCGCTGACAGCTCTCCAACTTCGGCAACGGCAGCAACCGCTTTGCTTGCGAAGGATCTTGCAGCCAGTCATGTGATTTCATGCGCACATTTTGTGTCACCAATACCCTTGAACGCAGAATGAATGGACACAGAAAAAAACAAAAATCACAGGACTTGGATGGGCTTCACCAGCTTGACGGGTTGGACAATGTCTGACATGTTACTGACATGTTACTGACATAGTTTCTCACACCCTGCAGGACCCTGAACTCGGGGAGGTAGAGGAGGAACCTGTGGACAGTCCGCAGCCATGGGGACGTTTCATGGCGTGCCTTGGATGCCTTGCCTTGGACATTCTTGACATATCTTGACATACAATCTTTCCGAAGTCAATCCTGATGAAATCATATGAAATCAACCATTAGCTTGTTCCATGCTTGTTCCTTCTGACGTGTTCCAAACAATGCCTTTGTTTGCTCTAGTCAGATCATGTGAACTATTGTGAGATGCATTGCGCTCTTGGATATTAATGATTTGATTTGATTTGATACTAATACAGGAAGTCCACGGTTCGATTAGGTTCGCTTAGGTTACATTTTCAATAATTGGAACCTGCTCCGGCTCGGTTCCCCGGTTCCGCCGGTTCCTGGCAGCAATGGTTTTGTATATTTGTAAAACGAATCCAGGCAGGGAATGGAAGGAGATGAACATGTCTTGTAGTATAATCTTGGGGACAGATTGATAAGGGTGGGGAAATACGAACCCTCCCAGAACAGGAATACTAGAGTATACACGAGTATACAGTATACTAGAGTTAAAACTATATATTTTGAAAGGACTAACCCGGAGCCTTTTTTCGGTTCGGTTACCACGGTTCTTGTAGAAGAAATGAACCTTTCTGGTTCGTTTTCAGACTTAATCTAAACTGGTTCGCCGGTTCCCGGTTCGGTTTCTGTCCTTCCTGCTAATATTTGATTGTACTACAGGAGCAGTGGGGTTAAGTCGCATGAGCTTCTGAAGTGGTAATCGAGGCCCTGCGCCTGGAAAAAGTTCAATTTTTGTATTGCGACGACTTTAGGTGCTTCTATTACAGGATGTACGTAGAATTTGCTTTAAGGCAGCGTACGCACTGTTTTCATTGCCTTTTCCCCAGATAGCGCAGCTAGTGGGGTTCTTACTTCGCAGAAGGGAGTTGGTTGTGTCGACTGCCACACTGGGTGCTGCAAGGTGCCAGGTGCTACAGCTTTGTCAATTTGTTGTGCCCACTTTGCTTCAGGGGGTGCTGTGTAACGGTCCTGGTGCTGATGATGCTGTTGCTGCTGTTGCTCCTGTTATTGTTGATGCTGGCAGGCTGCTGGTGCCGCTGGAGCTGCTGGTGCTGCTGCTCGCGTGGTGCTTGCCTGCTGCTTGCCTGCTGTTGCCTCCTGCCTCCTGCCTCCTGCTGTGCTGCTGCCGCTTGCTGCTGCTGCCGCTGGTACAAACACATTGTGTATTATTTGATTATTGTATGATTTGTATGGAACTTGCTTTGTTGTCGATTCGGAAGTGAGTTGCAGACTGGTGCTCTTGGTGCGACCTGTTGCGACATCACTTTCCTCGGGCAAGCTACACATTGCTGCTGGTGGTTTGGAGGGTCCATAGATTCCACGGGGTGTAATTGGCGAACACACAAAGACAATCGCACATTTACCATGTGCATATTATGTCAAAGACAACATGGATGCTTGAAGACATGGTGACAAAATGCTTGAGGGCATGTTGATTTGTATTTCCTACATGTACATAAATTTGGAGTTGCATCTTATTATTGCATATTATTGCCATGACAGGTACGATTGGCAACACGTGTTTTCCGCAGTAGCTTTTTTTGCTGTGGCCGCTAAGGTTGTGGGTTTGCTGGGGGCTCAGTGCCGTGCCAACGAGTCCCTTCTCATATTGTCTTGCTTCGACCCATGTGTTGATGGCTTCAAACCGCAACAAACCAAACAAGGTCAAACCATGCAACATTATGCAACCCCAACTGTACATAGCTGTGCCTCATAGTGACATAGTACGACGCCAGTGTGAACTCAGTGCAGGCTGCACACTGGCCTCTGGCATTCTGCCAGGCCAGGCTCTATTTGTGCCTCTTGGCCGGGAGATACGGTACAATCTGTACACTATTTGTACGCAATCCGTAGACATCTATTCTGTGTGCCGTTATCCGAGTTATTGTGAGCTGTATATTACATTGCCTACATGATGCCAGTGATACTCAGCTACTCATTGTACGATGTGCTGCCCATATCTTTCATTCTGCATGTGTCAGGAGCTGCGCTTCGTTGCATTGAAAGAAAACATGTCCAGAACTTTAGGTGAAATTCAAGGAAACATCCTGTTCCTCGAGCTCCCCTTCTTGGTGTGTGGTAGTAAGTGGTTACAACTGTAGTAAGAGTCACGGACGAGAACGCGCTAGCCGCTCGCCATGATAAAGTCAAAGGTTGCTTTGCAAAGGAAAGGTTGGTCCTCTGCGGAGAGCAAACGAGAGCAAACGAAAGTATAGCAGGAATTCTGCCTAGAATTGCCGCAATTGAACAGATGCTCAGACACAAACTTGATAGACATTCAGAGGGAATCGTGTAGCCCGTACAGAAATGGAGAAACTGCTCTTTTGTGATGCGACGCTGTGGAAGAAGGGGTAGAATTCTTGTGTTCTGCGGGTCTTTAGCTGAGCCCGGAAGGAACTACTAGTAGCAACATGGAGCAACTATGCACAAAGCTGCACATCATCCATGCACCTCTATGAAGTATTTGCGTTTCAGTTTGGGGATCTCTTTTGCTCCAACTTTCAAGTGGCTAAGGAACCAATTTGCAGAGTCTGGCGTGTTCAGTTCGATGTGCAGCAAAGAGGGTACATGTGGCTTGGAGCACTGGAGGCTCTGTGCTGGGATGTTGTGGGTATGGCCTTTTTGTTGCCATGAAATCAGCTAGAAAGAGGGAAAAAAGACGATAAATAAAGTCTTCAAAAGTCCCATAGGTGACTTGGAGCTTGAAGGGCTTGGAAGGGCTTGGAAGGACTTTGAAGGGCTTGGAAGGGCTTTGAAGGGCTTTGCTGCTATTTGCCTTGCTGATCTCAGGCAAGGATCAATTTCTGGTGCAGCTGCCGCGCTTGTGTGCGGCGATGTGCCATGCTTGTGTTATGCAGTGGTGCACTGTTTGATGCTTGATGCATCTGATGCCTGGAAACTCATAGACATACTTCTCACTTCGGTCATGAACTCTGACAAGTCCTGCCAGGAGCCCACAATGCAATACAATGCATAGATTCGGCATAGAAGCACCAGCATAGGCCATGCATAGGGTTCATGCGATCTTCACAGAGCGAGTAGTCACCGTATGACAGACTCTCACTACGATCTTTGGCGCTTGCACCTCAGATCTTTTTGGGACTCATGCTGATGTCATGCTGGATACTGCGGGTTAGTTCGGTGGGCGCTTCCTTAGCCACGGATGTGGGATGTTGCGGGCAGCCCGTCGAATCAATGAAAGGTGCAAGTGTGAAAAAGGTGCAAAGACAACACATGCACTTGGAGAATTTGGAGATTGCAAGCTGCACCAAGCTCTGGAGTCGGGTTTTTGTGATGGAATAAGGTTGGACAGAGCTTGGCATACGGGTTTTCAGCTCCGATCGGCCTGCTCTATGACCGCTACGGAGTGCCAGTGGCTGCAGTGAGGCCTTCCGAGTATTTTAAATTCTATATTGGCAACTTGCACGCCCTTTCCTTCCCAATCCTGAGAGAGAGCGGAAACAAAAAGTTTCTACCAAATCTGAGATGCTATGAGGTTATGAGCCTTTAGAAAGTGTATTGATATATCATTCGCATCAAGCTGTCATCCCTTGTTCAACGGCTTTGCTCTCTGGCCATGTTGGAAGTGTGAATGCAAGCTCAGCGCAAAATCCTTATACAAAGATAATGCAAAAGGTTCCCTTACGCGATGGCTCAGTTGGGTCGAGTGAGAATGAAGGTCCTGCAAAGTGGTGATCGTTTGCGTTCCTCTAGTTGAAATTGGGGGGGTCAAAGATGACCAAAGATGACCAAGGCCATGGTGGTTGGCACCTGGGGGGCTTTCATTTGTGCATTAGGGTGCGGTCCTCAGCCTGTGCCTGTGATCTGTCCAATCTGTCGGCAGAGCTGTTGGAGACCTCAGCTCCGGATGACATGTATCACGTAAGTTTATTCAGCTGAATCAGATTGAATCAGGCTGACTCTGAATTGAAATTAATTGAAGAAATCTATAGAAGATTATAGAATGTAGTAGGACTTACAGTAGGACTTACAGTAGGATACAGTAGGACCAAATAAGGCAAAGTCCTAAAATGTTGTGAACAGCCAGGCTGGCGTGCGTCACCGCATCCTGCTTTGGTGCAGTGGCTGGGTTTGTGTGGGATCCCAGCCTCGATAGCCCAAAAAATTGGAGGAAGCATGCGATGCGGCATGGTATGCTGGGCTAGGATCGCCCGAGAGATTTCGATCGCATGCAGGATTTTTCAGAATCCAGACATCCAAAGACATCCAAAGACATCCGAGATGCAGAGCCAACATGCAGCGACGCTGCAGTAGAGCGCTGGTCAGATGCTACATGCAGCGCTCCAGTGCGTCTCAGGATGCAAATACTTCCTGGCTCTTCGTTCTCGGCGAATCACGGCTGCAAAGGAAGAGAATGCTTTGGTGAAAACACATTTTGAATGATTTTGATTTATTTTGGAGCTAGCCCAAGCTGTAGTTCTCAACGGCATTTATCAAATACTTGCATATACTGTCATACTGTCATGAAATGTAACTTTATAAACAATGAAACAATGATTGGAATATTTGTGATTCACATTCAGTGGGAAGGCCAGTGCCAAGCCAAGGTTTTCACCTGCGATTTTGGATCCATGTTGAACAGTGGCTGGGAAGCACCACAACCAGAGACAAGCTGCAAATACCCGTTTCAGGAAGCGGTAGACATTCCCTTGGTATCAATTTGCACCTGCGAATATAGAGGATTATAGAGCCCTTGTGCCCTTACATGAATAGAGATGCAGACACGCAGTGAAACTGTGGTTGCAAGCAATGAGCGATGGGTTGTGATTCCAGGGTCAACCTGGAGCATTTGCACACCCTGACAATTCGGAGACTTCACATAGTGAACTCTGCTTTTCAAAGTCCACAGGGTTCTCTAAGGCTTCTCTTTCATGGGTCTGATTTGGCATTTTCCTCACAGTCAAACCTTGGTGATCGCCCTGATCAATGCTACGTCTCTTGGCCGGTGGGTTTTTGTGAGACTTGGTAAAACTCGCGGAAATGAATTTTGATCAATCAAGGTTGAACATGGTTGAACTCCTTTTCCGCAGCATTGCAAAGCTTTTGCTCCACCCAAAGTGAGTCGAATTTGCCGACCTTTTTTCGGTGCAACCAACTGCAAGCAGCACCATGCGCAAATAGGGTAGCATTTCCCGTCGTCGATGTCACAACGCTCCGGTGTGCCTGGTAGAATACGGTGTATGGTTTAGAACGGGTAGATTATGTTCCAGAAATTTCCATCATGTTCGATCTTTTTGGAATCAAAATTCATCAAAATTCAGCAGATTGACGAGTAGCAAGGGAACAACCCAAACTTCTTGTGTCAATTTCGAAGAAGGCGGCTTACGAGTTTGAAGTATCGATAGCAGGCTTGACTTGGGGTTCACAAAAAGGATGCCTGGCAATGCTCAGTTTGTATCAGATATATTTTACTGTTTTGTTTTTTTTGTAGCCAGGAGTTCCATTCAGCGATACCCTCAGCAATGCCCCTCGAGCCTCAAGCGATGCCCAAAATATCTAGGATATATGATATTTGAAATATATTTGATATATAACTGCAGGAGGCTGCCTGTGTTCAATAGTGTATGCTGTATGCCAATTTATTCTTGCCATGGATTAGTGTCATTTGCAGCACTGGACGAAGAAGGACACGATACAAGGAGAACATCCCTTTTCCACTGCAAATTAAATGACTGTAATATTTTTGCTGCCAAACTATCCTGCTGTAATTGTAATCTCTTTAGACATACTATATGCACAATATGTGTATATATAATATATACTTATATATATATATATATGCATATCATATGCATACATTTATCTATGTATGGAATTGTATGGACTGTATGGATGATATGTAGGCCACCATTGAAGACCTGAAACACCCTTCGGGATCAGAGTCATAGTATGTATATATATATATATGATCTATGTGTGCAGTTTATATTCCGTATGTATGTGTTGTATTGTGTTGTATAAGTATCTATTCCATGTATATATATATATATGTTTATATTATATTGACTGTGATAATGATGTTGAAAATCCCACGGTGTTCTTAGTATAGCTCACTTGCCGCATCAATCACGTAGGTATCAGGCCTCAGCGTTGCTCCCTCTACTTTTGCAAGCAGTGACTCGGAACAGGTTTATGTTTCAGTTGAATACCTGAGAAATGTTGAGGAGTAAGCTGTTCTTGAATATCTCACGTGCACCGCAGGTTCACAATCCATTACTGCAACAACATACTGGAACCGTGCATTTATTTCCAATCATGTATGATTACAGAATATTGCAGACTTCTTCCCACCAACATGTCAAAATGCCCTTGGTTTGTATTTGCCCCACACCAATAGAAGCCGCCACAGAAGAATTATTGTGCCATATTGTGCCGATATGAATATATGTGGATCGGCTGAATGTGAATTTTCCAGACACACGGTGGCCTTATCAATTGAAAAGGTAACGGGAAGTATGAGCACAGGCAGGCACCTGTTTTTCTGCGAAGTTCCGGGAATGGACAGGAAGTCCAAAGTATTCGTGCAACCTTGGAAGATTATGCACAGCAGCATGCAGCAATTCAGCCACGCAGCAAGCAGCATACCCTAATGATGTGTTTTCTTTATTTTTCTTTTACTGTAGCGAAGGTGTTGGACTCTTTTTATCTCTTTTTCCTCGCGCTGTGTCGAATGTGATGCTGCACTGACGAAGGCAATGGACTTCAGTCACCAATCACTGGCCGTCTACATGTTTGCGTGGACCATTGTCGTTTTCATCACCATAGTGGGTTGCTACAAGCTGATTCCGACGCAGAAAGAGCAGCTTCGGCAGGGATAGACAAGCAGCATCAAGCAGCCGCGTCATGTTTGCCAGCTAGATATTTGCGACAGACAAACCAGAGATATCCAGAGATACTGTATCAAGAAGATTCAAGAAGATCAACAGATGCAAGGGATCAAAGTGGATAGATCCTGATGGAAACAGCAGGTAGATACAGAGACCCAGAGACCCAGAGAGAGAGGCTCGCAGACATAGAAAGATTGACAGTCATTTGCTAATGGCCAGACTGATGGATCTATAGGTGGAACATGGTCGAACCAAAGGTATTGTATAGACCTTTGATGACTTTGGTGTTTTATTTTTTGGAGGTGTTCAATACGGTAGACCTTTACAGCACTGCGTTATCCTGGGACGTTCCTTATATCGTTTTCGGTGTGCTTTTTTGCGGCCGCTAAGATTCATATTGGCATTTGCAAACAAGTAATATAAGTAATTAAGCATCGCCCAGACAGATAGATCGATAGATAGATAGGAGGTAGGCAGGTAGGTAGATAGAGAGAGAGAGAGAGATAGAGAGAATGAGAGATTGAAAGATACATATAGACTTGTAGTATAAATAAGACAGGCAAGTAGGTAGGCAGGTAGAGGCAGATAGGTAGAGAGATTGCGAGAAAGCAAGATAGATAGCAATGGAACCGAATCAAGCGACATGGAGATGCAGAAGCAGCTTTTCAGAGAAAGAGAGAGAGAGTGTTTTGTTAAAGGTGCCCACAGCTGCGCATGTACTGTAATCTCCACGCTGGCACACATGACTTGGACCAAGGTATTATGACCAAGCGAAGAAAATCCTCGGCATGCCTTTGCCGTAGCTTGACACCGCAGCTGCGAAGGGTGGGACCATTAATACAAGAGGAACTCGTTGCCCAAAAATCCCAAACTTCACAAATACAGGGAAGTGATGTGTTGGGGAACTCCACCGACGCCCTTTGCGGAGAGAGAGAGAGAGGATTTGCCTGTGTTCCGGCATTTGATCAGCACCCCAATGTGCCGAATCCAAAGGAAGGCATGTGTGTTTGCGACACGTGCAGGTGCCCCACTTATGGGACTTGCAGCATATCATACCTCCCATCACCGCCACCCACTGCCCTCAGGAAGGCACCAGCAGACATGAAAGTGTCATGGCCTAAGGATCTTGGCCTCGCAGACCTCTTTGCAACCGAATAACTATGACTATGACTAAAATCCATCCTGAGTTGGTGCACGTAGAAAAAATAGCCAGATTGTGTATGATTGTGTTTGATACTGTTTGATACTTGTAGCATTTGGTTCATGGGGCACCCCCACCTGTTGAGAGTGTTGCCTTTGCTGCAGTAGACTCGGAGATTGGTTCTTGAACAAAGGTGTGAAATGCTGAAGCGCGCTGTAGAAGTCCTGGGGCAGGCAAAGGAGGAAGCTTGGAGATGGGTGGAGACGGAGGACATTCCGGACATTCCCTTTCTCATATCTTTTCATCAAATGTTCATCCCTAGCTCAGCTAATTCCCATGATTGGGTGTTTGATATGACTTGCTTTGAATGCGAATGGACATTCTGTGAACAAACTGAACCTGCGTTGATCGTTTAAGAACATGGCTCACGCTCGCACCCAGTGGCCAGTGCGTGACGAGCAGCGCTTGGATATGGCCCACCTCATCCAACATCCGCCCACATCGTCTCAACATATCCACTTGGGAGAGAGAGGGAGCACGAGGGAGTGAGGCAGAGAGATCTCAGCGGTCTCAGCGCCTAAGGAACATATCGTCTCAGGCATCGCCCTGGCAATGGGTTTCGCGCTGCTCGCCAGTGCAATCAGCGTCAGGCAGATATCAAGCATATCAATGCATATCAATGCAATTTATAATGCATAAGTTCAAACAGGGGAACCTTCTTGCACAGATCCACCAAAATGCGAGCTGCATTTCGCCATTGATGAATAAACCAGCGTTATCCATGGGTGCTAGAAAGGAGGGAAATTTGACCGTAGTTAGACCGAAATGGTGCATAGCGACCATTGGTGAAGATCACTAAATTGCACATGAAGGTACGATGAACAATGAAAAAGCAAACTCAGACAATCTCATGATTCTCCGTTCTCCAGCTGAATCTGAAACTCTGCAGAGCCTGCTGAGGCTCCCGGGCTACTATGCATCCATGACGGCGCCCAGCTTACAAGCATTCACTCCTTTTGTTTCCAACATATGTACATACTGACTTGCACTGTAGATTTTAGGGGTCGGATTTGCATTTCTCTGCAGACTTCCTTTTCACCCCTCTTGTGTGATCTTCATATTTCGTACAAGGAGCTCATTAAATACGACGTTACGATTGATGCATTTCAGCTGCTTTGTCATCGGCATGTCCGCGCTTTGCCGCAGCCATCCATGGCGTCTTACGTTTGGCTTTTGTGTTTGAGGCACCTTACGGTGAAGCGCTGTTTGGCCACAAGGAGGACGGACAGAGGCTCCTTGGCCGGTAATTACCGTGTTTTGCTGCAGTTTGTTCATTTCAGCCAAATAAATACGAGAAATGACACAAACCTATATTTTCCTGCTGGACTCCTTCTGAATTGCTGCATTGTCCTGCTATCCATCCTGCAATGGGGCAGGTTTCCACTCAGCATTGTTGGTCCAATTCATTGCTCCACCGGCCCCTATGCATTTGCTCAGTTATCCTGCCCAATCAACCTTGACGAGGTTTCTGAAGCAATGCTCCCTTGGGCCACCTTTAAAGATTATTATTTTCACGTGTCCACCACTTAGATCTCTTAGATGATCTTAGATGTCTTTGTAAGGTCAGCCGCCGAACTGAGGTTGGCAGAGCTCAATGTCCTTTGCACATCCGTTGTGCCTGGACCGCATTGTCTCACCTAGGCAGCCTAAGCAAAGCTTGGCCCACGAAAGCATACGAGAGCTGGCTTCTGCTAGCTGGAGTCCCTCTTGCTTTAGCAAGATATTGACAGGTCTGGACTCTTCAAATGCGTAAAACTTCACAGCTATATTTTTTTAAAATTCCCCTCTTCCACCCCGTCTGGCGTCGGCTTTGAAGCGGATGAACAGGGGCTCAATCCCCAAAGTGATGTCTGTTTATTGAGACACCATCGTCAGTAGCAGTATATATTCACGACTATGATGCGACATCATTGTCTCATCATCTTCATCCTCCTCCTTCCCCTCTTCTTTCCCTCTTTGTACCTATATACCCTTCTAGCTAGCTTTTGTTCCATACTCCTTGGCATCAAGTCAGAATTTGTTTTGAATTATCTTGACGCTTGTCGCAGAGTGGAACCTCACACGGACCTCACATCCTTGTAGCACCAGGTTGGGCTTGCTTTGGCACCATTCACTGGTAGCATTGGAGACAAGTTTGGTCTGCAAGATCCTTGTCTGCATTTCTACAATTGAAGCCAGCCGCAGAGCTACCAGGGGAAGTGTTCGTGAAGCTCGGTCAGGAATGCTTGACCTAGACTGGACCGTGACATACTTGTCATATCTTGTCATATCTTGTCATACTGAGTCATACTGTTGCAATGCCGTAGCGCGTTTTTCCATGCCGCGGCCAGACGATCATTGGCCTCTTTGTTGCGATCATGGGAGTTACCACAGCCACGGTGGGCTTGCCATCGTGGCCGGCTCAGGCGTTGTGTGGGCAACTTGGCTCCAAGTAAGTGGACAAGATTGGACAAAAAAGAGCTCAGAGTCTAAGATTAAGATAGATTAAGAGCCTAGGATGGAGCCTTAGGATGACCAAGGGCAAGCCTGGCAAAAGGCACCTGAAAATCGGGTTGCCTATGGAGAGATACCATGAAATACCAATTTTCTCCCACTATTCAATACCCCAAATCTCAAGAGGCAAAATTTCTGCGGGGAAGTGCGGCTTAGTCTTCCACAGTATAATGGAAGGTCAAATTTGTGTGTGAAGAGGTTGAAATTTGATTGAAGTACCTTAATGTATGTTTGAAGTACTTTATGAAATACTTTGAACATCTTTGAACATCTTTGAAGTGCTCAGGGGCTCTATGGCGCTCTTTCTTTCCCTGTTCACGATCTTCATCTCCCGATATTTGCTCATGCAGCTTGGCTGACAAGATGTGGCTCAATCTTTGACTTGTTTCGCAGCAGCCACCTTCAGAAAATCACCAAAACAGGTTGAAGCAAGGGACTTTCTGATAGCAATTTAGCCATTGAGTGAATGGATTGACCATGCAGAAAAAGTCATGCAAGTGCTGCAGATGTTTGTAGCGCCCATTGGCATATGTTCACTCTTCACTGCCTTTCCCACTTGCGGATCACTCACAAAAGCTGAGCGGCATCACAGAGGCAACGCAGTATTCCCACAGTCTCATTCCCCCTCATCTCTACTTAGATTTTGCTGTTCGGTATGCTGATAAGTATGTGCCAGTTATCGAAAAGTTCTTGAATGACCCCTCAGTCCTTGCAAAAAGAATATCAGGTATTCGCCACCAAACCGATATGGAGCTGTACAAGGCGTTTACACCTTCGCTTGGCACCCAGCATCACCTCACACTCCCAGCAAGTCTGTGTCGGCTGAGGTGCATTGTGAAAAGGCGGCGGTAAAATTATGTAAACGTGCATTTTGACTCATTATGACTCATTATGACTCACTATGTACTGTGCGCTACTCTCCCGAATGCAGAGCACATGCTTAAAATTCCTCCAGGTTGATACAGAGTTGATCTATATTGTTCTGCTATACCATCAAGATGAGTAAGGACTTGCGCCAAGCAATAAATTTTCAAACGTGCATGCATGAAAAGAGCGAGATACAAATCGCCATTCACACGAGAGAGAGAGAGAGAGGGAGACTCTTCACGCTGAGGGTGTCGTGCTGATCAGCACCCCATGGTCGCTCGGAGGAATCGCTGCAACTCGACCAACGGTTTAGACGATATAGAGGTCGAAAGGGCGAAGCACGGACAGAATCGCGATGTATTGCAATGCTTTTGAGTTAAATAACAGTCCAAAAGCGGATCCTCGCTGCAAAGGATAAGACCATAAAAGACCTATTGTTGTATCTTATTGTTTTGTACGTTTTCTTGCTTGATAGGAAGGTGGACATGAAGAGGGGGCATTCGGAACGTTTGAGATGTTTGAGAACAGGTCGTTGGCACTAGGACCGAAATGATTTGCAGTTTCCCAAGACATGTTCATCATGTTCCCAGATCCAGCTTGTAGCTCAGAGCAGCTCCAAGGCAACTGCCATTTTGCCTCCAGGCATGAGGGAACAGCTGAGTCATGTTGAGTCGAAACGCAACCAGCTCAACGGAATCAGTTCTTAGTTGAGTCCGAATGCCATTCCAATCATGAATGCTTAGAAGATAGTAGCAGGTAGCTGTAAGGCTACGCTATGCTCCGCTTCTGTTGCCTGACAAGGAGTCAACGCTTATCGAATTCCAATGGCCGTTTTCGGCGCGTCAATCGCCCAGACATTCACATCAAGTCATACTATCTATCAAAGCAAGTCTGCATGAGTGTGCCAGGATCTTCTTGGGGGGCACGAGCGGCATGAGCATTAAAAAAAATATTATAGGATTGAACAGAGATTAATATCGCTATAGAGTCCAAAGAGAGTACAATCAGAATCAAAAGAAAACATTTCTAGAAAGGAAGGAAGGAAGGAAGGAGGGAAGGAGGGAAGGAAGGAAGGAAGGAGGGAAGGGAGCAGGCAGGGGGGGAACACTGTGGCCAAATGAAAGGTTCGAGCTCCAGAATGCAGCATATACCATGCCAAATGAACGGTTCCAGGTAGAAAATGCTTCAAAAACATGCTGCAAAACCATGCAAAAGAAAAGGGAAGGAAATGATGGGAATAAACGAATACAGCATCGGCAAAATGTAGCTAAACGCCATGGAGGGGTGGATAGGCAAAAGATCCGGCAGAAGGGCTTGCAGATCCGGTAGGCAGGTCCAAAGAACAAGTGCATACCTCCAAAAAAATAACGCAGTCGCAATCAGTGGCTACCCACAGGCATGCGGAACGACATGGGTTTGGCGAGGCCAAGCCTTGATCCCTTTGGAATATTGTTGATCATGTTTGATCCCAACTATAATACATTTAGAAGCCATCACATCTATAGCAAAAGCAGTTCAACCAGGTTTGCAACATATCTTGAAGTTGTCTTCTATGACTCGACTAGAAAGATGATCGAGAGAATCCTTGGTACATGATAGAGGGAGAGAGAGAGAGAGAGAGGGAGAGTCATCAGCCCAAAGCTCCGAAAGCAAATTTGATCCTGCATCGATGAAATGATTAAGGTCTGGGCTATTGGTCCTGATGATCTACGCCACTCGGATAGCACAGCTATGCACAGCTCTTCAAGCCTTTGAGCTTGCGCAGGGGTTGCATTTGACCTGTGACATCATCAAAACGAACATATCGAAACAACCGTTCCTGACCGGGTGGTGACCTCTCTCAGTTTGCAAGGCTGCCTACTTCCGCTCCCATCCGCCTCCCCAAGTGCCACCACTTCTGCCAGAAGATGAGGTTCTCACGCTGGTTGAAATTGGTTGAACATGCGATTTGAATTATGTTACATTATGTTACTATGCACCATCAATAGAGAGTGCAATTTGCATTTGTGTACACTATATATATATATGTATGTGTTTTACTTGATACCTGAGAGACCGCTCAAGCTATCGCCATCGATCTAACCATACTTTCAAAAGCTGAGCCCGCACTCAAATTTCACCTCTATGCTTGAAAAGTTGGCAAAGTTCCCTTCCTTCCATCTTCAATCCTGGGCTTGCTTGTGGTCAATTTTGATCAATAGGCAGAATTGGCAAAGGGCTTTGGATGCACCACTTTGGAAGAGGCCGGACTGCCCGCAGGTTGGTTTTGATATCAACCCATTCCTATCATTTCGGCATATGTTTTTCTCATGGCGCATGGGGGCTGGAAGTGGATAGTTAAGCCCTGACATTTTTGTTCATTGGTTGATTTTGAGCGCACACGATTGGAAGCGTTGTATGACACTTGTCGATACCTGTCATAGTTTCGCACGAGTGCCCTGATAAATTCCCCTTGCGCAAGTGTTCAGATTCCTTTAGGTTTGAAACATTTTGAAACTATATACTGTAGGACACTGTAGGTATCTGATATACTGTAGGTGGTCCACTTGGAGGTCGACTGCATACGACAATTATACACTAATTACAACATGTTACAAGTGTTGATTATAACTAGGATCAATTTTCCTTAGGTTCAACATGGTTCAACGGTTGACATGATCTCACGATGCTTCGCTCAAGGTGATGCAAGTCACCAACACCAGCCGCCACGAATTGCTGAAGAAGCTGTCGTCGAGCAAGCCAGAGGTTCGAAGTCCAAGCCTTCGCATCCTAAAGATCATCCAACTGCGTCCCAAAAAGGTCACAGTCATGGGTCCTAGGCAAAAGATCACGAAAGGATATATAAAAGGCATACAGGAATTCGATGCAATTCGTAGCTTGAAATAGTTGAAATAGAAGAAAATAAAAAAAATGAAAAAAACAGCTTTGGCTCGACGAAGCCAAGCGGCGGCTGAGAGGACGTGCGAAGCCTCATGCGTAGCATTGACACCGAGAAGATGATGGCGGCGCAGCTGCAGAATGATCAGATTGGTGAACAAGATGTGTACAAAATGTGCAGTCGATTGCAGTCGTAAAATCAAATTCAGCAATCAAGTGATGAGAGTTGTGAAATTGGATCTGGTGACCATCTGTGACAATAGCAGCCTCGAGAAACTTGAGATACTGCAAGATTGACAATTAGATACCACTTAGGCTAGAAGCGAAGGCCATGGCAATAAGAAATAATGTTTCAATGAGCAGAGAATTTGTTGCTGCTTGATACATCTTGATACTGTGTATAGTGCATACATGCTGTGTAGATATACACATTCTACACACTGTGTAGACCATTATTGTATCCATCAAGAACGCTAGTTTCTTCTAGCTGAAGTTCCTTTTCCTTTAGCAAGCATATGGGCAGGGGCTGGAATCGCCAATCACGTGAAACTTCACAGTTATACAATGTTATACAACTCCCCCCCACCTGGTTTTTTGGATTTTTTTGGAAGCAGTTTTGCCGTGGCTCATTCCCCCCGAGATGGTCGCCATATCATCGCCATCAGCATCATCAGACTCTCCACTTCGCGCTCCTCACACCGCTTAAACAAAACCTTCCTCCTTTCAACTCCTTTCCCCTTTACCATCTTTACCTTCCCAGCTTTCATCCCTTACCCCTTGGCCTCAAGTTGTGGCTGCCTGGCAGCTTCGTGAAGTGTCTGGGGACGTGCCTTCCAATAGCAGAGGTTTGTATTTGAGCATCGGTAAGTGTCTCATTCGTGTCCTTCGTGACTGCAGCTAACAGGATGTGTAATCACTTGCTCCAGAATCTCGATGGACTCTGCTTCTGAGATGTTTTAAGTTTTTAAAGCAACAAGAACGCGCTGTCAAGATTTTGTGCAGCACAGAGCCAGTCCAAAGAGCCTCAACGGTTTCTTGAAACATCTTGAAATATTGCGAAGCAAAGAGCAAGGGACAGATTCAGAGAACTCCCCACTGCACCTTTGCTAATCCAGTTTGGACCTGAAAACCTTGCCAGTGGTGGCCATGACATGCCATGATTTTGTGTAGACTGCCATCTCCAAATCCAGACCCAAAGACCACCAAAGCCTTCCTGTGTTCCACCGGACTTTGAACTTCTCTGAGCATCTTTGAGCACTAAGGAGTTTATGCAGGGACCTCAGGGGCAGCCTTTCTATTTTTTGGCAACTGACCTGTGGCTAGCGCATTTGGCAAGCTACGGCTAGGACAGCTGCACGCGAGAGGGATCAGATGCAGCATAAGATGATGCATGAATCCTGTGTGCATGCAGCAATACTTGTTGTGAATCGTAGACATTGTATGCCGCGTCGGAGCAGCCAGAGATGGATCGGTCAAAGCATCAATAAAGCAATCATTGTAAGAAACTGTACACTACAAACTGATGTAAACTGTTTGGCCTGAAATGAGAACCGGTTGGCGCAGTCTTTTGAGGCTTGCAGCCGTTGTCACTCGGTTGAAACATCCTTCAACATTCCAAGGTCCAGGCGTTCCGTGGATGACATTGCTGTGGCTTGGATGCACACCTTGAACGTCGTTCAATCCTGCAGAAGCATCCCACGGTTTGCAAACTGAATTATACAGATTGCATCAGATTGCAAGGTTGCAGTAATGTTGATGCATGTTGTTCGCTGCCGGCACAGATCTGCACCGTGAAGAATCCAAACATACGGTGAATGCATCCATATTATATGCGAATGAACACGCCTCCCAAATCACATGCACAGGCGTTTGCATTCGTACGGTTTGAAATATCCAATGTATCATGTTGTATCAGTTTGTGTGTAATTCATTTATAATGTATGGTCATGTTTCTATACTCCTGCAAAACACGCATTTATTTCAGCAATTATTATATATGGTTATATATTATTATGTATTGTGTCAAATGTCCAGTTATGTTTTCTGTGTGCATGAATGCTGTATACTATAGATGCACAGGCATGTCAGCACATACGAGCTGCATGACACTTGCAAGAATATGCAACACAATGCGCGACAGCACAACGCAATGCATCACAACATTGGACAATACAACAAAATATGTTTATCAGGCCCTGGATTGCATGTGTGCAAGAAAGTATCTATATATGGGTGTAGAGCATTGTTGGCTGCACAGAGGCCCACAAACATGGTAACACGGCTTTTCGCAACCATGCGTTTTTGAGATCAATGTGCATAAACGCCTCACGTTTTGCCACTTACGTTTTGCCACTTTCTGTTTCATGTGTTTTTGGTCCTGGACGACCAAAAGTTTCATCAGGCCTTTTTTCGTATCTTTGCATGCAGTTTTTCAGGTATCATTTCAACCAGTTGTGTCTGAAGATCCATTGGTAGATATCCCAGAATCTACCATTCAGCGTCGGCCTGGTGCGGTTCTTCATTTGACTGGGCCAATTTGTTCAAGTGGTTCCAACAGCGGTCAATTTGCTGTGTACCAGCAACTCGAGTCTTCCAATATTAAGAAACAAAGAAACGTAAGCAGTGCTATTCTACCGGGGCAACATGTAATGATAGTGCGGAGAAGGACTTCATGATGAAACAATAAAAAGCCTGAACATAAGAAATACATTCATAGAAATACAACGTGTTAAGGAGTGCACAAAAAAAAAGTCACAACAGTACCCATCTCAGAACGTCCAGTAGCCTAACATGACGTATGTGTGGATGTGCAATTAGCCCACCCCACCTCACCTCCCCACCCCCTTAACCCTATGAAAGACATGTTCCATGAAGGCAAAAACAACACAGCACCTCCACGGTTGTGAAAATCCTTGTCACCACAAAAATGCACGGCTGCACGGCAACAAACTAGCAGGCTCGTGCTGCATTACATCATGCCATGATTGAAGATAGTTGGTATATTTTGGTATTTCATGGGCCTAACATTGCCCTAATTGCCCTATTTCAATGCGCTTGATCTCTAGATAGTAGACATGACATGCACAAGCAAGCATGTTCAGTCAGACGAGCAGACATGCACAGGTGCGTTGCAAGACATGTTACGTGATATTGATTTGACGTGTCAACCTGGATATGCTTGGCTGCCAGGATATGATGGAAACCAATGATGAGGAGGAAGAGGTGCAAGATTGGCAGCCTTTTTGTCATGGTCCTTTAAAGGTCCAAGCGCATACATTTGACATCATTTGACATCATTTGTCTGTGATTTTTGCTGAGTTTTCCTCACCTTGTTTCTAGGAGGCTGATGGAGGTGAAACACCAGCTGCATCTGTGAGCATGGGCCTCAAAGATGGGAATCTCTGGCAATGGATTTTGCACAGAGAGCATGCTACCCATTTGTTTTGAAGTCATGCATTGATGATGTTTGATGATTTTGATGTTTGTTGATTTCATGATGTTATATCATATTGTCTTAAATAATGTTTTGCAAAAAATGACATCCAATGATGTGTTTCTGCCTGGGTGTGAGGTCAGGTGACCCTGACAGAAATGCCTTCGCCGGCTTTGGCATCCGCAGCTCCAGCCGCTACAGACGCTGCAGACGCTACAAGCGGAGCGAACAAATCCATCCGGGAGAAGGGCCAAAAGTTGGTGAGGTGCGGAACTCGGAAAGAAATATGAAACGAATATGAATCACATGAACATAAATATGAAATAATATGAATAAATTTATATAGATATTGAAATCAATGTGAAATAGAATGAAATGAGTATCAATGAATCCCTCAATTTACTCCAAACATTTTACAGAGAGAGAGAGAGAGAACTCAATATGAAGATGAACAGATGACAACGATTGTTATTTTGATGCTTGTTGCGAGGTTGTCTGAAGTTGTTGCCAAATTGTGCGTTTTGCCTTTTGTTTGTTGTCTAAAAGTGGTAGAAAGCCTTGACGGTGTTCCAGATTTGTGGATTTCGCGCCAACACTTTACCATTGTAAACCCCGTTCGATGCTGCGCTGCGCTCTGTTGCTGCGGCCTGTTGAGCAAAGAAATATAGCAGTGGCGGGTGTTGTGCAATTGCCTAGGGCTGGAATAAATGATTTCAGAAAGAGCTTGAGGACTTCCAATTATGCGTTGCGCCCAGTGTGAAGCACTTCTTGGCTTCTTTTGCTACTGGTATAGAATGTCCTTGGCATTTCGCGTGGCTTTCCCAGTGCCACCATTTTGCGAGGAGGTTTTGTAAATCTCTTGAGTTAATGGATGTAGGGTAGAGGTGATGGCAGCACCCTACCAGGCCCTACCTAACTAGATGTTTCAGACATAAAGGCCCCAGGCCCCGCCCAGATTGTTTGCGTCAACCTGTGTCACAGCATCACACAATCACTGCTTCGGAATCTCTGGATTGCTGGGAATTCATTTGCATTCAGTTGCTTCATATGGTTTGCCTTTGACGCTTTCTACGTTTGACTAGGTTGCTTGGCTTGGGGTGACATGATGCCTTGATACGCCTTGTATCACGTGAATCACACGGCAAATATGGTTTGCACCACAGTGAGAGAAGCTGGTTCCTTTCATTTAGCTAGATGCGCAATGATGGACAGTTGTTTTCCCATTTGTACTATACCCTCTAATGCATAGCAGAAGCATGGAAGACTGGCAGCCTATGGCAGCTTGTGGCAGGATGGTTGCTTCTGGCGACAAAGAGGCCAGGATAGAGCTAGCTAGCGCATCAGAAAAGATAGAAAAGGCTCACAGCCCCAAGGATGTTTGCTCCGTCTCTTCATACGCGTTGGAAGTGTAAGACACTGTAGTATCAGGATCTTCCGCGAGTGTATTTATCCACCCTGTACCCTTGAAGTCCAAATGCTAAGTTTAACTTAGCATTTGACCAAATGCTAAGTTTAACTTAGCATTTGCTAAATGCTAAGTTTTACCAACAAATGCTA
>BGPT01000234.1:327976-344436 GCA_003297045.1 Symbiodinium sp. clade C Y103
AAATGCTAAGTTTAACTTCCATATCAACAAATGCTAAGTTTTACCCTAGTAAAACTTAGCATTTGTAAATGCTAAGTTAAACTTAGCATTTGACGCCCATATATATATATATATATAATATGTATACATCATACAGAACTAGTTTGCTTCATCCTCGCTTCATCATTGCAGTTTTAGGGGGCGCTGAAGTCTCAACTTGCGCGCTGATCCGTTGATGCACTTCGCTGGAGATGGCGAGAAAGTTCCAACCATCAATGGATTGGTTAATGGGAAAATTGAAACCGGAAACCCCTATATTTCATGGGAAAATCCATGGTTAACCAATCCATTGAAACAAATTTTGAGGGTTTCCCTCAGAAGTCCTCCTGCAGCGGGGCGACGATGGATGGCTGTGAAGAAAGATGTCCCGTGACCCGGGGTGACCCATTATTGGGTTTACCACTCTACTAAAGTTAGATGCTGACGATCATACGTGCAGGAGGGCTGAAACTGCAGGGGTTGCTCGCACTTCCAACCAAGAGGGGTGGCTGTCGGGAACCTGCACAAGTCTGCACTCGGGGATAGGTCAAGTCGGAACATTGAGAGGTCCTAATTTATGCCGACTCCTATATGTTTGTTGTTTCAAGACCGCAGCAATGTTGTTGTTCCCAGGGACACACTGTATCGGGTCTTGTTCGTAAGGCTTGATCTATCCCCCAGTTGGCGCAAAGATCGAAAAGATTGCCGACGGATGTGAGACCTTCGTGCAACGCTCGCCAAGACGCAAATTGGGTGCGTAAGTGTCCAGATGCATCATACAAGGTGGTGCCATTTATAATTCAAAACTCCAAGAACATAATAACTAGGATTCATGGCAATTTAGCTATACTGTATATGGTTAATGGTGGTATTAAAAAAAACTTAAGACTGTAGATGTCCTTTTTGTACTGGTTGCTTACCTTTTTTGCAATTTTACATAGCCATGGAAAAGCCAAGAACACGTCGAACACGTGATGATTTCTCCCTGGTCATTGGCCATGTTCCATGGCTACGGTGAACCAGATTTACAATTCATAAAGGGGTTACCCTTTGGTAAACTAACATAGCTATTGAAAATTGCTATTTCTAGTGGATTTTCCCATAAAAAATTGTGATTTTCCAGTTCGCTATGTTAGTTTGCCAGAGGGTAACCAACTTTTGCAACCATTGGGTAGATAGATAGTATGCTATAGTCCAAGAAAACATGGCTGACTAGCTGCATATGTTCACCGATGGAGTCCACCGCAACCACCGTGGAACTTGGCAAACTGGGTCCTAGTTTTTGTTGTTGCTGCGTATCTAAGATTGGCCATAGACATGTGAGATCATATGAGATAGGCACCAAATGTGAATGTTTGATCAACAACAAATATTGTCATTTGTAAGGATACATTTCCTATCTTAATAAGATAGCATATCTCATATATCCTCATCCTAATAAGATATCACAGATGAGGATACAGATCATGGCTGTTTTTGTCCTCCTATGTTTCGGAAAGTGATCAAATCAAAACCTGATGTGTAGAATCATCCCTTCACCAAGCAGCGCCATCGGCTTTCTGGCTGGACCTTAATCAAAGTATGGCTGTAGCAAGTCCCCTTAGTGGGCTTGATATGTTTAACTGTTTAACTATTTTTCAAGGATTATCTTTGGTCAGTATCAGGAAACATATCCTTTGCAGTTCAATGTTGGTTTTCGGATTCCAACATGATAGATCGTGATCGTATTCTTTTCATGACAGCTTGTGGGTGAAGTGAAATCTGCTTCTTGTGGAGATCCCCAAAAATCGTTTGGTTCAATAAACTTCTGATCCCTGTACAGCGTGGAATATCCCAGTTTGTTTCATGTTTTATTGGTCGACAATCCCACGAGGTTCAGTGCCGGTGCTTGTTGGATCATCTGCTTCTTGGAACACGTGATCCACATCCCAATTTCTTCCGAGGGTGTTTGTGAAAAAAAAAACACCAACGTGTCATCATGCGACTCATCGTATTTGTGTGTCATGCACTTGATACGTACTACCTCCATTCCAGCTGGGTATACAATAATGATGAATGATGAATGATGAATGATGAATGATGAATGATGAATGATGAATGATTAATGATGAATGATGAATGATTAATGATGAATGATTAATGATGAATGATGAATGATGGATGATAGATGATGGATGATGGATGATGGATGATGGATGATGGATGATGGATGATGGATGATGGATGATGGATGATGGATGATGGATGATGGATGATGGATGAGGATGACTTGCGTTGCTGTGTCACTGACCCAATTCCCTGGTGCTGTTTGAGAATCGACGGTAAAAAACGCACGGGTCGACATCGTGGTGCTCGCTCAAGGTGCAGAACTATTCCCGTGCCATGGATGCTCCACTTACGCATTTCCATCGAGATATAGTGAAATAGAAAGGACCATACAGAACAGGTTCCAATGACAATTCGTTTTGAGATGCTCGAAATTGATTTGAACGACACATTCCCTTAAAACAAAAAGAAAACTCCCAAGTTTCATGGCTTTCGTGGATACTTTGGAGGGTGTAGGTAGCTGATTTTTGTGACATATTCTAGTCTGAGGTGGTAATTGGAAGCTTGCATTTTCCGCAGATGAAATAATCTTACACTGTGAAAACATGTGAAACAACAACAATTGTTGTTTACATCCAACATGTCAACTGGTTGGCTTATTTTTAAGTTTTGAGGATGCGAGTTGTACAAGGATAGCAGGATGGAAGTACCCGAAGCCACTCTTAAAGCCCTTGATTCTCTGGTCCCTATTTGCATGGCTGACGGTAAGCGGCATCAGGCCGCACGTGTGAAATGATCATAGATCAAAGGAACAGATAGTTTTGGTTGCCCTCATGTGCTCAAATGTGGCTGGCTGGTGGGAACATCATCTGTAAAAGTCCACAGAAAGGTCTTTTGTATTTGTGGTTTGGCCATGTTTGGCCATGATTTGCCGTTCTTATATGTTTATAGTTTATAGTAAATAATAGTATATATATATATAAGTATATAAGCTTAGATCCCTGGAGGGCACGCCCTGGGCAAGCCTCCTGGTAGCATGTCGCAGGTAGTCATATGAGCACCAACAATTATTTGTCGAGGTGATTCTACTTCTTGGTTGATAGTGCTATAGATTGGTGTGGTAAACCCCTCTCGAATAACTCTAAGATAACCACGAAAAACTTTAAGATTGGTATGTTGAACCTTCGAGCAACGTCCAGCTGTGAAGCAGATGGTGGACCCTCACGACCATTTCTGGGCCTTGCAGGACCAGGACAGAACAGTGATCCCCAAATGGCCTTGTTTCAGGTATTTTCAGGGTGGTGAATCTGTATAATCAGCCAAATTGGCTGATTTCACGTAGTTATTCCCTCCATAGTTTTTTGTGGATTGCGCCCCGTTATTTATTATTCAGTCAGTCTCCCAAGTTGTTCTTCCTATTCCCATATCACTTTTTGTTTGATAGCCAGGAGAACTATGGTTCGAATGATCAAATCTAATCCAATTACCCTCTGGTAATTTAACATAGCCATGGAAAATGACCCATTTATAGATGATCTATGGTGATTTACCTATCAAAAGTGGTGTTTTTCCATAGCTATGTTAAACAACCAGAGGGTATATTGGCTTACAAGCCACTATCCCACGAATGTAAGTGGATAGTAACACTAGCTATAGCAAGTAACCCGATTGGTGGGGTTATCCCATAGATATCTGGCTTATGAGAACCAGTTCCTGGGTGGGATCAAGTTCCAAGCAGTGACTACATAGGCATTTTCAGCATCGAAAAAAATCTGTCTCATTTCATGAGGGTGCCATGTTCAAAAGGTGTATTTTCCAATATTTTCCATATTGGCGTATGACGGCATACCCCTATTGATGCATACCCATTTTTGAGAAATCCCCAATGATGCGGGTATGTCCACAAGCCACTAATCCAATGAAACTTGACTATGGTACACATGGTTTTGTGTGAAGACTAGGTACCCACAAATCCACTGGTTCATCGTCATTGTTCCTATAACATGTTCCATCAATGTGCGGTATATTCCCAACTTTCAACCACACCCAAATATCAATGATCATCATTTTCCATTGCTTAAATCCCATGATATTTCTCCGGTTGAAATCCCTGTTTCACGATTTCTTCTTTGAATCCCCTTGGGGTTTTAACATGTGTTCATTCTTAAATCCGATGTGTTAAAAAACCCATGTTTTTTTTTTTCTGCTGTTCAACGTCACCACGTTTTCAACTCACCCCTCCTTGCTGGATCATCTGGAGGCGAGATGGCAGATGCCACCACGAGCCGCATGACTCCAAGGTGCCGGGCTGCTAGCAGTGCGATCTACCCTGGTTGAGGATGAAATAGTGATTTTGTTTTCGGGATTTGACATCATTGAAGAATCATGAACAATGTGGATATCATTGATGAATGATGGTTGATGATGAACAGTTTAGGATACTATAACTGGGTTTTGATGGGATAGCCATGAACTATGGATATTTTTTGTGCTGGATGTCTTTGAAAAATGATGGTTGATGATGATGGATGTTGTTTCTTGTGTTATACTATCCAGTACATTAATGATTCTTAGAATCCATGAACTGGGAAATCCGTTCTTAACCAACTACTATAAAAGGATGAGAGGGGGTTTGAACACTGCTCACTTCGTAAATAGATTATAGAGCTGAGTCTACTTAGAACTGGGGTATACTGGGATTAACTCAGTATGATGGACCACCAAGTCAGTCATTGGTCATCAGTCTTGACTTATTTCATGGTCGGCAAAAACATTGCGAAATGGAGCTCCATAGTCCCAAAACAACTCCATATTTGTAACCGAATAGGGTCAACCGCTATCACTTCCCACTTTTTGTTCACCACGAACACGTGATGTTGAATCTCTCCATGAAACAAGGATACACACGATGAAAAACGGTAGTTAAGCAACAGAATGAATTGTCACCCCTGTCCAGGTGACTGCCCCCAACGATAAGGCCTTATCATGCCTTATCCCCATCAGGCCCTATTAGGAGCCTATCAAATCCCTATTGTTCAGGGCGTTACCTTTATTTACCTTAATGTAGATTTCCATTGAAAGATGTATATATATATATACACATGTTTTAGCAAAGTAGATTGAGCTTGCGATTTCAGTCATCAGCATTTGAATGAGTACGGGAGTTTGAACGTTTAGAACCAATAGACAATTGGAGGTTTTCCATTATACACATGATTGGCTAAGCTCCCATGGTTACTATTCACTACCTATTTTTTTCAGCTGTTCTGAATATTGATTATGATAATCAACAATGCAACGGGCAGTACAATCATCAGCAAACCGTTGTTCGTCAATTCCATCCCCATATTTTTCATGGTTAAAACCCGCTATAACTATGGTTAAATCCCCACCAAGCAGGAATATCAAGCTGGTTCTGTGCATCGTCCACAAGAAGGTGTTTTGAAACAATCAAACAAATCCATCACGGTCAATGGTTGCTTATACATCCCATGAGGATCATCAATATTAATTATCATACATTACATGATGGTTTCATCATAATGATGATATGGTATGATATGGTCATTCCATATCATTAACTCATATTAACTCATTATATGGTTATAACAATATCATCATGATATGATTATCCCTACAAAACCATATATCATATATCATCCCTATATGTCGTCATATTTACCATCTGGTCAATTGACACTTCGATCCTGAAGTCATCACCAATTCATAGTGGACAGAATTATTTTCCAACCCGGAATGCATGTCAGGGTCGTTATGTCAATATTCTGGAGGCCCTACACAACCATCTATTATACGATCCCTATATTACATACCGTATATGTTATTATATCTATAGCCATTGCAAGATAAAGTATCTTGCCGTGCTCTCTCCTGCCGCCAGGGACGCTACGGGCCTCCTACGCAAGGCGGAGCTGCGCAGTCCGCGCACCCCTGTGGTGGAGCGGCCACAGCCGGGAAAGCCAAGCGAGGCCGAATCCACCCTGAAGGCAGGGGGGGTGGAGAAATGGTTGGCAAAAACACGTGGGGAAAAGATGGAAACCTATGAAAACACATGGTTTTACCCTCTGGTTATGACTAACTTATCCATAGAAAATCCCCCTATAAATGGAAGTTATAGCTGAGAAAATCATCCAAAATTGGCCAGCTATTCCATGGCTATGTTAGTCATAACCAGAGTGTAATATGGTTTTAATGCAGGTGAAACAAATGGATGACCGGCTGTGGTAAACTAGGATAGCGATTGATTCAATACCATTGTTGTTTGGTTAGGGGATGATACTGGTTGAATAGGGATTCTGACAACCCATAGTAGGGGAAGCTATTAACCAAGCAGTATAGTGAGATGAGATAGGGGTATTTTTAATGGCTCACGTGGAACAAAAATATGGAAACATCTGAAAACAGATGGAACATATAGGTGAATAACATGGATTACCTTGTGGTAAACTAGGATAACTACATTATTGAAATTTGTGTTCAAAAAATATAGGTCCAAGGTAATTTTTGGAAGTATATGGATGATTTTCCACAACAAACAATTAATTTACTGGAGGGTATAAAGACGGGGTAAAAGATAGGAACACACGGAAACATTGCAGGAAACTTGAGCACTTCTTGTGTAAAAAAAATCTGCTTCTGGTGAGTCATGACCTTTTCTTGACTTGCGATGTTTTGAAGTGGATGGGAACATTTCACCAGCAAATGGATCTTGAATTTGAAGTGACATTGATTGTAGATTAGAAAACCATGGAAAACCAGCTGGTTGCAATCTTGAGCCCCCAATTCTGCAGTTTCACAGATTCAGATTTAACTTGGGAATTTGAATCGCGTTGGGTTCATGACGAACTATCAAAACATGTAAAGGCTTTCTTTGAAAAATCCACTGGAAAAAAAAAAAACGAGAAAACTAGATAAAACTAGATGTGGTCTATGAGTCTATGAGTAGCTATGGAAGTTAGGATTAATGGCTAGTTAGAGGCGCCCAAAAGCCTCACTCGACAGTGAGCAAGTGTATAGGCCCACTAAAGTAAGAATACAACAGCAATATTCTTGGTCAGTCAGGGGCTCCAATTTCAAAGATGTTGCCAACTCTGAGAACAACCATTTCTGGAGACTTCGGGTCCACTCAACTACTCCCTCAGCGTTGAAAGCAACATGTCAGGCTTCGTGTGAACGTCTATAGGTATCAAGCATAGTTGTGACAGTAGCCGTTGTACCCACGTCAACTGGTCCACAAACTATCTTGTTTCTTGCAAAATATGCGTATTAATTAATTGGCAGAGTACGAGTCTGTTGCGCAAATCATCAACATTGCTTGGGTGAAGAACAACGATGTTGTTTGGAACACATATTCCTTTTTCATTGGAGGAGTAAAACACTCCCATTTTTTGAGGCGTGGAACAAGTGGGGGCGCTTACGTCTTTTGATCAGGACGTGTGGAAGATGCGAAACCGACAGCCCAAGGAGGCGCAACAACCCCAACGGTCGATGTCGAAAAGTGTTGAACCAGGGACTTCGATCATGGTTCCAACTCTTCGGCATCTTTTTTTGGGGTCCATACTGGGACGGGGGTTCCAAGGTATTCTCGGATCATCGACCCTTTTGGTGTTTTTTTGTTCGTTGATATATTGATGAATATTGATGAATTATGTGCAAACCCGTATGGTTCCTTTTTAATTCATGGTGCATTTCCCGATATGAATGTGTCATTTTTTGGGCGCTTGGAAGTACACAAAACATGGGATTGGGATGGAACATGCCCGATTGTATCCTAGAAGATGATTATGCGAATTTAGACCTATGCAGATTACACATGATTTCTTGATTACAATCAATTTCAAAACCAATGTTTTTTCTGTATGAAGACAGGAGATGATAATTCAGAAGTACAAAGAATTGGAAGAATTGAACGACTCCTTTGTGTTCATCCCGTTTAAAAGTTTACTGACCTTGCTTCAGGTTGATGAACGATTAAGCTTGTGATATTCCATTATATCCCAGAAACATATATTCCATTATATCCCCCATGATATTTCCATGTCCATATGGATCCAGAATTGGGTTATTCCACGGCCCACCGTTGCTTCAGTGGTTTCCTGGGCATGACTCTTGGACGGCGGAGAACTTGACCAAAGGAGCTCACGTGCGGCAGCTTGGAATTGGTGGAAGAACGTTCTGTGGCTGGTGATCTCCATTTACACATGGACCTTCAGGCCATCACTTTTATTTAGAGGAACCTGGTTTTCCAAGGTCCAACGCATGATAGGGTCTATGTTACTTGGGAGAATGGTATATGACGGTATATGTTGAGTTCTATGATACGGTGATACGTGTCATGTATTGTGTACTAATCAAATTTACACATGTAATTTACATCATGCGACCCCCAAAATATGGAGACTTCCAGTGGAACACCAACCAAAAAAGTGGATTGCACAATTCAATGCCAATCTCGTTGATCTTTTCAACCGGTCATGTTGGTTTGCAAGCTGGGAGATCTCCGTTGTATAGATACTATATATGGATCTTCATGGAGTTCATGAACCAACAGCTCGCCATCGTAAATAAGTGGGACATTTCTCCATGGTTTGTTGAACAATCACCATCTGTGAAATCTTCGAGAACGACACCGCGCCAAGGCCCAACAGAAGAGCAGCTTCAAAATCCTGGCGACGCACAAGCTGAAGCACATCAGGTGGGGGTATCGCCGGGGCCCTTGAGCCAAGGGAAAACGTGGTGGGGAAAACGAAAATAGCGAAGTTGGTTTATGCACAGAACAGGCCACCAGGTTTTTGTAGGATTTATGATGACTCAATTGGTGAAACATGGTGAAACTACGTACAATGTGGGGTCCCCCTCAGTTATAAGTTGGTTTATAAACTCCAATTGACTATATTAGTTCTATAACATAGGTATCATAAACCATAGTTGTTGGATTTATGTTCACCAACTTAGCTATCGTTCGGGGGCCCCCATTGTATGATAAGCATTGATATGCCAGATGAATGGGAGGATGAAGATCCATGTGCCAGCTTTCAAATGGGGTGAACAGAGGGGTTCATACCCAAGCTTGAATGCTGTTTTAACGATGGTAAATATATTAAAAGCAATTACCATTGTTTGAAGTATCGCAGAAGAGGTCAAATCAGATGCCGGACGCATTGTTCAATGCTGTATATGATCCTTCCTTCTGGCAATTCAACATAGCCATAACATGGCCGTGAAGGATTGCCATTTGTCATAGGAAAATCATCTATAAATTTGCCATGTTCTATAGTTTTGTTACATTGCCGCAGAGTCCATATTATTTACATATAACGCAGCCAACAACTATCTGGGTGCGTTCTATCAATTCTTGGATCCGGAGACTCAGATATTTTATATCCTATTTAATTGATATGATCCATTTGGCTCAGCCTTGGATGAACATGGGTGACATACTAACTACTCTAGCGGATGTGTGATGTGTGCCTGTGTTACCCTTCGGGAGTTACCCTCTGGTAAACTAACATAGCTATTGAAAATTGCCATTTATAGTGGATTTTCCCATTAAAAATGGTGATTTTCTATAGTTACTTTAGTTTACCAGGTAGTAATTAATAATTATTTTTTCGAAAACAACTTTCACCGACAGCATCAAGTCAAGTTGCTGGAAAAAAAGTGGGGAAAGGCATACCATCACAACCCAACTGCGTGAAGCATCATGAGCCAACAGACACTCGCAATTATATAGGACCCCAGAGACGTTACATATATGATGCATTGAAAATGAAGGTGCAATTCCCTGTTAAACCCATGGTATGAACCGCCATTTGCACTACTATCATTCACCAAACGCTTCGCTTTAACGCGGGCATGGCAGGTCCATTCATTCGCCGCGGGAGCTGTACTCGGACCCACCAAACATCAACATGGAGATTGGATGGCACTTAAGTCTGGGTTCCCCAGGGCCGTTCGGACCGGTCCTAGCCGTCACTTTCATAAAGTTCCAGGGGTAGTACTTTATGACTGTAGTCCCCATATGGAGACAAAAGTCCCCCTGCTTTTGGTCTGGGTGATATGTAACAGAGGCTTTTGGGCACTTCTCAAAGATGTGTTCAATTTCGCAAAGGGATTTTGGTTGCTTAAATTTCCCATTTAAGTATATTTGAGTTCCCAATACAAGTACTACTGAAACCGTTTATGCATTATTTACAAGCATTCATGTGGTAAATCCAAGAATAATCCTGCAATTGAACACCGCTGAACTGCTTGTTTCTGGCAAGTCAGTGAGGATGGTGTACCGTTCTGGATTTACAACCATTATACAATCTAGCCATGTTGTTTTGTGAGGTCCCCCACAAAAACCATCAAAGACCTAGCAACTTTCACCATGACTGGGGATCCAATCAAAAGACGTATTTATGTCTGGGATCTACCGCACGAGTTGCGATTCTTAATTCACCATTTATTTGTCATCAATTGTCACCATGAACTCTTGCTGAGTTCTTTGCCTTGGCACGGGACAGTGATGATGATTCTTGTTGCTGAAATCCAAAGATCCATTGCAGAAATCCAACATCTCTATGATACATTCCAACCCCTGAAACATCGCAAATCATGATTACGTCTACATAGTTTCACCATGTTTCACCAGTTTAGTCACCATAAATATCCATAAATCCTACAAAGCCTCGGGAAATTGGTCCATTTTCATGGGATGTTCAACGGTTCTATGCTGAGAATGGTGGGATTATCCACTAATGGTGAATATTCAGATCTAGTGATGATCATATAACAATCTACTAGTGGTGAAAACTATCCACTGGTCAAGATAACAAGGATCCACTATGTTTTGTTTGTAACATTCAGATAAAGTCAGATTCCAGATCTTCCAGGATCAGTGTTGGCAGGTGATGACGGTGTCCTTCCGCGTTTGTCCACGGGTGCCACTCGCGTTTCGTATCCCAAATCGCCGTGGCGCCCAGTCGACTTGTTCTGTGAACCACAGTGGGCGGATATTCAGTGGGTTGGTTTAAGATGTTTAAGGACAAATTTACAGGGAACCATAGGCAAACTCATATTTCATGGGGAAAAATCATGATTTCCAGGTAAGATGTTCCCGTAAACCAATCCATTGAGATAACGGTGATTTCATGTGGGAAATCTGGTGGATGTTGGTGGTTTCCCCACAATCGTAAATGTGAAAAACCATAGAAATGGTATGATGATCCCCAATGACTTTCCTTATTTCAGGGAGGATTGACTGTTGATGGTGGTTGGAGTTTGTTTCTTTACATAATTGTAAGTGTATATTGTGTGTGTATGTATACATAATATATATATATATATTATATATATACATATATTATATATGTATACTGTATATATATATATTATATTTATATGTTATGTGTATATAACGAACAAATGTAGGTCTATGACACTAGTGAAGGGGTGTACACATGTGTAAGTATATTACTCAATGATAAGGTCGCTTGGCAATTTTGTGACTGTTTGGATAGCGTTCTGCCATATCTATTGTTTCGGGGTGGTGAATGGATTCGCCAAAGTACTATGGTTGCATATTGTTGCCTAATTGATTCCCAAGAGGCATGGTACGGCTTGTTGACAAACCGAAATCAGGAAATAGAACAAAAATGAACAAATTACTTCCATTGTTAGGCAAGTGAACAGAGGCTGCCTTTGCCGTTGCTTTATTTTTTTCACCCATAGGTAGCCGGAGAAGATCCAGGAGAAACACCATGTTGCTCATATTCTGGTCTACATGTCATCAAAACCATAGGATACATAGTTATTTCGAAATGGAAATGGAAGAACTATCATTTTATATTGTGATTTACATACGGTAAGGTAAATTGTTTGACATTGGAAAACCATTGGATACCCTCTGGTAAACTGTTACATAACTATGGAAAGTCACCACTTTTAATGGGAAAATCCAATGGCCATTTTCAATAGCTTTTTGTATGTTTACCAGAGGGTAATTCACGTCCCATTTCATCCGCTGGAAGCGCTTGAGGACGTGTGCCATGACGAAGCATCAAGACAACATGTGGGCCCGGGGAGATGAGATGGGTCACGTAGAACTTGGGAGTGGGTGCTCTCTCACTCTTGGAATCATTGGATTGGTTTACCCTCTGGTAAACTCACATAGCTATTGAAAATTGCCATTTATCGTGGATTTTCCCATTAAACATGGTGATTTTCCATAGTTATGTTAGTTTACCAGAGGGTAAGGGAAAATTGTAACCGGAAACCATCGATTTTCCCATGAAATTGATTGGGGGTTCCGGTTAAAATGTTCCCATTCACCAATCCATTGATGGAATTGAGTATAGATATGTTTTGATTTACGACTGTATATACACATATATATCAGTTATCAGTACTCGTATGTATGTTTAGACTACCGTTTGATAGTAGTAATAATCTGCCTAGATCATACATTGGACACATACCGCCATTATGTGAATCCAAATCAGATATAGCATGATCTATAATGTTGATTTTTGTGGTTTGGGTTGGTTTGTGACCTAGTATGACTGGGATATTGTGTAGCGATGCCCCAATTGCTTACGAGGACGTGCCTTTACCGTGACCCTGATTTGACCACTGTTTTCCCGAGCCCAAGATGTGTGCGCTTTTGGTGGTGATTTGACACAGTCTGCTTGGCCTTCTTGTGTTTTCTTTCAGTGCACTTTTTTATCCATCCAGATAAGAACAGTAGTAGATGTTAGTGTATGCAGGACATGATCTAAGGGTTATATCTGGTCGTTCCTGTGGCACATGAATTGCATCATTCCAAAACAGTGGCTACGGGGCTATACCTGACATCTATGGATGGGTGCCAAAGCAGCTTGGCTGAGATCAGTATGTTAGGTCATGGAAGCATCCCAATGGTCCCAATGAAGCTTGTGATGATATTCTACCGACATCTACTATGTATGGCATATTATGGCATATTGCATGATGATATACAGGGTTTGAAGATGTTTGAAGCACATTCCAGAACAACCTTTGACACATTCCTACAAGAGGTGCAAGACCTTCATTTACTGTTTATATCTTGCAGTCATCAAACATGGCAATCTGAAATCCTGGTTTGTGAAAGGAGAATTCTCTATCAGGGTTGCTCCAAGCCGATGATTTTTGCTCCTTATTTGCCTTATTTACCCAATTATCCACCCGATTTTCAGGAGTGTTTGGAGCAGGCCTGTCTACATTTTTGTTTGTTTTTTCATTGCCATGTTTGCTTTTTCATTGCCCTGTCCCCACGCCGACGCCCCTTTGCCCTGTTCAGGTACACCACGCACACGCAGAACATTATCCGACGTGGTTAGAGAACAGAAGGCCAGCGCTTATGCCGTGTCCGCTATGCCGCTATGCAGGGTGTCCGCAAGACATGACTGGAGGATGGGCGTTTTGATCAATAAAACCTGGAGTATTTGAATGATATTTGATGTACCAACAAAGTGTGTATCCACAGGCAGTTCAATTTCAAGGTTCAGAGACCAGGAAAGCAGGCAACCAATTGAGCAGAGATCTTGATTTGAGTATTACAGGCTTTGCACAACAAAGGAACTCATGAAAACACAACGTGGGCATTTAGTGCCAGACGACTTCCCTAGCGTATGCCTGTACAGGCAGGATGGGTAAGACTTACACTACTTACACTATCTTACACTATCTTACACTACTTTGAAGATTCTTTGCGGTGCATGTATGAAAGTTTCTCCTGGGATGGTCATAGGAAGTTCTTGTATGAAGATCTTGGGAGATCCTCTGCATTAGACTACTAGAACGTCCTTCTTTGACGATCTTGTGAACGTTTCTTAGATTTCCTGGTATGAGGTTCTGGTATGAGGTCCTGATGACCAAACACAGCGTTGCTTCTTGTGCCAAAACAAGGTCCTGCTGCTGCAGATACGACAATGTCTAACCTGATTTGTTACTCTTCCATAGCTACTGTTGCGTGTATCTGGTACATTGACTTCCTGCCCCCAACACTGTTTGGGGTCTCTTGCAGGTGTATTTTTCTGTTTTAAACCCTCCCATGTCCAGGTCAAAGGATTTAACAAATACCCACGTTCAGTGGTGCCCCAGTTCGGAATCGCAAAGTTGGTGAACATAAATCTAATTTCACGAATTGGTTCATGATACATACCCTCTGGTAAACGAACATAACTATGGAAAATAACCATTTTTAATGGGAACATCCAATATAAATGGCCATGTTCAATAGCTATGTTAAATTACCGGAGGGTAATGGGCGTTATAAACCACCTATTAAAACGTTTTGGGGCCCCACGTTGCATGTGATGAGGATCCACTACTTCCCTTAACCCTGCGATCCCCCACAGGTGCGGCAAGTCATGCGATCTCACCACAGTGGACGGTGACCCGAAACGCGGCGTTTCCCACTGCCGCGGCACCGGTGAAAACCACCGGTGATCTCCACGGGGAATACCAGACTCTGTGAAGCACAGCGAAAAAGGGGTCCTTGATCGTTGGGTTGCACAGGGAAGTGATGCCATGTGATATCTTGCTCTGACATTCGGAGGACTTCCTAACATTTTGCAGGTTGTGTTTGTTTATAATTATCATGAATAATGATTAACATATATTTGTTGATGTTTTGCAAATAACATATTGCACGTTCCATTTGAGGAAAGTGACGTGGAGGAGACCCAGATATTTTGCCAGTAAAAAAACAAGCAGTGACCAGGAGATCAGGCTCAGATCTGGCAGATGTGGGGACCTGCAGTCTTTCGAGCCTGGAGACATTGCCGCTCAGAAACATTCATCAACCCAAGTTGTGCATGGGAAACATTGACAAAACATTGACAAGTCTTACAAGGTGCCCCTCCAGTGCTAAGCTGGCTTGTACTCCCCCCAAAGATCTGATGGGATCATAGAGATATTCACCATAAGCTACCGGGCACCTTGGGCTGACTACTTTGCTAAGCACAGCTGAAAAGGGCGCTTCTACAATGTCGGACCCCGAACGATAGCTTAAAGTTGGTGAACATAGCTCCAATAACTATGGTTTATGATACCTATATTATAGAACTAATATAGTCAATTGGGGTTTATGATACTTACAACATCTTACACCTATGGTCGAAGACGTCTATGGTGAATGGGGTCGATCAACCAACAAACATCGGCGGGGCACCAGCGAACCGAGCGTTTTGTGACACACTCCGAGACTCCATGGCGACCACGGTGGATGGCGCAACATGTTGGGATCCCAGAAGGAGGGGGCGTCAATATGTGTAAAGTTCAAAAGACGAAAGATTGATGGATATATATATATACAGATATAAAATGATATAAATACGTTATAATATTCAATATATGAATATGTAATATATACCGAATACATATTATATATATATATATATGTATATATATGATATATTATTAATTGGAGATTTCCATCATGAGATGGATGGCCGTCCATATAGATTAATGTTGTGAACGGTTTTCAGATGTAGCACCGGATTCCGCAAAAACATCCCCAAAATCTGTGGGTTCCCAGAGGTGGCTGGACTCCTGACTCGGACATGGAGATGTGAGAATATGCTTCAGAAACCCACAGCTTCCCTGGATACGTACATGGATATATGGAGAATTGCAAGGGTATCAAGAAAGGCACAAATATTTGCCTAGTTTGGTAGATCTTCACTTGTAGCAAGTTTGGGTGTCATGGTGTTGTTGGTCTTAACCTACTAGCAATCTCAGCAATGCAGATTTGCAGTTGAGTGAGTCTGGATATATAGGACGACATATACTTAGAACATAAAGTGTTTTCCAAACGCAACGGACGTGTTACTTAGAACATCACCCAAACACGTACTTAGAACATCACAANGACATATACTTAGAACATAAAGTGTTTTCCAAACGCAACGGACGTGTTACTTAGAACATCACCCAAACACGTACTTAGAACATCACAAAATCAAGACAGAATGTTCTAAGTATCATACTTAGAACATCAAATCAAGAAACCACATACTTAGAACATGTGTTACTTAGAACATAATCAAAAAATACAGTTTGATGTTCTAAGTATCCCTTCGCTAGAGGAAAAACGAATCCAAAATTAAACAACACTTACCTGCAGATTACATACTTAGAACATCCCAAATTATGGGTTGAAAGGATCTAGGAGTGGAATTCGGTTCTTATTCTTGTGAAAGCATGTGCAAAGACTCCATTTTGTTCAAAAAACCTGTAATTGAAAGGTATTTTTGATTTCTANAAGCATGTGCAAAGACTCCATTTTGTTCAAAAAACCTGTAATTGAAAGGTATTTTTGATTTCTAGGATGCCCCCAGGTAGGTGGCAGATTACATACTTAGAACATC
>BGPT01000234.1:346558-396646 GCA_003297045.1 Symbiodinium sp. clade C Y103
TCAATGGTAAATTAATATAAACCAACCAATTATAGGGTGCACAATTTGGAACCATACCCATATGGTTTGAAACATTTCTATACTCACCTGCGATATAGATCGTTTTGTAAAATTGAATTTTAAATTACTTTTAGTCTAGCGGACTTGAACTTAGAACATCATCATATGCCCTATTATGTTCTAAGTATGAGATTTGGGGGATGTTATAAGTATGTGTTCTAAGTATCATACTTAGAACATCCTACCCCGTTAGATTTTTTTTTAGCGTTTTCCAAATGATGTTCTAAGTATTTGTCGTACTATATANAAGTATGTGTTCTAAGTATCATACTTAGAACATCCTACCCCGTTAGATTTTTTTTTAGCGTTTTCCAAATGATGTTCTAAGTATTTGTCGTACTATATACAGATATAGCATCCGTAAGTTGGGATTCCTCGCCCCAATAACTATGGCTATATATATATATATTTATGGATCATATATCCATTTATAAGCCCAACTGCACTGCACCCCGAAGTACAGCCTGTATTCCAAGCTTGATACATTTTATATACTCAACCAGAGGAGCTCACAGCACGAGCATGTATCAGCACCAACGGGTTCCGACTTGCCCCGGCTGGCCATTTGCAGGGTTGCACTTCACAATATTCAATGCAAACAACACAACAACAAAGGAATCCAAGTTCGTTGTGGGTATCAACCAGGACCAGTATACTAGGGTGGTAGCATTGGTGGAGGTTGGATTCGGAAATGGACCTCTATTGGGTGCCAATCATTGGAGCAAGCAGTTTGGAACCCCAGGCCTTTGTAGTGATTCCAAGCACATTGCCCAACCAACCGATATTCATCCACAATTTAGCTGTCCTGAAGTCTACATCTAGGCAGTTCAGCAACAGGGCAAAGTTCTTGAGCTTCGCAAGCTTCCACACAAAAGACAGGAACATGTGAACTTGGCAGGGAGTCCTGTTGCTTCCCTTCCCGTTTTGAGACCTCATTCCGGTCTATTGGCACCATGAGCACCAATGGAGTGGAGGGGAGGCGATGGTTGGTGCTACTTGGAGCAAAAGATGATGCTGCTTCTGTGTCTGTGAACCCCCAAATAGTTTCCATGTTAATAGGAAAGTATCGGAATATTGATGATAAACCACCGGATTTTGGATTTTTATATCCCCTACCTAAAAGTTCAGACAAGCCCACTTCTGCGCAGAAAAGAATGCAGAAATTAAAGACATGTTCAATTTCAAGCCACCATGGAAGTGAATATTCCCTGATATTCCCTTCATAAAGTATGAGCAGCAAGTACTTTTTGCAGTCACAAGAAGGCCGGTGGTGTTCTTTCGGTTCTGCAGGTTCCACGGACGTTTTGGATGCAAGATGATCTAAGCCATACTATTCTAACTGAGGATATTCCATCAATCCAAGTGGGGTACCCTCTGGTAAACTAACATAACTATGGGAAAATCACCATGTTTAATGGGAAAATCCAGTATAAATCACCATTTTCAATGGCTTTTTGTATGTTTACCAGAGGGTATGTCATGTTGTTACTATATAAATTAGGCATCCCAGTTATGCCAGGGATGTACTCCTGGCCCAGAGATGGGTTCTACTGTGGTGAGTACGTCCCCATGCGTATCCCATAACTGGGTTCCAAGATGTGAAAAGCGATGGCATTTTTTGAACTGTGCTGAAGTGAACTGTAGATACTTTTTTGCAGTATCGGTTCCGGAGTGGAATGCACATTCAAGTAGGTCAGTGAAAGTGAGGAAACCTTTGGTAGGGTAGTTGAAGTTTAAATGCCGTGGTTTTGCCATAAATAAATGAGATATGAATATCTACTGAATCTACTAAGCAGCTAAAACCCGTTTTTTTGGGTGGCAGGGTATCGAAGATTGTCCGTGTCAACCAACTTGCCCATGCCACCCTCACCTCCTTTCTTTTTGTGAGGCTTTTGTGCATGTTCTGGTTGGGTTTGATGCAGTGTGTGGGCTGGGTCACCTACAGCGCTTCGCCGCGGATTGCGGCAGAGTACTATGGCTTTGAGGCCCCCAAGGCATCCATCGATATGCTGCTGAATTGGGGTCCCATCATGCCTCCCGGCGTTGAGACGACTGCTGGTGTGGAAGTGGTACCCTGAACCTCCCAACTTCCAAGGGACACTGATGACTGAAATCCATGGGATGGTTTACAGTATTTACCTCCTCAGCCTCAGCATAAAGGAATCAGTTGCCAACGCATGTCAACACACATGTCCAATCATGTCCATGGGTCTTGCTGCTCCACAGCACGCGTTTGCTAAAGGGACCATATCACATTATGCGATGGCTTGCCAGCAGCCTAGGAGACACTCAATTGACAAACAAAAAGTGCATTTTGTTATACTTTATATTGGGTTTGCTATGTTTATGGTAACCTATTTATGGAAAGTTGTTGGTATTAACTGAGGGTCTAGGTACAAGCAAAAAGAGTCCTTGAGACATTATGTTGCATGGTCAATGCCCTAGCGTTGCGGTTCTCGTTGATTTCCAAGGTACTTGCCTGTGGCACCAGTGGTTGGCTACCTAATCGCCAAACAAGCTGGAAACTTGGTCATGGTTTCAAACATGCATTTGTTATTTTCATTTTTTTTTTAAGAAAGAGAGCTAACATCCATCATAGTTTATTCTGAAATTATCCATACACAATCTTCAGAAGACAAGCAATGTTACTGGTTCTTGTAGTGTTCAACTTAAAGTGACTCAACATTTCTCGGAACTTTGCCACTATCCCATGTCAACCACTCTAAGGTCAGTTTTTGAGATGTCTATATTTGTATATATAATAATATAGCTGCACTGCGCCAAAACTGTTTGGATTGGTTTAAAAGGGAATCATTTGAAAACAGTAAATTATGTTTTTTTTTCCAGGAAGTAAAGGGCTTGGGTGCACATTTTCCCTTCATCCAATTCTGCTTGCATACTACGTTACGTTAGACTTTATTTAAAGAAAACACCAAAGGTTTCGCTACCATCCCATACAAGATGGTGTCCCCCAGTTTGGCTATAAACCCTATTAATTATATGAGTGTATATATTTATACTCTAACATAAATCTTAGTCAACCTTGCACCATCACGATATTCTGCAAGAAATTCAGGAAACCTTTGGGGCGTGATCCTTTCCGGTGCCGCTCTGACAGCTTTGGGACTGTGTCTGCGACTGGTGCCCAACATCATAGGTCTGGCGCCAGCATCGGGTTTCACGCACGCTTTGGTGCATGGAGGGTGGACTGAAGTTTACTTCAGAAAGGTTTTCTCGTTTTGGGACTTTTTATTAGTGTATATATGCAACCGTGGAAGATCTGGGATGATGATCCCCAGTGGTACGTTGCCTCCGAAAGGTGATGCTTCTTACTGTGGAAATGAAGAAAATTAGCGGAAATCCACCGGCGAGTAGAATTAATTAGAAGGCAAATGTGAGTTGAAGATATTTAACAACACTTTGTTTGTTCCAAATTTTGATCTAAGACCCTGAAAACCACGCATGTTTGGACATGTTTAGCAGCAAATCAATTCATTTTTGGGGTGCCCAATTTTAACCCAGCCCCAGTAGAGATGGTTTTTTTGCTGGGAGTCTTGGGCTGATGCGCTTTTCGAAACATCTTTCTGTTTTTGGGGTTGGAGACAGAGGTAGCTTATTCATTTTGCTAATATCCCTTTGCTTGAGTTGAATTCAGTAATTTTGTGCTGCACTGTACCACCGCCTCCAATGTTTCGTTCACAGTGTTCATTGCGATCATGGACCCATGCTAGTTGCAAGTTGGCAATAACGACAGCCTTGGGTAGTTACAATCTCTCAATATTCGGTATATGCTGCTTGACAAAACTATTTTTTTATATGTTTTTTAAAATTAATCCTGATAGGTTCATATTTTTTCTGGGTTGACTCGTCATTGTTGACCAAATCCCCCACATCGTCTTTATTCTCGGTGGTTTGAAACACACTTTAGATTTTTCAACCCTAGGCATGGAATGATACTCCTAACTCCTGTTTTCAGGGTGATGGCTAAACCACCAACCAGCTTTGCTTGATTTGACTCACCAGGTGCATGGGCCCGAAAAAGGGATATAGCATGACATGACCTCAAAATAGTCATGTGATACAATGGCAAGAACGATCGTAAACCACTGACGCCTGGAATCGAAATCATCCCATATCCACTATGCATTGGTTAACCTCTTCTTTTTGGCTGTTGAATACTTCCAGTATTACGGATTGTTTTAAGCATTTCAGACAAACCCAAGTCTTGGCCAACTAAAGACCGGAACTCACCAAATATCACCAATATTCTGTGTTGGCTCTCCATTGTTGCTTAACCCCCCGCATGTGTTTCCTGGATTTTACCCCCAAAAATACATGCGTTTCTAAATCCATGAGTAACAGTCATATTACAAACTAATTGCCTATGGAATAGTCTCACTTACTTCCTATCTGTGTCATGAACCTCTCACTGTCCCCAAGTAGCTGGGTAACTTCCATGTAGCAACCACTTAATTACTAACACCAATTATGAAAATACTATAAGCATACAATGTATACAATATAAATATAGTTGATCGATTATATATATATATTTATACATACATACACCACTTCCTCTCCCTTTTCCGCCATCCTTTGTGTTCTTAGGCAAGCCTTGAACGGTGCTGCGGGGCCCATGAACTGCGTGACGCCCTCAGCGCTGGCAGCGCTGTGGTTCCCGGCCTCCCAGCGGGGCATCGCCACCAGCGCCGTCTACGCGGTGCAGATGTCTGGGCCCTCCGTGGGCTTCCTACTGGCGTTGGGGATTCGAAACAGATGCTGGGATGATGAAGGAAGTGGGGATCATACCCTTTGAATGATGGTGAGATGGTGAATTTTCTAGGATAATTAGCGGGCAATGGTTAAGAAGAACTATAGTGATGGAAGTGGGGATCATACATTGAAAACTCATCAAACATGCTGAACAATTGGATTTAAGTATGAACATCTGGGATTTTCTGGGTTAAGATGGTGGATGTAAGATGATTTAGCCATCAAACATACTGAAGAATGGGGATGTCACCAACAAACATAGGGATTTAACAAATGGATAATGATTATCATCTATGTTTGGGTGTGTCTGAAAACAGTGGGATTTCTTCCAACTTGGCCACTTTAATAAGGACAATTAGAACAAACCATTGGAACCAGGGGGGCCTCATTTTCAGACAAACCCACAGCATATGGTAATTTAGAGTTGTAGATATACATGCCCAAACGTGAGATGCATCACACAACAAAAAACCATACACAGCCATACTAAGCTCACATACATCGTGAAAGATGTAGACATATATGCAACCATTTACATAAAAGTACCTCACAATAATGTGACGGGAGCTGGGTATCACCAAGGAAACATTCTGGGTTTCAGGGCCGTGGTGCATCTTCAGCATGGGAACAGACAGAAGATTCAGAAATTGCAGGGGCTCTCCAACACATCATAGGTAGATCCTAGCCACAAGAGGGGGGGAAATTGATTACTGTATAGTTCTGAGCCATGTTGCACCCATTGTATCTAGTGTCTTGCGCCATATTCTACCACAATCAAGGAAAATTGTTATTTTGACTTATGACTCATGACTCGACTCATGACGGTATATTTTGCTTATACATATAGCAGCAGCAGTTGTTCTTCACCAAAAATTTCGGCTTCACCATGGGGATGGGAGTCCCAGGTGATCACCTGGTGCTTCTGATGTTTGTGGAAGCGGCTTTCGCGCTCGCGGTCTTAGGAACTTGGGCCTTTCTGCCACGAGAACCGAAGGTGCCACCGTCCCATAGTCACCTGGCTGCAAAATAAGGTGACCTTGATCTATCTTGTTCTACTGATTTTAGGGGACACTTATTGGATTTTAGTGGAGTTTTCTGGATTTTATTGGATTTATCATCTGGTCTATTAACATAGACCCTGAGAATAGCTATTTTTAGAGGGAACTAATCTTCCAATCCCTATCTGCCAGGGTCTATGTTAATTTACCAGAGAGGGTTTTTCCGTGTCCAGGTCAAGAGCTACGTCTGGACGCAGCGCCTCCAGCGCTGCCGCGACGGCGCTGGGTCTCCACGGTGGTGCTGGTGCTGGCGGGGAGCGTCTCGATGGTGCAGGGATGTGCAGGGGCGATGAAAAATGGGAGGAGGTTGAAGACCCTCTGGTAATGGGAAAATCATCATTTTTAATGGGAAAATCAACTATTTAATGGGTTTTATATGGTTATACCCTCTGGTAAACTAACACTTTGCTATTGAAAATGGTGATTTAGTTCGTGGATTTTCCCATGAAAAATTGTGATTTTCTAGTTCGCTATGTTAGTTTACCAGAGGGTACTGGACCCAAAATTAGGGATATCAATATGGTAATTCTCCATGTTTCAATTGGAAAAATATGGAAAAAAAAACAAACAACTGTTAGGTGGGACGGTTTCAAACTTAGGAATTGTAGTTAGATGGTTTATAGTTGATTTAGTTAGATGGTTTATAGTTGATTGGATGGTAACTAAAGTGAAAATGGATTTTAAGTACATTAATAACTATACCAATGCCATACTACTATATCCCAATAATATAGTCGGTTAGTTCAGTTAAGATATATTAAATTGTTCATTCGATCATATCATATCCATGAATATTCCTTACTTGCAGGATGCCCCCACGTAGTAAATGATTAGCAACCATAGCTATACAGTTATACCCTATTTATAAATACATAGGGCAACCCATGAATCCGGGACTTACCAGGGTTACTAACCACTTGCGAAGTGGGATGATCCTCCAAGATGATGTACAAAAAAAGCAAGCCATTATCATTTGAGATACCCTACTTGGAGGATCATCCCATTAGTAAGTGGTCAACAACCATAGTTATACTTTGAGATACCCACTTGTTGCAGGGAGTTGTACTACTTTGGTTCTAGAAACCTTTATTACAACCCATATTTTTTTTTTTGTACCGAAGTCAGGGATATGCTACCATTCACCCAATAATAAACCATCTCGCACTCGGTTGGAAAATCCTCTATAAGGGGGATTCAATGGGAAAATCAACGAACTACATGGAGAATTTCCGATTGCCATGTTTGATTACTGGAGGGTAAATTAGGGATATACTGGGATGCATAGCCTCATACCTGGATACTCATTGGTTACCTAAATCCGGGATACTGGTTTGGGGGGTTCAAATATGTATTGCTTCAACCATACTTGGGTTGAGATAGCGAGCACCTTTTTGCAGATGGGTGAAAACAACCAACCAGGATATGATAGGATGTAATGTGGTAAACCCACTAAGAAACCATCCCCAAATTCACCTGAAATAGGCAGTACAAGCCCTCCTAGTTTGGCGGTTAATTTTTTGGGCTTACAACGTTGTAGCTGGTATAGCCATAGAAAAAAACATTTGATATAATATTGGGGACGTAATGGGAACATGTGGTATGATTTTCCATCACCCCAACCTTCACAGAGTGACCCTGAGAATCACTGCTTTTCTAGACGAACAACGAAAAACATGTAGGAAACAGTTGCCTTCCAACGCCCTATGTGGGAGGACGTTAATCTGACAGACGGTAAATGAGCAGCATCAAGGTCGGCTTAGAATCAAACAAAAAGTGAGGTGTGATAGGATTACCATGACCTATCCAATAAAGAATACGAAGCTTTCATAGCCTGTATAATCCCATCTACCCCTATATATATATATATCCCCATTATTGCTCTTGCTACTATACAGGTTCCCAATCGCAACATAGAACCGGCGGCCCATCGTTCGCTGTTCTCTGAGGCTTCTCAATCGGTGTCTTCCAGTGCTGGTCGCCGGCGCTCCCGACACAGCTGCAAGGGTGCGCTTCTGCAGTGGGTTGGGTGGTTGTTGCGGCCTTGAGGACCGACAGAAAAAATCAAACTTGAAAAATATATAGTCTATGGATGTCTATAATGAAATTATGATAGATGATGTAATGCAATGGATTACGGTATCCAGTTTCAACATCCTTGGACACGGTTGTTTCATCACTCCTTCAGGGTTCTTCTACTGGGATATTCTGATCCATTCTATTTCCAGCCATAAGGATTCGGCTCAGCTGCAACACGGTCACTGCCCCAGGGTGTTGCCTGAGAGCCTTCTGAAATGGTTCGCAACTGGGTGGCAAGTAGATTCTCCCACGAATCGCAAGTGGACAAGTCTGGTAGGTAAGTTGCCTAAGCATGCCTAAGTAGGTTATCTCAAGTATAATTGTAACATATTTTAACTATGGTTGTTTCGTAGGAAACCTTGGTGAGGGGTAGATAGGTCGGCAAATTCTGTATCACCCTTTGCAGACCCCTTGTACCTACCTGTGCTGCTGTCAGGCACACAGCATTCACGTTACATGCTGCACTGGCTCCGCTCGGACTATGAACACCCATCTCAAAGCTAGTTATAGATTCAATACACACCATACCATGCTGAACATGATTCTTCATGAACCATCATTCCTGGGATGATGTCCTCCAAGTACCCCATCACAGTGGATCGGCTTCCAGGATGCTAGGCCATTGAGGCCATACATTTTGCTGACATGTTGTCTTGCACTGAGGGAATCAAGGATTTTAGGAACATCTGCTCCAGGGTCAACGTTACCCCATTCCCCATTCCCGGGGCATGTTCCTGTCTTCACTGGGATGATTAGCATGGTCAAATCCAGTTGGGGGACCATCAATAATTTGACCACTTGTTGGATCAGCAATCCCAGCAAGTGGTGCCTGATGATAATACCTATTAATAACTAGGTATAGCTGTTGATTTCTCCTAAGTATTTATATAAGTAAATTATATATATTATATATACCGTATATATAAACACGTTCGTATACAGGATAGCAAGCCATAAGATACCATGCACTACAACCATCGTTTTCACCGGGTGTTTCTATCATTGGTTCAAAATCACCAAGGCCATCATCACGGCCACAGCTTCCGTTCTGGGCAGCTGCCTCTGTCCGCCATTGCTGGAAGCCTTGAAGCTCCAGTGGCGATTGAAATCTGCCATGGCAACGATGCTTCTGGTGCACCTCGGACCCTGGAACAATATCCAAGCGAAGATTTGAGCAAGGAATTTACTGTGTACCCTCTGGTAAACTAACAGTTTGCTATTGAAAATGGCCATTGAAATAGTGGATTTTCCCATGAAATTTGGTGATTTTCCATAGTTATATATGTTAGGCAATACCAGAGGGTATTTGCTGGGCCTCGTTTTCAGACGCCTTTTTGCATCCCAACCCTGGAGATCCAGATCTTTCAATCTGCCATGGAGGTGTTCAGAACGTGAACAATGACCATTGACATGGTACCGAAACTGGAGGTACTGTACCATATGTTTAGCTATATTTTGGTGGCATATGCCCTTAGCCTTTACATAGACCTTACATATGGTAGGTACCTCTAAGTTGGGTTCCTGAAATGGCCGCTGAATTGATGATTCATGACAATCATGGTGTTGATGGGATACCATGGCCATCATGCCATCGGGGTCCGACCATGAAGCTGCTCCCAATTGTGTAATTAGTTCGACCTCTCTAGCAAAACAAATCTAGGCAACCTACGTTTTTAACCAACTTAGCTATCATGAATCAATGATCAATCCCCATTGTTCCTGGTTCAATCACACTTTTTGCTGGTTAAATGGCCATCTTTCACCATTTTTCCCCGGGAAATCACCAAGGCAACTTGTGGCCTTCGGCATCTTCGCCGCATCGCTGCCGGACAGTCCGGTGGCCGACGCTTGGTTCATGGACATAATGGCTTGATCAGTTTTTTTAACGTAGAAATGGCTATGGGTCAAAATTAAAGACCTAGGGGACCACAGATCTAAGTCTATGTTTATTATTAACCATCCAATGATTGGGGTACTACATTTTGACCCATACCCAAATAGAGGCATCAAAATTATACTGCCAATAGAACTTGTTTGCTGGTGAAACAAGTGTTTAATCCGAAAATTCACTGGCCATGTCTGGAAAATTTCCTCCAGAGGTCTGGAAAGAAGGGCCTGCCTCGCCCGCATGGCTGATGACTTGGCTCGCTGCTTGGTGATAAAAGCGCTGAGCCACAGTGGAAATAAAAAGTTCGGACCATGAAATACCGTGGATACCGTGGATACCGTGGATTTTACATGATGAGAAGACACACAAAAATATTGATCCGTCTTCTAAGCGATGAAACCACAGACAATGCAGTGGTTTGCATTATTTGCACAAAAAAAAAGCGCCTGCAATCCATCAAACAACATGGATCCAGTTCAGAACTGGTGAGATTTTTTTCATGGCACATCATCTCCCAAATTATTCAATCCAATCATTCGATGCCAAGAGCTTACCCTCTAGTAAACTAACATAACTATGGCCATTTTTAATGGGAACTATAAAAGGCCATTTTCAATAGCAAACTGTTAGTCCACCAGAGGACAACTTTGTGATGGCGTTTGTGCTGATTGCATCCACATGCCTTGAGGGTGCTGGTGAGGTCGTGGCCTCTGTAGCCGAAGGAGCCGTGGCACCCATGGTTTACGAGCTAAGCTTCATGGCTGCCAGCTTCGTTGAAGCATTAAAGATATGGGGGATTCAATAACCATGAAACAGGGGATATACATCGATATACTGTAAATGGATGTAAATGACATATTATAGGTGTAGGGAGATTGTATCTATTTTAAAAGATCCTGGCGTTTCGGTTTCTCAGATTTGTTCGCTACTTTCCATCGACAAGAAACGATATTCCATATGTTTGAGGTGGTTTGCAACCTCCAAACAGTTGCGGGGAGATTTGAGCTGCACACGACATGAGGCCAGCCAATTGGGGATGGGTCTTTGCATCGTTGTTTAATCAATTGGGACCCCCTAATTGAGCTTTGTGTACTGGTAAGAAAGAGTGACATGCCATGTGTTGGTGGTTGGTCCAGAGATGTAGTGACTCAGTGCAGGGGGCAACACCGCAAGAAAAAGAAGTGTTGTTCCACCGTGGGTTCGCTGTTCAACATGTTCAGATTACACTTTGGAGGCTTTCATCAACGAAGGTGTATATATATATATATATATATACATATAATTATATATATGGATAATTAGATATGTTATTAGTTACTAGTTGCCATCAACAAAGTTGATCAAAGCTGGCTGCCTGCTATGCAAGCAGCTCTCAGTGCCCCAAGGGGTGGACAGCAGTGGGTTGATTATTATATTGTGTACAAGTCTTCAAGGGGATTTGACCAAAAGGGTTTTAATTATCAATAAGTTTGGGATTTTAATTACTAATAAGTTTTGGGATTTTTAATTATCAATAAGTTTGGGATTTACTGGATAATTGATGATAGATGACTTTAGGAATTATGCTAACCCTTTACAATCAATTGGAAAAATGGTCTTCCACAAACTGGGAATCCAGTAGCTGGTTCTAATTCGACTGCATTCCATTGCAGCTGCAGGTGCAGAGTTGACATATCCTCATTCGGAGGGTCTGACGGGTGCAGCGTTCAGCTGGCTTTTGAACTTTTTCGGCTTCGTGCTGCTGGGGATTTTTCCTTTGGTCCCTCCACGCGCCTCGGCTCAGCAGCGAAAGATGGATGATTTTGTTGGAGGGTCATGAAAAAAGATCTAATGTGGGGAAAACCATGATAAACCACCCATTTGGGAATGGTTTAATACCACCTATTTATGGTAAAATTGGGGATGGTCTATGGCTTGTTTTACCAAGGCACTTCCCGGATGATGTTCGAAATGACCATCCCTATGGACTCCTCTTTAGCGTTGATGCAGACCTGGAGTGAGGCATAGTACGTAGCCTCTGGTAAACGTTTACATAGCTATGGAAAATCACCATTTTATCCATTTTTAATGGGAAAATCAACTATTTCAATAGCCATAAACTAACATAACTATGGAAAATCACCATGTTTAATGGGAACATCAACTATAAATAGCAATTTTCAATAACTACGTTAAATTACTAGAGGGTAATACATCATCATCAACCGTAATATTAGGAAACAAAACTATAGGTTGAAGTTACAGTGACACCTCCATGTGTTTCTATTTCCTATTCAGTAGTCTGGGTGTTTTATGAAAAACCTGCATCAACATTGATACACAGCCAACACCAAGAAATGATAGAACAGTTGGACACTTAAAAACTAGAAGGGTCAATACCATCTATATTATATAATATACTGTCTAGATGCTCTTTCTATCCATTATTGGGCTTTCATACTTGGGGTATATATATATATAATTACCCTCTGGTTATTTAACATAGCCATGGAAAAATCATCATTTATAGATGATTTTCCCACTAAAACCTCCATTTATAGGGTATCTTAGAGATGTATGAGATCAGCATCTTAGATGGGCCATGGAGTTAGTTAACTAGTTCCTATAGATGTATAATACTAGGGAGTTGGCGAATCCCATGGCCAATTATAAGAGTTCGCTTTGCTCCAGAGGATATGATTCGCTGATGATGATGGGTGCCTGCCTGGTGAGTTTGGTCCTGCTATGCTTCGTGCACGCGGAATATCCGCGACGAATGCGGCTCGGCAGAGACGAATGTCGCACCCCAAATGGGTACCCTTTGGAAATCAAATGCGATGGTTTACCCTCTGGTAAACTACCAGTTTGCTGTTGAAAATTGCTCTTTATAGTGGAATTTCCCATTAAACATGGTGATTTTCCATAGTTATGGTAGTTTACCAGAGGGTAGTAGGAAAATCATCGGGACATGATTGATTTTCCACTGCTATGTTTGATTACCGGAGGGTAGCTGTGAATAGATCACTAGATGTAGACGTCTGAAAATGGGTGAGTCACCCCAAAATTGACCAATCTAGATGAGCAGCCGTGGGATTCTACCCAATAGTCCGTTCTATTTTGGGGGACTTTTCAGTATCCAGTTGTATCTAGTTGTTCGTTAATCAGGACTCTTCATACCGAAAAGCTGTCACGATTGGTGAATCCTCAAGCGGCCTTTATCAAACAGATCAGCTGGGTTGTTGCTGGTTACCCTTCTCCCCATCACTCCAAACAGAGAAACCAGCAGAGTTGTTGCTATAACATCCCGGGGACTTACTGGAAAGGGATCACGGTGATGGCCAATCTTCCCTGCTGATGCTTGGGAAAGGTCAGGGATTATGCTTCGTGGGATTTGTCTGAATGACTAGAATTTGCATCGACTGTCAAGCCAGTAGTAGAAAATAGTAGAAATTGTCAGCGGATTTTCATCAGCTTTGGCCACTGATCACTTGATAAAGCCAATAAGAATTGAGAAAATAACGAAGACACCCGCATCAGTGTAGGTTGTTGCACCACAAAATGTCATCCCATGTAATTTGATTCTCGAGCCCCATTTTCCGGAAGAGTTCCATGTTGTCATGTTCATCTCCAGACCAAAGTCATCAATTCGGAGGAATGGGTTGGCATAACCACAGAATTCACCCACAAGTGGATACCCCCTCCAAAAGAATCATCATGATATCATAATGACTGACTCATTACCCTTGAACAAAGCTATTCGTGGATTTCCGGGGGAGGCAGCTCCACCTCCAGGTTAGATGAGAACGAGCGTTCTGGACTACTGCCATCCAATGCATGAGCTTTTCATCATGAGGTGTCTCAGCTTTGCTATCCTAGATCAACGATGTATGGGTTAAAAGTCCCGGTGGAATGCGGATGTTGATGGTCTCGTTTGGATTTTGGTTCTTTTGCAATAGCACACCATTACCAAGAAAAGATAGACATGTAATCTACCATTATTTTACTACAGTTTTGTTGCTTGTCTATTTTTTGGGAGGTTGCTTACAGAAATCCAAAGCGTCTACGGCCTTTAAAGTCTTTACAAATTGCAATATTGACACCTGAGAAACGTCATCCAGTCTTGTAGACGCAGCTTGGGATTTGTGATGTTTCCATACACTTTTCCTAAGATTGAGAGGGATTGGTCAATAAGTTTCCATATTTTCTGCTAAGTTTGAAAGGGATTTGTCCATCGTTTTTTCATACTTTTCCCATAGATTACGTTCACATCTTTCGAAGAGTCGAAAATCTGAGTCTGATGGTTGGTATTCGAAGCGTTCGGAGCGGAGCGTTCGGGGGATCCACATTCCAGGGCAATAGCGAGAAAATCCTGGTCTCGGAAATGATGAATTTGAAAGGAAAGAATCGATAGAATCCTCATTGGCCGAGAATTTCCATATGATTTTTTATTCAGTTGTCAAAGATGTACCCTCTGGTAAACGTTTACATAACTATGGAAAATCACCATGTTTAATGAGAAAATCCACTATTTCTATGGCCATTTTCAATAGCAAAAACTGTAAACGTTTACCAGAGGCTATTCCAGTTTTCCAGGTCGGGCGAGCCTTGGGACTCGATGGCACCAGATAGTTTGGTACCTCAGATGATCAAATTACAGCTTCATTCTTCATTCCGATTGGAGCACTGGTGTAGATACCAGAAACCCTTGATTGAAACCCATTGAAACCCACATAAGCACTGCCAGGTGCTGTCATTTAAAACCCAGTTCCAAGCTGTGAATCCACTGCGACCTCCGAGGTTGAAAGTTAGCCTCGGATGGCCGCGGTTGCCGAGTATCTGCAGTTTGACCAGGGTTTCCAACAGTTTTGATGTCTTGAGATGTCTAGACATTGTTCGAACAAGATCAACTTGAAAATTTGGACATGGTGACATGGTGGTGAACCTCCAACAAGTGATGCTTGACCAAGGACATGTTACTGTTGAAACAGCACATGTTCAATTGCAATGGTTGCATGATGCATGACCAATCTCCCAAAAAGTCATGTGATTTTAGTGCGGAAAAAGTCGTGTTGGGAACCAACAGTGAACTGCCGTGACAGTCGTGGAATCTGCCTGGTTTCGCTTGGTGCCTGCAGACCACGATACGCAGATTCATTGCGTTGCTGCGTGAGACACTCAAAATGGCCAGTTTGACGTGTTGCATGGCTTATGATCTTTGGGACCTGTTGCTGGTAAATGCATACACTGTTCATGGTTTAATGTTTAGGCCATTTTGGTCAGTGGAAAACAATTGCACCGAGCCGAAACAAGGACAGGAATTGTATGTATTTGAAGTGATTGGATAATTGGGACAGCAACGGAAACAAGATTGGATTTGTCAGATTCACTTCAATCCACCCTCAACTCCCACTTCGATGGTGCTAAGTTGTTTCTTTGATATCATATACATATATATATATATACACCCTTCTAATTAACCCCATTTTTGCTGGGTTGTTGATGGGCTAGTAACTAAATAGCTTGGTTCAAAGGAAAACCTGTACTGTAATTGCCGAATTTCCTATGTTTGATTGCTAATTCCCCATTGTGACTGAATGCCAATAACAATTGGAAGATATGCTGCTTCATATCAGTTCACATTTGTATGCGGCATATATTGATATAGAAGATACAGAAGATTGTGTAAGATAGTTATGGATGAATGGATGGATAGATAGATATATATATATATTATATACATACAGGATTATCCCACAAATGGCAAGTGGTTTTTCTAACCCTGGTGATCGTAAGTCCCCGGAGTTCTTTCATCTATAAATGGATGTAAAAGGATGAACTAATCATGGTTATAAGGCACTAAGTGGGAAGATCCTCCTTGGGAGTGATATTGCCAACTTGTACCCACCGCTTTTCACCTTTTTACGGATGGCTCAAGCACCAGACAGCTCTCGGCTCTCGAACTCATTCGCGTCACTCAGCCACCTTTCGAAACATGGCAGACCGAAGGTTTCCTGGACGACACCGGGCGTGCCGGGTGGATAATTGGTGAGGCTCAGAGGTTAGTAATTCCAATTTGTGAAGATATTGCTGCGTTTATATATGTGTGTAACTATAATTACAACATACATATTATATATATATATATGTTTTAGTATTGTCATCGAATCCTCAGAAGATATACTTTGCTAAGAAGTCTTCAACTGGGACATATGCAGATATAGCCCATGTCCAAGCTATTTACCAACTGTCCCAGAACTTGGTTTCAACATGTTTCAACATATTTATCGGCCGGTAAGCCGTTGGACTTTGCTCTATTCCAACGAAGACCCTTGGGATATTCCAATCGTACACTCCGAGACTGAAACGATGTGCCCTAAGATGACAAATGTCGTGAGCGAATGACATGCCATGTTCTTTTAGCAGAAAAATGATATATATATATATATATATTAATATATATATATATATAATGATAGTGATATATATATATATAATGATAGTGTATACATATATTATATGTACATATTATATTTGTATGTAAATCTTATATATATATAATATATTATGTAATATGATGTAATATTATGTAGTATTACATGATCTAATATTATATTGTTTTATATATTACTATATACTATGGATATATACAAATCATGGTAAAGACTCCTAGAGATGAAAATCATCGCCATCACTTCAGATTGGGATGACTTCTCCCAGGCGCGCCTCGCTGTTGGTCTGAAGCTCAGTGACCGCGATTCCGGGCATCCCGGGGGGGATCCCGGGGCTCAGGACATTCTTCGCAAGAAAACCAAGGTCTTTGGATGGTAAAAGCCATGGGAAACCCTGGAGATTCTGCCTCCAACTGCTTTGAAACCATGTTTTTTGCATCCATTTTTTTGCAACCATTGCATGATCTGTTAGAAACATGTACCTTCTGGGATATTCACTATGATCACTCTCACTACACAGGGTCATGGAGCCCACTTGCTGCACATCCCAGGGTTGTCAGTTTCACCTTAGTCAGTTTTGACATGATTTGCGGGGCCTTCATGACATGATGACTTGTTTTCCCGACTGAAAGTGTTGAGCTTCAAACATCTTAGCAAGATGAACCATCTATGTTCTTGAACCTTAAACAATGTATCAGTGTCATGAAACAAACAGGGCAAGTACCCTCCGGTAAACTAACATCGCTATGGAAAATCATCATTTTTAATGGGAAAATCCACCATAAATGACCATTTTCAAGAGCTATGTTAAACTACCAGAGGATACTGTACAATTTCATGCTTCTAGATCTCATGTCTGGAATCTCCAGCCATGAAAATCAGTCTTTCATCTTTTTATTTAGACTTGGGACTCAGACTCACTTCAGAGTCCCAAACCACATAAAACGGCGGTTTCAGGCTTTCGTTTTGTTTGTTCGTAGCCTAGAAGTGGTTTCAAGATGTTTCAAGCATTTTTTCTTATGTTCAACCCCGGGCAATGAAAGTCCGACATCAACCACCAGGCACTTGCCTTGGTCGTAGCGGGAGCCAGGCTGGTGGAGAACCTCCAAGTTATGCCGTTCTTTTGGCTCATCTCAAATGGGTCAGTTCTTTGGGGGGATGGGTCTGAAAATGGCGTAGACCAATGGCAATCTGGAAAATGATGGGATGAATGTGTTGGGACTCGGCGAGCCATGGTTTTGCCGATTTTCGGACCCTAATCTAGACTGCTAATATAAGTACCCTACGGTTATTTAACATAGCCATGGAAAATCCCCTACAAATGGAGGTTTTTATGGGAAAATCATCCCAAATTAGCCATTTTCTATGGCTATGTTAAATAACCAGAGGGTATATGTTACATTTAGTCTAACTTATGGCCCAAATAGCTGGCTGATATATCGGAAATATATGACACATATATAAGTAATATGCTTTGAATTTGAAGGAGCCAACCATTATTAGGACCTGCACGGACAAGATATGCCTCCTACTTACAAGTTGTATAGTTGATGTTCGCATATCCCCACTGTCTCTCTACACCATGAATCCAAGTTGCTGCAGTCTTCTTTTAAGCCAAGTAACCAAGCTACCTATTTGCGGGAGCCCTCTAAAAGATTCACCAACTAAGATGAGATTTAGGTTGAACCGAGCAACCTGGGAATCAATAGAGGAAAAAAGGGCCGACCTTATTCTGAATCGTTATGTTGTCTTTCCACATGTTGGAATCCTCCAATCTTTTCAAAGATGCAAATACCTTGGGTTCCAAATATTGATTATTTTGACATGTTCCAAGATAAATTCCAATATCTTTGCAATTGTGGTTCCCCGCTACTAGGGCTCGCTCTTTGGTCTCAAACATTGATGCGAATACAACGTGTGGATCTGAAGAGCTCAAATGCTGAACAGATGTACAGTAACAATCAGTAACATATAGTACGACGTAACCCTCAAACATATCGAAAAGGTCGAATCCTACAGTGGATGGTTGCGAAATCCTGCATCACTTGATGGTTTATATATATATATATCATTATTTATAGGGTTTCAACATGTTTCAACCATATGCAGTAGTAAAATAGCATCGTCATGACTGCAGGTGGATGTGCAGCTTCCTGGTACCGCCAGGACGTCGAAAAAGATGCCATCAGACACTGAGATTTTTGAATGTTTTTGGAGTCGTTAGATGGTGAAGAAAGAAGGAATTTACATTGTAAATCCACCCAAGATTCTGGAAAAAAAAACAGTTTCAATTGTTCTTGGATCAGTCTTTCAGACTTTTAGATTGTTTACTATGTATCTAGTGTATCCCATGAACAACTAAACTGTCAAGCAGAGTATCAACAAACCGCCAAGACTATTGAAGCAATTACTGTATGGTCAAAAACTTGTTGACTTTCCACAAAACTTCGTTGCTGGAGGGAACCACGATAGAAATTGGCCACACAAGCCCGGGTCATGGTAGATGCACGCATGCGAATATCACATACCATCACTGTCTGAAAATAGGGGATGCCCATAAATGGCAATTTCAATGGGAAACATAGTGAAAATCCATTGGAATTGGAGGTACCCTATTTTCAGAATAACCCATATATACATAATATATACATGTCATGAAAGAACCTAGACCAGACCATTGTTGAGTCATGAGCAGTGCGATCTCTTGTCAGAAGTTGTAAACTGGTAACCATGAATATTGGGGAACGTTTTTCAATCCATTTCTGACAGCCTCTTTCACCTATCAATGATTATACTGCCGTGGTCATATGTGCCATGGTCAATAGATTGTTTATATCATGATATATCCATTGGGGGACTGTCAGCAATCCATTCATACGGATTGATATACCGATATATCCATCAATCCAGGATTTCCATTAGATGAATGACCATGGCCCCATTTTTCTGGGTCCTCATGGCCTGTTGGATGGCGCCGTTTCATTCCCGACCAGTCCTGACGTCCAGGAGTTCAAAGGATGGCGCCACAAGCGCAGGCCACACAGGACTGCCGGTACCGGGACGGATTTGAACTCCCACATGACAAGGAGTCAGGTGCATCTCTGTTTGTCTTAAAATTGGGTACCTCAATATCCAATGGTTTATCATGGTGTATTGCTATTTATATATATATATTTTATAGTATATCTATATATATATATATATCCATGATTGTAAACATGCCTATTTTGGAGGTCCCCCATTTTAAGGAGAACTGATAGAGTAAATAACGTTGGAAACCTACTGGAAGAAGAAACAATCTCTAAAGCTTTTTGTCGAGAATGAAGATGATGGCAGGGATATGATATGATATGATCAACTAGGGTTTATATATGGTCTTGACCCGATTGACATGTCTTTGGGTGGTTTCCAGCCTCATTTCTGCCCAGTCTGGTTGCTGATTGTACAGCTTATACTATCCAACGTATTGGGGACAATCATATGATCCATCAATCCATATGAACCAACCAATGCAATGACAGAGGGTTTCGATCACTGCTGAAATCGAAAATGTGTGCGCTATAGGAGAACAGTCTGAGATTCGCATAGAATAGAGAATGGACACCGTACCACTGTTGTTGCATGTTCATCCCCCACTGAAGCACTTGTGGCCATTTATTATTGATTCGACTCCATGTTTACTTATAAATCCTATGGCTGCTGTGTGTGAAACTAACCTTTGTGGGTGAAGAACTCAGAAGCTTGTCGGTTTGCCCAAGTTACTTGGCTCAGATTTTTGTATCAACAGATGTTGAATGCTCAATGTTCATGTTGCTGGGTCACCATAAATGTCAACCTCGCTGAAGTAGGCTCGAGGATTCCCCCTCTAAACATCACTGAATATGGGTCTGCCTGAAAATGGGGTTTGCCTCAAAATGGCAATTTTCATACAATGTGAGGCCCCCTAGATAGCTAAGTTGGTTTATAACTCCAATAACTATGGTTTATGATACTTATAACTATACTTAATGGGGTGTATAAACCAACTTATAACTAGGGGGCCTCACATATTTGCCACGGCTCTTTGTGAACTCCCCGCTCCGGAGGCCATGTCCGCAGCGGTCAGCAGTGTGTTGCTGACGCCCTTGGCAGCCTCGGCAGCGGCGCGGAGGGAGAAGTTCGGGAAGGTATTTGATCCCCCAATAGTACTGGTGATATATGGAGATATCATGAAAATCATCAGGATGTGTTGTTTAGTAATGTTTAATAGCAATATGATGCAATAGGTGATTCTGATATGATTATCATACAATATCATACAGTAATATCAGTATTTAGATTACTGTATGATTTTAACTATATATGAAAAGTATGAAATTTGATACCCCTCCATACCATATCCCCCAAGATGTTGATTATGATCTGTTGATCTGATTTTTTGATGATTGTCAAAGGAATACAATTTATGATAGGATGATCTATATGATTACTGATGCGAGGATTTACTGGGATTTTAACCATCATTCATAGGGGTTTTAATATGTTTTGACCATGAAAAATATGGGGAAACAACCATTCGAAACATTGCCATTGGATAGAATATGGGCGTGTGTTGCCACTATTGATCTGATTGGACTTGTTCGTTTGAAAGTGGGGGATTAACTCCCAAGATGTGGCATTCCTGATGATAATCTACGATTTGACGTGTTTGGCAGTGTTACGGTTGGTTCATACACCGATTTTTGGTGGATTCCAATTATTCTTCATAGGCTCCACATACATCTATCCATCTATCCATCTATCCATCTATCCATCTATCCACCTATCCATCTATCCATCTATCCATCTATCCGTCTATTTGTCTATTCACTATCTGTTTATCTCATCTAATCTCATCTCATCTACCTTCTGGTTATTTAACATAGCCATGGAAAATGGCCAATGTTGGATGATTTTCCCATTAAAACCTCCATTTATAAGGGATTTTCCATGGCTATGTTAAATAACCACAGGGTATCTCATCTATCTCTCTATGATGGATACATGGTATACCAATGACCTGGTCAGCAGCCCACCACGTCGCCGCGAAGGCTCCGACTTGGCCCAACGACTTCTGGGATTACATGACCATCCTGCTGGGAGGCATCGACGGCAGGATGTCATGGGAAAATGCTGGTGTTACTATGGCAAATATAGGGATTCAACGAGCATGATGGAAACATGAAGATATGAAAAGTGTGAGATTTCCTATAAAGTGCTACAGTGTATGCAAGTTTATACTAGGTGAGTTCCTTGAGTTGGATTGTGTCTAAACGCGTTGCGAGAAGTTTAAGAGGAATGCATCTCCAGAGATGTCCGGCAGCGCAGTCTCTCCGCTCGCATCCATGGATATCAGCAGTATGGACATGGCAGTTAGGCAACAGCTGTGATTTGCAGACGTGTATTAGCGCAGGCGAGAGATTTCTGCAAGAATGTGTTTTTTGTCGAATAATGCAAGGTACTGTCCCGTTCTCTGTGCCAAGATTTGGATATTTGGGTCATAAATTTCTCTAAGTACCTGCTGATGTAGCAGGGGGTATCCGATATGATTCGGGGAGGGGCTCCATCTCAACGTCCAAGCAGTCCAATGCCAGAGGCAAACCTGGCCACGGAAAATCCATTTGAACCTCATGTTGTCCCTAGTTTGTCAACAAAGATGGTGAATTTTGATTGCCGAGTTTGTTGGTTCGGAGGTAAAACTACAACTTCTTGTTTCTTATGTTGACATCGTTTATGTAGATTTGCTTGTCCATTCCATGACTTTTCAATGCCCCTTTTGTTTCCTCAAATATCCTGTAAATATCCCCATGCAGGCTGATCCAAGCTTACACCAGGTTTTCTATGGGTGATATTTAAAATCAGAGGGAAGGGAGTACTTGGATCCCCTGCTTGGAGGATCATCCCATGGACCGCAACTGATTAGTAACCATGGTTAGTAAAATTGCCCGATTCGTGGGTGATCCCATTTATAAATGGGTTATCACCCCAGCTACTAACCACTAACTACATGGGATGATCCTGCAAGTAGTCGAATTTGCTTGTCGTACCTATCCCACACCAAGAGCTGGGTCCAGCCGCCTGCCCGCAGTCGTTACGTTCTGGAGTCCCAGAGGGTTGCCGCGGGGGCGAGTCATGGCTTTAAATTCCACTTCTCGGCTTCTGGGTTTGTGCCATAGTATCCCTATCAAAATCAAGATTCAAGATGTTGAATGAACATATGCGATGTCTTTAAAGAGTACTTTTAGGATCCAATGTCAATCAGGCAGTATTAAAAAACATGTTTTTTTTGAAACAATTGGATTTTGCTGGTAAATATACAAAATTGCTTCCGATCATTTGCAGAGACCCTGCATGTTTTTTGTTTCCTTTTTTCGAGCTTGGAAACCGGTGAATAATGTTACAAGATGAGCTGCCTATATAAAAAGCCACAGGTATCTTCAGGTGAGATGATCCGCAATTTCTGGTTGAAGTGTCTCCTGATGCGGGCCATCAAATTCTGGAAAGATACGCTTTGGGGAAGGTCATCAGTTCATTTCTAGGGATTCGTAGATAGCAACCCCCCAAAAAGATGCCAACAAGTTGGAAGCTTGGAACTGATGTGGAAAACATCATCTACCCTCCAGTGAACTAACATAGCTAGTGAAAATGGTGATTTATAGTGGATTTTCCCATTGAAAATGGTGATTTTCCATAGCTATGTTAGTTTACCAGAGGGTAGACACCCTGGAAATACATAAATCGACATCTTTTTGGGGGTCCTAAATACGCATCTGAAAACGTCTCCAAGGTGCACAGCCACGTTGGGTTTTGTGATCTATGACAACTTCTTCCGAAGCCTTGGCGGAACGGCCTGATGTGGGATGGGTCAATCCCAAATGACCCCAAGATTTTCATGGGCATCCTAAGCTCAGGCCTATGTTGATGTTGATGTGGTTTAGTATGTGAACATATGTGAACAAAGGTAAGTAGAAGTATGCGCAACCAGTTGAAAATATGTTTTAGGAGAAAATGATATGATGATTCCAGTAGACTCATACGACTCATTGAAAGCACCATCAACCCAGTTCTTTTCGCCAGCAGAGATTGGGTTCAATCTCTGAACTAGGTTTGGATTAGTATTAGGAGTACTTGTAGCTTGTGTAGATCTATGTCAATGTGACATGTGTCTCCGCTGTGCTTTCCCTCCACGGTGAAGATTTGGGGCCTTTGTTTGGGACCCGCTGATTGATTCCAGATACGTCTTCATTCCTGTGTGGGCAACATTGGCAACAAGTCTCATACTTGATGGTCCATCCTACTTAGTAGGTAGCTTATATAAACCCGGTGATAGTGGGATAACCAATCAATCATTGAACTGTCCACATGCGGACTAAGTCAACTTACCACACTGTTAACCAGGGTTCGAACCTCTGGGATCAACCACCAAATAGGAGACTTGGACCTGGATCCATGTCAATAGCTCTGCACAATAAATCACAGTAGAGTCAGTAGAGGGGGTTCAATATATGTATATGGATCCAAGTACCTTCTTAGGAAGTACTTGGGGTATGATTTAGGGGGTTGAGTAGCTTCTCAGACAGTGTTTGGATCCATAGGGATATATATATATATATAATTATATATGTTGGACATGCTGATTTTCCTTTGACCATTTGGCTAGATATACTTGGGGCTGCAGTTCTAGTGAACTAAGTGGATACATAAGGCAGCAGCTATAGCAGTTATATATCTAAACTCGCGGAGGTCTTCACCATAGTTACGCCGTTATACCGTTATTTGGAACCCCTTGGTTGCACCCCCAAGTTCTCCCATAGATCACTCCCAAAGCTGTCCGGAAAGTCGGAACCGGCCTGAGGAGAAAATCCGCAGCTGAAGTGAGACGTCAGTGTCGCGTCTCACGACTGGATGATGTCCTGCCAAGAAATCATGGTGAATTTTTCATGGAAACCATCCCGAAATTGGCTGACTGCAAACATGCTGAAACTATGGGATGTTGATGTGGTCGAACAATGTGTCCCCGCATATCGTGGTATATCGTGGTTTATTTCAGGGTTGGATATCAGGCTGCCCAAGATGAACACTGGCCCTGAGATTTCGAAGGGATGATCTGATAGCATGAAAAATAGGAGATCTTTTGACTCAGCATCAATCATTCAAACACGTTTAATACAACCCTGATTGAAAAGCAGATCTTGGTTGGCGGTCTATCTTCCATCAATATTCAGCACAATTTATGAACATATATCCTGTTGGTGGTTTGAAATATGTATCACATGCTTATATTACCCTCTGGTAAACTAACATAACTATGGAAAATCAATTTTTTTAATGGGAAAATTCCACTATTTCTATGGCCATTTTCAATAGCAAACTGTTAGTTTACCAGAGGATATATCTATAACAGTCTTTGAGATGATGATCCCGATTGACTCCAACCAATGAAACATTCATGCCATTGAGATTGGCGCCTCAGCCACCAGAGAATTGACATGGAAACAACGACGAGAACGGCATCGCAGTTCTCATCCGGACCCCAGTTTTCTGCGCCCAATGGCGCAGCCTGGCACTGGACGTGCAGGAAAGGAGCCCCCATAGGCCCTAGGGCTGGTCGTTCAACTGAAAGTGGGGGTTAACCATGGGTGAACCATGGTTGCAGGTATGTAAGAAAATGGAATCACCCTTGTTTCGAGTGGATGACGCACAAGGAGAAACCATCAAGTGGTTTGATGTTTGATCAGTGGCATCACTTGGGCTATCCACAGGTTAGACTCGGACTGAAGGATCCACTCACTGTAGTGGGTGGGGGTGCCAAGAAATCACGAAAAAATGTTTTAGGATGTTTTAGGTATGGATCAATATTGGGCCCCACTAAGTAGACGGCTTGCCACTAAATATGACCAATTCCGTGTGTCAATTGGTGCTCGAATGCTGACCCTTGCCCAGTATTTATCGGATGAACTTTTGAAAGACACACCTCAAAAGCTACTGGTCTCAACCCTGCACGAATAACCATCCTTGGGCTGTTTAGTTAAAACGGATACCATTTTAGTAGCAGAGTATCACTATTGGGATCTATTGGAGCAGGTACTCCGTAGTAACTAGAGTTCCCGAACCCCAAGTTGACATGACTGCACAAAGACTAACCAACAGCTACAGCAATCTATGAGCAACCAGTGCCAGTCGAGCATCCGAATGCCACAGCAGGCATTTTCATGGATTTCCCAATGGAAGGTGCAAGTGCGCCAGCTTTGAAATACAATTTTCGGTGAACTACTGGCTGGTGGTTTCAGGGGTATGATTGTTTTGCAGTATATCTGTAGATTTGAAATGATTTGAATTCTTATAAGATCTTATATACGTATCATATGCATTTGGTGGATCATTGTGCCTCTTATTTCCCCTCGTGTGCTTCTGATCTGAACTGCCGTTTGACACCACCAACCAGACCGCTGTCACGTTGCGACGCGCTGTCGTTCAAGGATTGCTGAAGTTCCACACCGCCAGTTGCAGGTTTGGTGCGGTGGCAGTGAATGCAATCTACCCCTGGTTCTCAAGCAGCTAGTAGATATAGGGACAACAGAGGGTCTTGAAGCTGGGATCCTTTGTTTTTTTTTGGTTAAGTAGGGTCAACGACTCTGTAAAAACACAGAAGCATATTTTGTCGGAGTTCCAAGTTTCAGCCATGTTCGCAATTCTGCAGTGACAAATGAGGACTGCCCATGATTTTTGTTGGGGCCCTATAATGCTACCACACCACACCATACCCTTCTACTCTAAATTGAATGATCTCTGTAAAGCCCAAAAATATCCAAAAATCATTTGAATGCAAACTGAGTGATTGAAAGCACGCACTCAGGATCTCTTTCCGAACCCGGTCTCTCTGATTGCTGCATGATTCCTACATATATATATATATATATTATATATCAATGAAACAGTTTATGCCATTTTATACATAGCATTTCATTTTTGTTGACAGCATCCAAGTTTGGATTGGGCAAGGTGTTTTACAACTTCATCAAGCCGCTGCTGGAAGGGTTCATTATTTTGTGCGCATGATGTAGTTCGGCGACTGTCGGTGTGAGACTCGATCCCCACATGGTCACCACTGATGCCACTGGCAAGCTGCCAGGATAGAAAAAGGTGCGCATGCAACAGATTTGGGTGTACCTGAAAATGGGGTAACCCCCAAAATCCCCCAAATAATCCCAAATAGCCAATATAACATAATATAACAGTGAAAGAATTGATTAAGCAAGGGATTTTGGTGTACCCTATTTTTAGACAAACCGGACTATTTGCTGATTTTGTTCTTGAATTGAGCGGAAGCCGAACCATGTGGAAGCCGCCGATTCCACCGGCTAGGAATCCCAGTTTGTTTCCGCGTGATGTTCACTTCAAGTCTTAGTACATCTACGGTATACCGTAGATCCGTACCATGTATATATATATATGTATATATATATATACAGTATATATATACAGTATATATATATATATTTACAGTATATATATATGTATATGTGGGTATATATGTATTTGCTATGTAGTTGTTTGTTGTGTTGATGTTGAATTACAAGGAATGGAATGGTGATCGAGTGTGATCGAGTGTCCAGTTTCAAGCAGGATTCAGCACCTCCACCCAGCTTTCCAAACAGGGGCCAGATGGTCAGTGGAACATGTTTTCCAAGGTGTTTAGAACCCATAGTCAGCATGAAACAGTGGCAATACTTTAGCTATGTTACTTTGGGATGATAGTTCATTATATAGTTCATTATACGCGTTTTCCATCCCGCTGTGATGATGTGTATCCAGAAGAGAATCGACTTCAGGCAATATTTTCTCAAATGTGCGACGAAAAATAAGGGTGTTGCAGTTCATAGCAATCCATCAGTGATCCATGAGACCTGCCTCCAAGCAATCATGAATCCAATCAATCAAACCGAATTGAATTGATTGGTGTGGATAATATGCACTTTCTACAGTGTAGGCAGCTTGGATCTACAGATGGAACACGTACCGGAACCTGCTACAGCAGATTTCAATTGAGAAAAACAAGAAACTTGGACCAAACCAAGGTCAGCCAATGGTTCACTGGTGCGTTGAAATCCAAAGATCCCTTCTGAAAGGGTTTATTGTATGAGTTTTCAAAACACTTAGAGAACCATCAACCAGTATAGTCTTAGTTATTTGGAATCTAAGTATCCTTTGAGGCATCTTAAACAAACCAAGTGAATCAACGCCGCGCCAGCTTCACACCGCTGAGGCTCACTGAAGACCCCAGTGATGCTACGGAAGTTGGCCCAAAAACATGGGTAGATCAATGATCGGATGGCTCGAGAGTGGGCGATTGGTTGGTCAGTGGGTGTGTTTGATACCATGTTGATACCCTCAAATGGAAATGTTATTGGGAATATATGGAAAAATAATGATAAACCATAGGTTTTAGTGGTACCCTATATGTTCAGGCAAAGCCAAATGGAGATTTGTTTTTTCGGCCATCAAACGGATAAACGTTGGTACAGGGTAGTTTAGGACTTCCATGTTGTGCAATTTTCATAGGAATGTCTTGTCCCAACTACAGTACCTAAAAACATATTTGTGTTCACTTTAAGATTGACCGTGAGATGGAGGAATATATCAGGTCGTGCAAGAGATACATCATGTTGAATAATTGGCAGAGTATCAAAGACTAGCCGTGAACATGCTGGGTGTTTTTGGGCATATATTCGCCTTCTGGCCATGAGACATTCGGACATATTTGGACTTGGGGGAAAATCATTTTGAGCCACCGTTAGATTGTTGGGTCCGGTGAGATTCCGACACCGGCGCCAGATGTGACAGTTCGATCCTTGAAAAACAGGTGCGAAGAGCCACGAAGGGTAGATGGGCAATGAGTGACAAACAGCCATGCGGTCTCTGGCTGTGATTCTTCGATTCTCCCTGATATATATATATATATATATGGAGGTTTCCTAAAATCGGGGTACCCCCAGTTGTCATCCATTTCTAGATAGGGATTTTCCATGAAATAAACCATCCATTTTTGGGTACCCCCATGGATTGGAAACCCCCATATGGAACCTACTGGACTGCGACTGCTATGACTGGATTGGGCAAGGATTATATCGGCAGAGCATGGGTTCATGCGCTTAAAAAAAACAGACAACTACGTAATGAATGGTAGAACCAACAGTGGTGTGGTTGTTTGTATCAATAGATGATGATAGATGATTGATCTCAACTATCTCAACAATACTTCTACCAGCAGCTTGGTACGGTATCCAATTGGAACGAAGATTTGAACAAACGTATCTGTTTTTGGCCTTTGGCCTTCTGCTACTTAGTTGTTAGGTTGTAAGATGCTATAAGAGGGGTATGTAAGTGGGGCTTTTCCTCTTATATCTGGGGTTGTGACCTACTTGTACTCACTAAGAATGACCCCCAATTCCTTTGTAGTCCACAACATCTCTGACATCGGGCAGCCTTTTCGCTTCAACTTACAGCGTTTTCATGACAAATTAGTGCGATGAAACTCGGCTGAATTCGTCGGCAATCGGGATTCAACCAAATTCAACCAACCCCCCAAGGTTTGTGACCCTCTTCCACGATTTTTTTTGGGTTTTTGTGGCAGTTATGGTTAACCATGAAGAACAACAACAGGGCGAACCGGGTCACCATGTATTATTGTGGGCCACCGACCTGGGAGGGTTGGCAGTAGTTGGTAGCAACAGGTTTCAGTGCGAAGAAAACATAGGGACCCCTGGTCCTGGGTTTTATGAAAATGTATGAACATGTGTTATTCACTTATGCCGTTATACCTCTACTTTACCCTATTGGCATGGTCGGTGTTCATCATCCCGGTGAAAATAGCATTCGAGGGTGAAAAGAAATGTATATAAGTCTATAATATATAGTATATAATATTATATAATATAGTATATAATATAGTATATAATATAGTATATAATATAGTATATAATATAGTATATAATATAGTATATAATATAGTATATAATATAGTATATAATATAGTATTATTATATCATATATTATATCATATATTATATCATATATTATATCATATAAATATAGTATATAATATAGTATATAATATAGTATATAATATAGTATGTATAAGTGCTATAACCTAGGAATACTTAGGCTATACCTCCTGGGATGATGTTGACCTCCAAGTGTTTGGTCCAAGGAAGTGGCGGCTGGGATGTTTGCAGGCCCGGCTTTACAGTCAGCCACAACGATGGAGGTATCCATCATGAAGGGATTCAATGGGTGTAACAAACTGGTGGTATATGATATGGTGATAGATGGGGTATATGTTATGTTGAGGAGGGCATATCTTATGTGTGTTTTTTTGCAGCTTGATGGACATGTGGTGAAACTAGTTTATCATCAGTTGTTGGACAATGGGAATATGTTCTGAAGAGATGATGGGAGTAGACTGGCGTATACAACCAACAATAATGAGACTGAACTGGTTAACTGATCCATGAGAACATGTTCTGGAGATTGGATGGGAATCGTAAAATGGGAGATATATGATATTCGCGTGTGTCTGACAATAGGTGGATGGCCCCAACCATTTTGTAGCCTTTTTTTGCTGGGAGGAGATGCTTCACAATCGGATTGAGCGGTTTTGCTTCTCCTTCCACAAATAGCTTGATGTTGTTTTCCTCCCAAAGAGGTGGTGTTATCTTGCTAACATGCTAAAACCAATGTGTTTTGAATACAAACAGTTGGTCCTACTGTATCCCACGAGTAGCTACAAGGGCATGAATGTGTGGATTTGACTGTAGCCTGTTTCAGAAATAGCATTGTAGCCACTACCGACTAGGGACATCAGGACACCCTCCACGAACAAGTTTCAATGCTTGCAGCTCTTGTGGTGAACGAATGATACGGTGGACTGGCAGAATGTGTTTGGCGATACCACACCAAATGGATCTAGATGATTCGGAGCGACGTCAAACGACCTCACCATGAATCATACCCGTTGAGAAACTAAGGCAACTACAAACAATCACCACTTTGAACACGTAGGTAAATCAACTTTAAATGGACCATTTTCAATAGCTATGTTAGTTTACAGGAGGGTAGGTTGCTGGCAAAGGACAATGGGAATCATTAAGTCATTTGTGGATGCATGGGGATTTGTCAATCACCAGATTGTTGTACATTGTCAGAGGAAGGTGGACTGCCACATCATTTGAGCAGAGTTTTTTTTTATGCAAGTAAGGATTTATATAAGGGTTGACCTGCACATGGTTGGATGTAGGCAGTTCGCTGGGGGGCGTAGGCTGGCGTAGGCATATTTTGCCTTCATTTTGCGGCAGACGCCGCGTAGGCGACCGCGTAGGCGACCGCAGAGTTGACGTATATTTACATGCAACTATATAACTATATACTAATCCTTACAACCCTCAAGTAGTGTCGGTTCTTGTTCCGTTTCCTTTTTCTGCAGAGTTTCAAGTCTCGAAGTTTGTGTCCCAAAATCCAAAAATAAGNTAATCCTTACAACCCTCAAGTAGTGTCGGTTCTTGTTCCGTTTCCTTTTTCTGCAGAGTTTCAAGTCTCGAAGTTTGTGTCCCAAAATCCAAAAATAAGGGCGCTCCCCCGCGTAGGCACCGCGTAGGCGAAAAGTAGGCAACGTGTAGGCGAAAACTCTCATGACCAGGAATTCCCCCAAACATGCCCCAACCCCTGCGCATTGTAATTGCCTTATGTCTTCCACCATGTCACAGTCAATGAACAACCACATTGCCACATTGCCCTGGCCGCGTAGGCAAATCCAAATGAAATTTGCATAAAACCTCATGCGCGTAGGTCTGCGTAGGCAACCTATCCCCAACCTGGCTTCCGCGTAGGCTGAACCTGCACGCGCGTAGGCGAAATGTAAGCCTGGCGTAGGTACCTTTAAAAAGATAACACCCTACAATAGAAAAAAAAACACAACTCATTTGGAGATTAACTAGAACCTGGTGATTTTCTATTTTCTCTAGCGAAATGTCTGGAAATTCGGAATTATATATCATAATATCATGGTCAAATGGTCAAAATCCACTGTGACCATGATCTGTCACCACGAACCTGCCAGTCAAGAGTCAAGAGTTATAAAATGCAGCTAACCTGATTTTTGGTGAAGTCATGTGAAGTCATGTGAAGTCATCTGATGACCCAAAATTTGGTTTAGATTTACGTCAAGTGATCCAGATGACTGACTGGTGCCATGATCCCCCGACCCTGGGGATGATACTAATACAATCACTGGGATTGTGAACCTTCAAAACCATGAACACTTGACCACATTCGAGATGGACTCTTGCCACTTGTTGCATGATGCGTCGCTTCGTACAATACCTCGGACTTCAAGATACAACTTGATACCACATTTTGGAGTATTCCATAGTATTCCGCGTTCTGGAACACGCCATGGACATCCCTCCGAGTATTGTCTTTGGCCATCATTTGCGAGTCCCAACGCCGCTGATGACGCGCTGGCACTATAGTCATTGCCAATGCTTCCATTGTTTTACCTAAGTAACCAGCAGGCATTGGCTCAAGATTATCAACTGATATCAATTCGTTGCTCCAACGTATTGTAGGCAAATTCTGAATGACAGCCACAATGAGCGGAAATTAGTGATGTTACCTTTTTATTTACCAAAGTTACCCCCTTGTATCTGGGGTGTTGGGAGCAAGCGTTGCAAAGGTCAGCCTGCTGTAACAAACATTACTTCGCAATCCACCACTCTTCTGTGTGTTCTGGCCATGTACAGATGAATGATATATTATATGTTCCTGGGCTGGACAATATATGTTAGATACAGACAGTATTCAAACCATTGCTACATACATAGAGGTTGTCAATATATCTGAGTAAATTACAACGACCTCACTGCGACCTCACTGGAATCATGGTTAGTAAGGGGAATTATCCCAATATTGGCCTTCATTCAGATTAGTGAAATATTGTAATTTGCCCAGATATATGCAAAATATGAAATATGTAATTTAGAAACCCGAAAGAAAATCACACCACAAAGCATTTTTTTCCACTGTTTCTGGAATCGGATTTTTGCCAAAATTCAATGCAAACTGGGGTGCTATAAAGTCACTGAAGAAAGTCACTGAAGAAAGGATAATCCCTTCCCCCGAACAGAAAAAACCTCCCCCCAAGAAACCGTGCTTAAGTAGGGTTTATACATATATTTGGGACCATTGACATCCATTAATCATTGGGGGACAGTGATTTTCGTTTTCAGCTCCTTGCAGCGCAGGTGGGACTGGTTTTGGCCGGAGATGTGCTCCTGGATGATGAGTGCAGAGAAGCAGACTGCGCGCTCAGTGCTCTGCAGGTGACGTGGCTGGAGGGTTCAAAAACAGGGATGCAGGTCAATACTTCAGTTGTTTATATGTTTATGATGTTTATATGATTTTATATGTGTATTTGCATTGAATAACAACATGTGGTGATACCAGCCAGGTTCTTCAAAAATAACAGCCATCCCATTAAGTACAAGGCCATAGACGTCATGTTGCCCCCAGCCCCCAATTCAATGTTGTCTTTTGAATTTTGTGCTTGGCGGCCTTCAAAAAAAACAGCCATTTCTGCTGATGGTGTTTGGCACTTCCGATCACAACATTGAAGGTGGGGGTTGCGGGGGTACTTTAGGTATCTATGTGCTTTCCNCAAAAAAAACAGCCATTTCTGCTGATGGTGTTTGGCACTTCCGATCACAACATTGAAGGTGGGGGTTGCGGGGGTACTTTAGGTATCTATGTGCTTTCCTGTGTCTTCTGAATTTTGTGCTTGGCGGCCTTCAAAAAAAAAAGCCATTTCTGCTGATGGTGTTTGGCACTTCCGATCACAACATTGAAGTTGGGGGTTGCGGGGGTACTTTAGGTATCTATGTGCTTTCCTGTGTCTTCTGAATTTTGTGCTTGCCTGTGTCTTCTGAATTTTGTGCTTGGCGGCCTTCACAAAAAAAACAGCCATTTCTGCTGATGGTGTTTGGCACTTCCGATCACAACATTGAAGTTGGGGGTTGCGGGGGTACTTCAGGGATCTAAGTGCTTTCCTGTTGAGGGCTGTTTTTCCTGAAGAACCCGGTATTTGGGCATAGTTCCATCATATTCGGTTCAACCACCAGACGTTCTCAGCTCCATCAGGTGCGGGGAAAACGCCTAGCAAGCGAAGAGGCCGAGTCGCGTTCGAAGCAGGCTCCAGCTGTGGGGAAAATCAGTTGGTACCTGGTGGAAGTCAAATGGCAAGGGAAAATCAGCAGTGTGGTGTAGATGCATAGCTGATCATGTTACTCAACAGGTCATATCCCTGGAAAGTAGGCTTAGACATTCTTAGACCTCTTGTGTCTAGGGTTGGAACTGGACTCAGTTAGAAAACAGTTTCTTCGAAACACGGTGATGTTTCAATGCCAAGTTGGAGTACCAGTGTTACACTGTGGTGAGTGTCTCCCGATCTCAACATTCCATACGCTCAATGGGTGGCATATGTGCAAACATGGTGCCAAGTGTCATTTGGAACAGCGCTTAAATATGGATAGATATACCGTTATTTTTTTTTTGATTATATATATATATATATATGTGATACAATATCCAGTCCCATGTTTGGATCCATCCGAATTTGGCAAGGTGTTCAAACAAAAAAAACTCTTTGCGATGACATGATCCCCGGCAAGTACGACAAAAACTTGGGATGGGAAAAGAAAACCAAGACCAAACTATATCCATGATTCCTTCATGCTTAAATCCCCATTTGGGCTGGTGACTGGTCCGTGAAGTAACAAGTAGCACCGGTTTCTTGGGAAGGGAAATTGTCCATCTGCTCGGCAGCTTTGAGATCAAGCTGGGCTGGGATTCAGCCGTTCCAAGGAGTTCATTTGGGTTTGTCTGAGAATTGGGAATACCCCCAAAAATGGCAGTTTTGGGGGGATGGAAAATGAGGGATTCAACTTTCAATCAAAATCAATCAAACTTGGGATTTTCTGGTAGCCTATTTCAGACAGTCCTAGTCCTGGAATCCTGCTTGGGAGTGATCTGATGAAGGAATGCCATCAACTCAGATACATGCAGAATCTGGCCAGCTCGCACAAAACCCAGAATACCAGGTATAGCGACTAGTTACATGAATTGTCCAAATCAGATTTCCCGCCGAATTTGGATGGCTTAATCAAACTGATTTACAAAACTACAATAGTTCAGAAAGGAACAAAAACATACGAAAAATTGGAGTATATTGGAGTATATTGGAAGGGCTTAAGTTCTCATCATCCCTGCGATCGATCGGGAAAGAAGCATCAGATCGTGTCATGTCGTTGCCTGCTTCTGATGAGACGGGCCATGCGGAACAGAAGCTCGGTGGAGTCTGCCGCAAGTTTTCGCCAACATTTTGGTTGACCTCAGATGGTTGACGATCATCGTCATCACCAGCATCATCATAATCATTACAACAATCATGATAACCATTCATTAATAATCATTAATATACTGCATAATTAGAACATAATATAACTATATATAACATATGCATATATACGCATATCTACATGTACATGTACGTATATGCACATGATGTTGCATGTACATATGTATGCGTATCTACTTGTCTACGTATTTGTATGTAAATGTGCCTATATGTAGATTGAGTAGTTTAATGGGATCCTTGTTGTAAGGACCTCACTGGTCCACCTGTTGCCTCAGAGTTCTTTGTCTAGATAATTATCATCGGTATAGCTATCAATCATGGGGGTATCAAGCGATACTAACCATAAATCTGGGTAAATTACAACGACCTCACTGCGACCTCACTGGAATGATGGTTAGTAAAGGGAAATCATACCCAAATAGCCTTAGTCGGATCAGTGAATTACTATAAATTACCCCGATCAAGAACATGGTTGCCCCATTAGCTAAGCTGTTTCATAACTAGCTGAACTACGGTTGCCTATCTATTGTCATTGGAGTGAATGGGATGTTTTTCAACAAACCTCGAACTCGGGATCAGTTTGCAGCACTTTGAGCCGGGTTCATTTGTCCAAATATTACTGTAAATAGGACAGTAACAGAAGATACACAGGCACCTAATTATCTATGGAGTTTATATATATATATAATATATCTTACCCATTCTTACCCCCAATTCCAGTGGAAACCTCAGCACTTGCCCTGCAGTACTGGCCGCAAACTGGCGGGTAAATCTCCTATGCTATCAGACATGGAGGAATCCCCCAACAGTTGGCCCGGGGTGTGCCCGTTGTTCAACAAGGACCCCTCAAGGCCGACCGAAGGTCTTGTCTGGTGCTTCCCAGCACTAGTTTTGGGGTATAACTACGGTATAGTCTGGTAAACTAACATAGCTATTGAAAATGGCCATTTATAGTGGTTTTTCCGATTAAAAATGATGATTCTCCATAGCTATGTAAACGTTTACCAGAGGGTATAGTCTGTTTTTTCACAATCTCATTGATACATGGGCTACAGAAATGGGTACTCAAACCATTGGATTGCCAGGAACCTGGACTTGCACGGAGTCAGCTGCCATCACCTGAAGAACGATCTGATGGATTGCATCAGATCCCATGGACAGGACGAACTTCCGGGCCAACTTGGATGTCGTTGAGAGATATGACGCACTAAAAATGTGAGGTTTGGTGAGTGGTAACCAACTTACCTTATATAGTATCACATAGTATAACCAACTATTGTATTACTGTCGGATTCCGGAAATGGAAATCAGGATTGACGCTAGCAGGGTAGCAGAATCTCCCAGGCCTCGGTATGTTCTCTCACAAGCACAAGCGACCCGTTGCCATATGCTGAATGACTTGATGCGGTTTCCAAAAGGTCATTTAGAGGATGGCAATTCTCTATAGGATTTCCGCCATCAAGCAACAAGTGAACCATTCCATCATCATCATCATCATCATCATCATCATCATCATCCCAAAGTTTCCTTACTGAAGCGTCCGGGCACCGGGCACCTTGGCTCGTCCACAGAGGAGCTCTCTTCCGTGAGCGTGCACGGGATCGAACCCTTGATCCGAGCACGGGGCCAAGACGTGCCTTGTCGCGTTGCTTCGATATGGCGTGTTTCGGTGATTCCCGGGTCATATTGACATTGCATACTGGTAAAGTGAAATGTAATTTAGGGGTTAATATCCCATGGGCGAACCCTTTTTGAGAAAAATGTGAGTTAGAACTTTAGAACCAAAAATCCAGACAAAATCAGGAATTCGCAAACCCACAACGGCAAATGCGACCAAAACACATAAAGTCGTCCTCACTTTCCATCAACCTTGACTTGGCAGAAGCTGTGGGTACCAGAAGGCGTCCGTTCCAGTGAGACATGCTGCCCAATGTCACTTCCCCAAACAGACTATGCTGTTTATTTGTTTGTTGAGACGTTCGCAAGAGGACATAGGTGGACTACTCTGTTGATTTGCTTGTTGAGATGTTCTCAGTAGTAGACTCAGTAGTATTTATATGCCTAATTATTTAGTTCTGGTAGGGGACGACTGTTGCAACATTCGGCCATTTTGAGCGTCAACCATGCGCAGGTCAATGACCTATATCCAGTGCTTTGGGGGAGCTAAGGGACAATGGGTATCCATATGTATCCATATTCCCTTTGAATTGAGGAGCCAAGGAGCTACCAAGAGTTTCCAGCCACATGATAGTTATGGTTATTGCATCATCCCACTGATCAAGATTTATTAAGTGGTTTATAACATGTTATAAGCCTGTTTAGTAAGTCTTGTGGGTTCTCCCATTTATAAATAGCAGAACTAGCCCAAGTTCGCCAGGTACCTTCGTGGGGTGATCCCAGGGATGGCCTTAGGTCATGTGTCCAAAGACTGGAAAGCTGGGTTCGTCCTATGTGGATGCACTACAAGGTGCCTTGTTGTGCTGCCTGCTCATTGAAGTTTTTTTAGGAGAATCCAAGAGATATGCGGCTCAAATGGTGGGAAGTTAGCATTCTATCTTTTTTTCGGGGTTACATGGGGTTACTCTAAATATCTGTAGCGTAATTATGGAGAAAGAACGAGTCACTGAGATTGAAAGTTGCGATTTTTGCATATTTTTTTCCCATACTAGCTGTGTACCCTCTGGTAAACGTTTACATAACTATGGGAAAATCACAATTTTTAATGGGAAAATCCACTATTTCCATGGCCATTTTCAATAGCGAACTGTTAGTTTACCAGAGGGTAAATAGTGTGACGATTGTTCCAATGCTTGATGGCCATCGTTCACTGAGGTGAGGATCATGTGGGCATGTCCAATTTCATGCTGAGCACCTTGGTGGTTGGATGTGTGTCCCAAGTTCCGGGACATACCCCAGTGATATACCCTCTGGTAAACTAACAGAGCTACTGAAAATGTACCATTTATAGTGGATTTTCCCATTAAAAATGGTGATTTTGCATAGTAATGTAAACCTTTACCAGAGGGTATGGGTTTTGAATGGTTTTGAATCAATATTACTGATTTGGATTCACACCCAAGTAGGTTGAGTTTGAGATATTCTCGAGCCCAGCTATGCTTGCATCAAGTATTCGTTTGGTAGGTGCGACTCGATGTATTTAGGGGATGCAACAAATGATTGAGGTTGTGTTCAAAACCTACTTTGATTGTCCACATGTGTAGCTTGACCCACATCTTGTAGCATTTGTTTGACCAGTAAGATTGGTCGAAATGTCAAGAATGGTCAAAACATGTGGGACCAAAGTGATGACATGTGATGACCATGAACATTTGCGTGCCATCACATCCCAGCTATTTTTGTCTGAAAGTCAGGGTACCTCGACTTCTATCTGTAGCCATGTCTGTGCCAAATACCTTTGGGGTTGAATACCATTTCAAAATGGAAAAGATAGGGAAAAAATGGAAAAAGAACATGTACGTACTAGGCAATTCCAGACCTGGGTTCAAAAAGGAGCTTGCGTAGTTGCTAGGACTTCGATTGGGGTAACTACATCCCAAAATCAGTTTGGTGAATTATTGAAACTTACCCAGGTGCATGAAGAATGTCTACCCTCTGGTAAACTAACATAACCATGGGAAATCACCATTTGTCATGGGCAAATCCACTATTTCTATGGCCATGTTCAATAGCGAACTGTTAGTTTACCAGAGGGTAGGTAGGCTCTGGATGGGCCCCCAAGGTTATTCCTGGCGTTACTCAGTTACCGACATCGTGACTTCCTTGGTGCATCACTGCCAGAACTGGGGCCGAGAAGAGCTTAGACGCTTGGCGTCTGGGGCGGATGCGCAGATTACTTTGGGTCGCAGAACTTGGTGATTTTTGGGTCCTAAGAACTTCCGGATAGAATGAAATGTGTAGGATATTTGGGTATGTTTTTAGTCCATGACGGAGAAAATGGCATGGAATACCCTCTGGTAATCAAGCAACGGAAAATCCCCTTTAAATGGAAGTATAAATGGGAGATTCATCTATCAATGGTGGGTTCTCATTTGTAAAAATTCCATTTATAGGGGATTTCCCGGTGCCATGTTTGATTACCGGAGGGTCTATATGTTATATCTACAGATATATATATATACATATATATATATATATGCATATATATATATATTACATATATATATATACATATATATATATGTATAATAATGTTGTTTTTTAAATCTATGCGGCCTTATTGCCTATATGTCTTCATTTCCAGTCAATGGACTACCCAGCTTTTTGCCTCACAACCATCATCCATCTTGTTATGGGTTACAATCCGTCGCAGATGGTTGTTTTTGTGTGTTTCTCCCAGGCACAGACGGACAGTTGTGATTGCTTGATACTGTAGTCTGATTATAATGTCCATGATTTCCCTGATGGAATAATTTCAATGTTCTATTCAATGTGGCACCTCAAGATCTTTTTGATACAACATGGGGGGCTGATGAGGTTTCATAAAATGATCATTGTTCCGTGGCTTGATCACTGGAGATGGCTATGCCGATCTTCATCACGGGGCTGAGAGTCGAGAGTAGGGTACGCGGGATCTACTGGTGAAATCTGGTGAATTATGATTGTTCCTGTAAAGTTGCCATTTTGGAACTATATTTTCATGTTAGACACACCAGTACCACTAGACTTTGAATGTACAGTACTCATCAAAAAATTAGGACTGCCCAAGGCAATACGAGGTACCTGCAGTGGCTGCTATCTACCCCTGTTGGTTGATTCTTGTATGGTGTTATACTATCCAATATATTGGGGATTATTTCAATCAATGAACTGGGAGATCTTTCAACAATTACTGCACACCATTTGTTCATCGCAAGAAACACTTTCACTGTCAGGAACCTACTTCTGGATTTGCTGCTTTTGCATCAACCAACACCGTGTCAAGGAGGCTCTCCAGCAAATTTCATGGCCAGCATGCTGTGAGGGGCATGACATTGATAGAACTGCGATATTTGTTTGTTGTTAGGTACAGATTTTCGAATGTCACGTTATGACCAGTAGTATTGTGTTATATTTACCCTCCAGGAAATTGACGTAGGCCCTCAAAAATAGCAAACCTTTGGTAGAAAGTAATTTTCCAACCCCCTAGTTGATAGGTCTCATTGCAATGTTTGTGCCACAGCAAAGGGTGATGTTGCATCCCGAATGACCTGCCTACATTTGTCTCTGTAGAAACACAGTGCAAGTCGGATATGATGTTATGCAGGAACTACCAAGGCAAGTTTCTGAGGGAACGTCCAAGAGTATCCAAGTAAAATACAAGTCCTCCAGGATTTTCTTTTTTTGGACGTCAGTTGATTATCATTGCTCGCATTCCAGAGAGAAATAAGCTTATAATGTCAACCCCGGATGAACAAACCATGGTTCAGTAATTAGGGGGGTACTCCTCGAATAGTGATAATCTGATACTTAAAATGTTCCACCCCCCCAATTAAACAACCTAGGGGTTTATTAATCCAGGGTTGACATTACAGAATTCCAGGATCTCGGCTGATTCTCTAACAGATTTTCCGCAGGTGCTGGAATATCAAGCCGCAAGGATTTCGTGTACCTTTACCACATGTTAGCTTCAAAGAGTGGATGAAAGTACAAATTCTTTGATCAAAACTGGTCAAACACCATTCCTTTTTTCTCACTGTCTTACACAGTAATTGGTTTAATCATGTTTTAGTTTTTTTCTTCTCAGTGGGTAAAGTCGTGGTCGCACTCCAGTTTCATCCACAGAAATCAGCAGGCCACACATGTGCTTTGTTTCACAAGAAGCCATGCTTGATTTCTGGAGATTAATGTGGCAAAATCAATAAAATAAACCACCTCTTTCAATCCCTTTCATATATCTCCACAACCATCCCCAAATACCGAAGGTTAACTTACTGGTGCTTAGTAGGGAATGGGGGAATGACCTATAATAACCATTAATAATCATCCCATTCCCCCATTCCCTACGTTTAGCACCAGTAAGTTAATGGCATTGGGTGAATCCCACGCGATTGGTCTTGTTTACGGCGAAGCTTACCGCGTTGCTAGGCCCAAGACCAAGGAGTCAACGTGCCCTTCGAGGAGTTTCGAGAGGCGACCTTTTTGAACCGGTCACCGAGGGGTGAGTTGATGTCCAGCACTTGGATCATGTGTCCTCAATAAAGGTAGAAAAGGTGGAAATCTGGAAATTATTGAGAAAGCATCATCTGTATGATCCATCTTGGAACTGTGGTTCTATCTGTTTGGGGGTGCATATATCGTTGTATGATGTTGTATACACACACATGTATGTATATCTATATAATATATATATATATATAGATACATTTATGATTATAGATGCTATATCATATTTAGCTGACAGATTTGAAATGGCAGATAGTTTCCTGGTCTTGCTGAATCATTATTTTGATTTTACCATCAGTTCATCAACGATTTCGGGAAGACAGAGATCGTGTCCGATCTCATAGCACCCTGAAGCGATCCGCCACATTCCAACGAGTCTTTTGGGGCGATGTTAGCGATGTTTATGTCGCCCAGTTAACCCACGATTCTTTCATGATTGATCAATCCGTTAGATAAACCATCAACGGCAATTTGTTCACCCATTCGCCCGTGGATCCCCCCACTCAAATGTACCTAATTGATTGGTTCATCCACTGGACTATAGTAAGCCATGTCAATCGATATCAAGCTATATTGATCATGTGTATGTATGTATGTGTATGTATATATATACATATTAAACCATCAACAGAATATATGTATATATATCCTATATAATATATATATATATACATATTAATCGTATATATTCACCATATACTAACCATCCCTATGGATCCAGCCGTACCTTCTTAGGAAGTACGGATGGGGTATGATTTGGGGTGGTAAGTAGCTTCTCAGACAGTGTTTGGATCCATCGGGCATGTATAGGTGGATGACATGTGCAATACATAATATATATATTATATATATATATATATCACCATATACTAAGCATGTATAGGTTGGAAGATTAGTTTCCACTAAAAAAAATGTGATTTTCAAGGTCTATGTTAATTTACCACCCATTTTGGAATGGTTTATACCACCTATTTATGGTGATTTAGGGGATGGTTTATGGCTTTGTTTTACCAACATTAGAGGGTATTGCTTTGTTTTGCTTTCGCCTTCAAGGCCTTCGAACTCCGCGTGCGCGGCGTGGGGCACGTCTTGGCGCTCATGGCACCCTGGGACCAGCCGGTGCCTGGGCATGCTGCCTGCGGTGAAGGAATGGGTGAAGTCTCCGATAGATATGTAGAATCATATAGAATCACGAATTTAGCTAATCAAGGCATTGTCAGAGATGCAAAAACACGGTATGTTTTTCAGAGTTTGCTATGGAATCAGCATTTTTCATAGGGTTTAATCATCGAACTAGCCATGTGCCATGCCAAACCGTAGGATCTGGGGTAAAAAATTGCAATTGTTGAGTACTTTTTGTCAGGTGTTACCCTCTGGTAAATGTTTACATAACTATGGAAAATCACCATTTTTTAGTAGGAAAATCAACTATCAATGGCAATTTTCAATAGATATGTTAAATTGCCAGGTGTTATACACTACTCGTATAAATGTATCGGGTATCATGGACGGTGAACTGGGAATCTGAAAATTTTGCTGGTCAATATCTGTCGTATTCTACCTTCGGGGATGAAATCAGCAAAATTTGGTATACTATGGGCATATATATATATGATTCATTAGTTTCCAGAGGGTATGTGTTTTGCTGTAAATGGGTGAATGTATATGATACCCAGCCGACAGCCAACAACTTGTTCTTCAAGATTTTGCAGGCAAATTATGAAAGATTACTGGAGAAATGCAGCAACTGGCCCATGTTTGGATCTTCCCCTTAATCACTGACGAACATCACCAGAGTTCATGGAATTTAACTCCATGGCATCCAAGTCTGATGTTTGAATAATCAATAGACCAGTAGATACAGCTGGATGTTTATACTAGTTTGCAGCTGGATGATGTCCATTCTGTGTGTATATGTGCATATATATATATTTATACATATATCATGCATATATACATATTTATATATATATATATATTATAGATATCATACCCTGTACATGCAACCGCTCGCTGGGTTGTCTCCATGATTCGCAAAAGAATGAAAACAAGATGAATTCAGCAGATCAGCACGAGACAGAACAAGAACAACAGCAAAAATCGCACCGAGGTCTACGTAATTATATTATGCGGCTTGGTCAGTGGGGTGGAGATCTTTTTCCATACTGGCATTATATTAGGATGCTTTTGGTTGATGGCTCTTCTTGTGCTTGGATTCCCTCGCATGACTTTCAAGGAGCTACCGCAGGTGGGCTTCCCACCGAACTACAAATGCTTTGCCGCATGCTCAATGCCAAAGCGGATGCTAGCGCGGCTGATCTTACAGGTCAATTTCGGCAGGTGATTACTACTTGTTTGTCAAAACACAGAGAGGCAGTTGTTTGGGTTGGAGAAGCTTGGAAGGCGCAACTATAAAGGGTTCTCTTCCCTACTGGCAAGTTTTGCTTGAACACGAACCACGTCAAAACAGTTCGTTTGAATGAGCATTTGCTGCTACTTCAGCTGCATGGGTGGTACTTCTTGACTTGAACTTGCCCTTCGGTTTGTTCAGTGCAGAGAGCTCCGGCTTTCACCGATGGCTATTTCGGCGTCTTAACTACTTCACTTCTGTGAGGAGCAGGTTGAGGTCCTTCTCCAATCCAATCCAATCGAGGTCTACGTAAGTCGCGTTTGGTGCGTCTTCGAAGTTTTTACAGCTGTCGCTCGGCGAGAGTCAATCGGGCATGTGAGGTGTCACGCCAACAAGCACAGAGGGAAACATATATAGAGAACTTTGGATGCTGATTTACTATGAATATAGATAACAATAGTTTTTTATAACAACATCAACAGCATATTTCGGGTTTAGTTAGAAACCCATGGGATTGAAATTAAATCCACACATTTTTTCTTGGGTGTCATGACGCAAGAAGTACAATATTTGGTGCATCACAAGCTCATCATGGATTGGTTCAATGCTTTCATGGATTTGCTTCCACTGACTATGTAACTCCTTCCCTCCAATCTAAAGTACACCTCTAGAAGCCTTGGTTTGGTATTGGATCCATTCATTTGGGGACCGCTCATTGGGGGTATTTGCAGGAATGAAAGGTTATTCTTAGTGCCACTCCAGTGTCCCCCTAGACTCTCTTTGTACCAGGGTCTGGGGCCAAGGAAACCCAAGGTTGAGAACAATCCCTGTAATAAACGCATGTGGACCCTGATATATACCGGATTCTTTGGATTTTTGTAGGCAGGCCGGTGCATTGTAGCCATACACTATCATTTTTACTTATTGGGGTTGGATGGTGTTACCAAGGATCCCTTAACTTATATCATATTAAACAGCAAACTACCAAAATAAGAGGGATCGAAAAAGATGGTCAAATCATCTACCAACTCAGAACTCCACGTCATGGTGAATATAGTGAATCGTCGGCAAGTCAAATCGGCCTTGTTTCACACTTGAGAAAGGGCCACTGTACCCACTGACGGACCATGCCATTTTTGATATGGATTTCTGATGATGAACATCCCCGTACCAGCCACATGAGCTAAATTCATCTGAATCCAAATTATCGTCACATGTTTCACACGTTTGTTGAGTTTAAATCCTATGCAAATATGTTTCAATGATCGAAATGATGGAAATCCCCATGTGTCATGGATTTCCATTGCCAAACAACCCGCCAAACCAAAAGAAGGACCGTGCCACTGAGGTCAACGACGCACATTGTGAACTCACTGTGATTTTACCGCCCAAGGAGATGGAGACTGGGACAGTGTTAGTCGTTTTTAGAGGGGAAACCCATGATTTGGGGATGTTTTGGGGTACCTATGGTTGCAAAATGTTTGTTGCATTTTCTTTCTGGACAGTGGGTTCAAATCCCAAGTTTTGCTGGTTTGAATCATTTACATCCTAAACTTCATTGCTTGATGTTTCAAGTTTGCTGGTTAATCCAGGACGCTCAATCTCCCCAAGTTTTCTTTTCATGACCCCAATGCTTGTAAGATCCGCTGTCACTAAGGATCGCTTCTGTTTGAGCATTTCCCGGGGAGCGCTGCGCGGCACCAATGGGAGTGGTCAGTTCATTCATGGGCTCCAAGAGAAAAGGACGAGTATGGTGCGTCTGCAAAATGTGTCATGGAATCCATCAAAAATCATAAAACATTGAGAGGAAGATAGTTCTACAGATTCGTGCAGAGCGGTTTTCTGCGGTTCAATGTCCAATTTTGGGTAACGTTTCTTCTGACAGGCAATCAGCAAACATCAATATCACATCGATTCATAATGTTCATTGCATCCTTATGTTGCTGATGACATTAGTGAGATATCTAAGATGACCCATTCTATGTTTCCTGTGGCAGCTCGGTACACTCGTTCTTGGGTGACGCCATTCTGTTGGTGGGTTGTTCATTTTGATGTCCCTTTTTGGCCTTTTTTGTTGGGCGGGATTGTTGATCGTTGGTATCCACTACCAAACATCATCCAGGTGGATCATTTTTGTCCAGCCGATCGCTGGTGAGTTTTCCTCACTGAAGATGACAATCACAGAAGAATTGGTCCCATTTGGACTGAACTGATTTTTTGCGATTCGACGGGCTGGACGTTTGTTGGATTCCAAGCATACAACTTCAATGCCGTGTATACAAAGCGTTGATAGGAGATGATTCCCATGATTTTTTGACACTCAGTTTCATCAGTTCCCACTTGGATCTTTGGATAGTGAGCTACGTAGTGCTACCCAGTGATAATGTAGTCTTCATGACAAAAGCCAAGGGTTTGGGTGGGGGCCCAAGGGTCTTCAATTTTGGATTTCCTCACTCTGTGTGCTGAGTGAGGTTAGATCGAGGCTCTTCTGCAAGTTCTGCTCAGTTTTGTGCGGCAAATCTGTGCGACTTACGCAGGTTTTAAGAAATAAGGATCCATCCAAGCCCAATATTCAATAAACGGTGGGAGGTAAGCTTAAAAAGAAAAAAGGTTTCAGATTCATGCCAGAGACATGAGCATGGTGCAGGTGGAAATCCAATCATCAATCATCTCATCTCTTAAAATATCTTGCGAACATTCTGATAGAGGAATCATGCTGATTCCTTTGTAGAGTGAACATAGATAGTGAACATATATAGTGAAACTTGAATTTGCCCAAGAGTCATGTTAGAACTTCTCTTGAAAGCTTAAGCTGACTTAGGCAACATCATCCTCCATGTTTCATTTCCCCATCCGGGACGATCCCATCACAACTCAGGATACTTGTGGTCGTCGTTGGAGCAACTGGATGTTCAAACTGCAGAAGCCTCCGTTGCTGCAGACAAGGACAATATTCTGCGCATCGTCGCACAGGGAGTTCCTTTTCGATGACCAGATTCTGTTGCCTTTGTTGTCACAGAAAGTGGACTCAAAACAAAACTGACATTGGGATTGGGATGTTCCAGATACAACTCTGATGAGTCATATTGAGTCATCATGAATCATTGACGAAGAATCGACAGCGTTTTGTTGTGATATCCTATACTTCATAATCTACATAAGCATGTTTTTGAAACCACTGACTGACTGGGAATCTGGATTGTGCCTCTTGCTGGTTACAGGTTGACCTTTTAACGATTTTTTTTCTGCGCGTGTTGAAACATTCCGCACCACACCAAGAGGGTCTGGCTTAGTACATCTTTGTTATTCTTTGTTCCCCTAGTACTGTAGGAAACCCAGAAACCCTTGTGTAGTACTGGATCTATTGATCATCTTTGGGTCTCTTGCGCGTGGATGAGATTTGAAATGAAAATGCAATGGTTGAGACAGAACATCTGCACACACCCAGGCATAGTGCGAACTGCTGATGATTTCCCAAGGTTTTCCTCCACTTTGACCAACGTGTGGGTCAAAATGAAAGGTTGGGGTTCCAAAAATGGTTCCTCATCAACTAGGAATGTGGATCGCGGCTTCCTGTCATGGCGCCTCTAGACATCTCTAGACTCTAAATAGGATAGATTCGGTGTGTAGGTAGCCATGTTTTGTTCTTCAAAATGTGCAAATCAGGTTGGCTTCGACTATCTGAATCAGGCTGGACCGATGACCGTGTCAGGTGGACTGTCCACGAAGTGGAAGTGGACTGGAAATGATGGTCGTAGGATTGCCCTCTGGTAAACGTTTAGATAACTATGGAAAATCACCATTTTTAATGGACAAAATCCACTATAAATGGTTATTTTCACCAGCTATGTTGGTTTACCAGAAGGTATATAGCTGAAAAATGGCATCGTTATCTTCAGATAGGTGGAACATGTCACAACTCAGCAAGGTAAGATACATCAGGACCTCATTTTTCCATATGTTCCCCCAAATGGCCGGAATAATGAGATGGTCAGTACGCTATCCATACCATAGATACCCTCCCCTAACCAAACATGGATTGCTGGAAAATCCCAGTCGATGATATAACTCTAACATACTACATCATTCAATCCAATAACCATCAAGCATGGAGAACTAATTCCATCTAATTCCCATATCCATTTCATGACCAGAGGCTACCAAGCATTCCCCTTTGGCTCCACAGATGGTTCGCCAGCAGCTGCTCCGTTGGCTGGCCGAGAGTGCCTCGCGGGAAGCGCTGCAGCAGTTCAGCACGGGGGATTTGTTCGGCGACACGGCCGCGGAGATCGGCGCGCAGCCGCTGAGTCGTTTTGGTGAGTTGGGGTGATGGGGGTGATGGGGGAGCCAAGGGTTTAGAAGTTTCATATGTTTGAATAATCACTTGAATGAAATGATATGACATGATTAAAACATATTGATTAAAGCATATTGAAACATATAGTAAAACGGAATGCAGTATATTATGTGTATGTATATATATACATGATTTGATCCATGTATAGAATATTAAACATGTCGATCCAAGACCTGATCGAGTTTTGAAGGAACATATACACGGAGCATATGGGACGGCTGTTTGTTCCATTTAATTGCAATTAATAAGCCTCGACTGGTAACATGTTGGGTTTGGTTGAGGATTGAGTTATCACATGATATCTACAGCAACTCATTGAACTAGGAGGAGCCTCTTGTGTTGGGATTATAGACATGGGGTTGAGAGGAGTATGGTCGTTCGTGTTTGTTTCGGTGCGGTTTTCCCACGCCATGGAACTTGGAAGATGGCCCTAGAAATAGGGCCAGTTGGTTCGTCCTATATGGGTGGGGCCCCTTTCATCCCATTTCCATAGCGAAGAAGCTGCAAAGATTGGGCGACAAATCTTCAATGAGGATTCAGTCAAACCCCCAGTTTGGTGACCCCCTGTAAGCACATTTTTTCATAGCCGGCAACCATTGAACAGATCATGGCATCCCCCTGGTAGTAATCCTTATCAGCAAGACACCAACTATTGCTGGGGGGATCACCAAACTGGGGGTTGGTTGATGTTGGGAGCAAATCCCCATGCAACATCGTTGCAAATCAACTAAAACCCTGGGGAAAGTCAAGGTCTGACCCCCAAAAAACACAGGAAGTCAAAGCAGTTTTTGTTGGTGAGCGGGTCACTGTATGTGATGTTCATGTGTTTTAATAGCTTTTTGGGGTAGATTACCGGACCTACCAGGTGTTTGGAAGTATAGCCTGATGATTGATGTTAATTGACAAGTCATTTACAATCAGCACATCGGTCTGGTATGTATACAATGGTAGGGGCATTGCCAACTGGATTGTGCTCGCGACTCCGAATGCCCAGAACCCTCCGATTTGGAAATGATGAAGATCAGCCTTGACAAGCCAGTATTTGCTTGCCTTTCATTGACATTGCCGCTTCTACCACTGTAATTGATATTCCATGTTGGCTATTCCCATGCAGTAGTTGTTTGATTTGATTCAATCCCCATGTCGAAACAAATCAGAGATGTGCATCTTCCCGGGTGGTTGGCATAGGCGCCACGGTATGCCACAGTCTCCAAGGATTTCAGGTTTCCTACACAGACTGGGTCACTATGAGAAAGCTCACCAGCTGCTGACAAAAGCTACTTGCCTTCAGCCCAAAAATGGGGAGTCCACCATGCCTGCAGAGCTGATCCGAAAAAAGGTTGGCCTATAAGTACCTCCAGGACGTGATCCACGGGGATAGTGCAATAGATTGAACCGATTTGATTCTTTGAGGATCATCTGAACCTGTGCTCTGGTTTACAGAAAAATCATTCAGGAAACATGTGGCCTATCTGGGACGGTGGCAGATTAAGTATCCACACACAGGACGGTTCCGACGTGATATCTATGATTATTATTATGTTCAATCATGTTCCAATACACTAGATACGTGGTAGATGAACAGCCATCTAGCCACCAGCTATTTTGATGTGAATGACTCACAGCCATAGTCAAGTTTTCCTTTAGACTTTAGATATTGTCCTGGATCATCCATGTGTGTGTTATATGGTCCTCTAGTTTCCATTTCCCAGCAATTTTTCACTGGGTAAGTATGGAGACCTCGAAAAGGATGGAGCCATGCTCCATGTACATTTTAGGTATCCGTTTAAGATCGTTTAAACTTTTAGTAAATAGATTGATTCCACATGTTTCGCTTCTGGGGATGGTTATGGAGTTCTACTCACAATATACTCCCTCGTCCGTCTATAGATACAAAGCAACTTTTGCGATTTGGGACACCACCTCGCAGGCCCTTTTGCAACACCCTGAAGTTCCAGTTCTTAAACTAACTTCTCCATCTAGGGGAGCCCTTCATGTCCTTTTTTTGCATACCATGGTTGCAGGGATGAAGGGTTAAATCCCAACTTATAGAAGTTACTACCAGAGTTCTATTTCATTATAACCCCAGGCCGCTGGCCTGCACCCCGATGAGCATAGTGTGGGTGTGTCCGCTGTTGAGGCTCGGGCCGCTGCTTCGTCCGATTCGGAAGAGAAGGCGAACCTCTTGCGAAGCCTGGCCGAGTCAGGTGCCCCTGAAATGAAGGTTTCTGGGATGTGCAATGCTGATCCATGGTGAAGAGCTGGGTGATTTTCCAGGGGATGGTCATCAATCATCAATCCATTTTCATAGGGATTCATCAATACATTGTGTTTGGATTCCACATATTCCCACTACCAGTAGTTCCCGCACGAGGCGGGGCGGAAGTTGCCTTTTGGATATACTATAAGACCTTTTTCATCTATAGAACTTGCTTGCGCCGTGCGTGAGCCA
>BGPT01000235.1:441-25569 GCA_003297045.1 Symbiodinium sp. clade C Y103
AGAGAGAGAGAGAATGTGAGGATGTTAAGATGTGAAGACGTGAAGATGTGAAGATGTGAGGATGTGAAGATGTGAAGATGTGCAGATGTGAGGATATGATGATGTGAAGATGTGAAGATGTGAAGATGTGAAGATGTGAGGATGTGAAGATGTGATGATGTGAAGATGTGAAGATATGCAGATCCAACTTTTAGAAGAANGAAGATGTGAGGATGTGAAGATGTGATGATGTGAAGATGTGAAGATATGCAGATCCAACTTTTAGAAGAACCCTTCGCTCAGACGCTCTCGGGAAAAAGAGAGGTCAGAGGACTATCGCTTGCCATGACCGCCCCATTTGATGGGGGCCTTTGGTCGGTGGCCAGGTGTCGTTCTTCAAAATCATGCGCCATGGCATGAAACGTCCTAGCTCCGTAGGGCAACGTCGGCATCATTGGCGCATCTCTTCGTCAAGGCAAAGCCTACATGACAGTCATCGTACTCAATTTTCATGGGCCGCGTGGAATTGAAACAGCCACTAGTTGGGATGATCCCCGCGGCCGTAGGATTCTCTGGGGGGTGGTTGAGCCACCTCAATTTTTGTTCAAAATCATTCCAGGTGCGGATGGAAAATATGTGCAAGCACCAACCAAAGTTGAATTTCTACCTTAAAAACCACCTCCAGTTGTTGCCTCAACCTTCTGTGGTGCCCTGCGAGTTTCCGGTTCATTACCCGGGTTTGGAAAACGTCACCGCATCGGCCGGATGTGCAAAACATCACGGCCCCACCAGGAAAGGTGCCACAGATTTCTAATCGTGCCATTGGGGATCCACGTCCCCTGGTACCACAGAAAATCATATGGCAGCACACAGCAACTCATGAGAGAAGCCGGAGCCGCCATACGAGACAACTGCCGCACTTTTCGAGGATGTCAGCATTGCAATGCTCCCCACTTCACTTGAGGAAATCATCCCTGAAAACCTGATAGTCAATCAAGATTCTGTGGCATCGGATGGTGAACATCGTTCAGAGATTTCCAAGGGGAAGCATAGCGAGGGCCAACCCTGGCTGACACTTGATCCGCGACCGCTTTCAAAAGAGCAGGAAACATCATTGCTGTGCGCATGTGTATGTGCTGGTGTGTGTGGGTGGGTGGAACGATATGGCGGAGCTTCTTGTTGAGATATTCTTGAGATCCTCTCCCTCCGGCCTCGTGTTGTAACTCTCGATCTCACTCTATGCCTCAAAAATGGAGTAGCGACCTACGGACTTGGTGGTTTATGATGGGGGCCAATCCAACTTTCAACAGCCTTCGCAGCATCAAGCGGTCCGATTTCAAGAGCAACCAAGGAGACTTGGAAAGCTGCACCCACGACAACACCAAGCCAGCGGTCTGGAGGTCGTTCCTTCTTCTAGTTGGTCTTTCGAAACTCTGTCTTGGGGCCATTGAAAAATCCTCAATCCTTAAACCCAATGCCATAATCCTCACTTGGGGTGTATGAAATTTGGTATATTTGAGATATTTTGGGAAGGTGTGCCACATTACCATCCATGACCTAAAATCTTCGCTAGACATGGCTGGCGTCGCGTCGGTTGTGCTGAAGGTTTGCCGCTCAGATCTATTGGGTCCCTGCTTCCAACTGCATCTCCCGACACCAGAGATGGAACCGGGGCCCGCTGCCCGGGTGCGCAGCCTGAAAGGCTTGAAAGGTGATGGGAAAACAGCAGTTTTTACATATAAGTTTGGTACATTCAATCATCAGCCATCTCCAATTTCCCAATTTCATCAGAAATCGATGCCATTCCAATTTCATCAGAAATGGTTTCTATAGGTCCAGGTAGAAATTGACATCCTTAAAAAAAGAAAAATGGCTCCGGCAACACCACGAAACTCGAAGCGAGACAGATATCAACACATCAAGTGTATCCCTTGTGTGATGAAGTCACAAGCTGCCAAAAATCCATGTAGAAGCCATCTCTTTGGCATCTGGGATATGGGGGTCGCCACTCCCGTGGAAGTTTGAAAACGACCATGGACCATGGCAAACTGTGTGTGTGTCAAATCCTGGTGCAGTTCTGAACATCCCCAAACTCAATCGCATCTGCCAATTTACCTTCTGGTAAACTAACAGTTTGCTATTGAAAATGGCCATTTATAGTGGATTTTCCCATTAAAAGTGGTGATTTTCCATAGTTATGTAACAGTTTACCGGAGGGTAACATTTCTAGGTCCACATGTAGTGTGTCCAAGGGTGGGGGGGTGGGATACAAAATTCAGAAAGCATGCCTCTCCGCACCACGGGCACCTTCAGCTGCTCAATTCTGGATGATTAACCCTGCACCATTTCTTTGGGGTTCCCGGAACCCAAAAATCCAACGGTTCATTTGGCATGGAGTCGATGTTAATAAACAAAACACCTGGAGGTGGTTGTTGGATGTAGCTTATGTTTTCAACAGAAAAATAGGGTCTCATGCATCGTATATTTGGGATATCATGGGGATACAAACCACCAATCAACTATCGAGGGCGAAAAATCAGCGGAGTGATGGATAGTACAATCAAGTGGTGAGTCAACACATCTTCTCAACTTCGCAACTTCCTACCATGACTGAGGATGGTTGGAATCGCACCCATCAAAATGGTGATGACTTGGGATGGTGACCATGGCGTTGGGTGAATCCCACGGCAGGGCGCACCTCACACCACTGCCCGAGCGGCCTGTGCGGCTCGCATCCTGATGCCGGGTGAAAAATCGGGATTTCAGGAAAACACGTCTGTGAGAATTTAAAGCAGCAAGACCTTGGGACCTTGACCAGCAAAAATTGAAATCAACCAACTCAAATGGAATGTGACAAGAAACTCATGAAAATTATCCCAGAGACCAATGGGAATGGTTGGTCATGAGTCAGTCAAAATTTAGGCAAATGAAAATGACCACAATAGGTCTTTCCCTGTGTGGTCAATCTTTGGTAGTCCACAAAAAAAATAAACCTGAAGAAAACCTTTGCTGGTTATGGTTATTTTCCATGTGTAGCAAAAAAACATCAAAAAAACTGAAGGATTGAAGATGATTAAAGTACCTATCCAAGTCTTAGTTGTTTATCCGATACCTTTTCAGAAGTGGCCTATCCAAGCCTATTTGATTCAATCATCTCCACCGCGAAACGGCGAAAGGGCGCCAACTTTGGCCAAGGGGCTGCAAGCGTGTGTTCTTGGAGGGTCGAATCCTCTTGTTCTTTTGTCCTCACACTGGAATAAGATAGCTGGAGAATCTGGCTCCATCCGGATGGTCTGGCACTTTGTAGATCAATATAAAGATATATATATATACATATATATAATGATATATACATCACTTGGGTTTGTCTGAAAATAAGGTGCCCCCAAGTCCACTGATTTGTCATCATGTTCTCAGTGAAAATTGCCATTTTGGCAGTATACCCCCATTTTCAGACACAGCCACTTGATGCCAACAGTTGGGGGCCAGGGTCAGCCAGTGAGATGCATTCCTGAGTCATCGCACTAAATGGCCATGGCTTCCATCGCTATGTAAATTACCGGAAGGCCCTTTTCGGCCCGGAAGGCCCGGGTCTGTGCATCCTAAAAAGACCCACCCGAAGGCATGGTCTCGAATCTGAATCTCCGCGTTCGGGTCTCGTGCCTGGGTGTCTGAAGTGGCAGAAGTCACACATCACGCCCTTGTTGCACAAGGCCTGGCCCAGAAATCTCCGTTTCATGATCGAATCAGAAACCGGATTTATCTCACGGGATGCAATTCAATGTGCATCCATATAACAAGGATGCATGAATGTAAGCGAAATACAACGGATCCAAAAGATTGAGCAACCACTGATTGGGTATTGGGCCTTTGTTGCTCGTCACTTGGGGTCATCCCATTCTTGCCACGTGCCACGTGCCACCAACTCCGCCTTGTCCTTGAACCAAAAGATGCAAGGATTGCAGGCATCCGGGTGAAGTCGGCTGCCCAATGAGGCGGGTTCTCCTGGAGTCATCAAACGTGGCTGGGAAATCCCCGCACAAAATGGAGGTTTTACTGGAAAAATCATCTATAAATCGTGGATTTTCCAGTGCCACGTTGGATTACCGGAGGGTAAGTGGAATTGCGCTTCACAAATTTGCCCCCCAAATCATAGGCTCCCATCCATTTCTACATGAGAAACTGAGATTGGTCGCTATGGATGATGGATCATCAAGCACTGGAAGGCAGATTGGCCCACCCCGAGCCCACTGATGTCGTTCTTGCCCAAAATAGAGGGGTGCACAGGGGTGCGTTTGGCATTTGCCACCAATTTGCCCAGAACTTGTTTAGTTCGGGATAGCCTCAATTTTACCAACCAAACAGTGAGAAAAAGACATCTATGACTTCAAGTTGATGAATTTGATATCTCCACTTGTTACTAGAATATGTCAATCATATTGAATCAATATTGGTGTGAGAACTGAGCTTGGTACTGTATATGCGAGAACCCTGCTACCCCAGGTTTCACCCAAAAATCTTCGCTCGCTGGCACATGTTCATCGCCCTATTGTGATGGTCCCACAGATACCAAGCTGTCTCCATATGTGTAGCTTAAAACCTCATGTTCTAGTGCAAAATCTCCATTCTTGCAGGTGGAAATTTCCAACAACATTCAATGGGTTGCATCCCCACTTTTCGCGATGAAATTTCTACTATCCATAGATAAGTCAACATCTACTGATGCTAAAATCTCCCATGTCCAGTGTTTTGCATCATTTACATCCCTAGTTTTTATGGTTAAAAGTCTTAGGTAAGCCCAATACTTCCTACTGTTTCCCCATTGTTTCCGGCAAAATTCCTACTGTTTACACCTGAATCGCCATTGGTTTATGCCTTCGTATGGGGGGCTGGTAAGTTGGGGAATCAACAAAAACATGGGGTTTCAATACTGAAATGATCTAGTCTTGGATGATTTGGGGTACCCCTTTGACTGAGTTCCACCCATGGGTCGGAGTCGCCTTCGTCATTGTAAGGCACTTGAGTCAAGGCCGCTTCTTCGTCTCCAGGAGACGCTGCAGGCTGCCTAAAAAAGGGATTTCAACAGGACGTAAGTGGTGCAGTTCTATTTCTAAGTTACTTTACGGCCAGGATTTCAGGTTGTCCCGCGCACCATGAATTCTGTCGTCTCGAAAGCCTTAAAATTGTGGCATTTGTGTTATAAGATGCTGATGGTCTGTGGTGATGTTTCTTCCATCCTGAACTGGAGGTCATGAAGCTCTTGACGCGCACGAATCTGTGCGCGTTTTATAGTTTAACGGCGGTGGGAGATTTGATCCCTTATTGAAGATCTTCAATGATCATAAGAGTTTGACGGGTGTGAGAGATTTGATCCCCTGCTCAAGATCTTCAATGAGTGTAATAGTTTAGCCGGGGTGGGAGATTTGATCCCCTACTCACTACTCTTCAATATGTGTAATAGTTTAAGGGGGGTGGGAGGTTTGATCCCCTATTGAAGATCTTCTATTATGAATTATTGTAAAAAAAACCTGGCTGGTTGATGGGAATGGGAGGCCTCTTGGCGCTGGGGTTGTCCCAACTCATGGAAGTTTTTCATGGAAGGATTACCACGGAAAAATGGGGCAGTGAACTGAGTTTACCAGGAAACATGATGGATTCATGGGATAGAACTATGGTACAATGGATTGCGGGCAACGTAGGGAATTCGTGGATCAATCTATGGCACTGATTCACCTTGGGCAGTGCATCCCAACTAGCAACTGGTTAAGAACCCATGTATAACTGGGGTATAACTCACATATATCATCTAACCAGCTTGTAATATGGTTAGTAGCCACTTAGTAAGTAGAATGCACATCCAAGTGGAAAATGGAGGAGTAAATTTGTATAGAATTATGGATTGAACCCATGGTGTTACAAGGCAGAGTTTATGGAGGGTTCCTATGTAAATGTCTCTTTTACCAATTCTGGGAAATCGATGGAAATCGTATATGAAAGGTATAATCGTATGTGCAGTGCAGTAGATGTATATTGCAGGAGATGTATGTGTTGGATGACAATTTTTCACGATAGTAGAATTGCCAACACATGTAGCATTTGTTAATATGCTGATGTATAACTTAATACGTACATATATATATATATATACATACTGTGGATGGAAGAAATCTTGCACCAGTTAGTAGATGGTCTATCCCCGAATAACCCCACTATTTACAGTGTGTCATAGTTAGCAATAGTTACCAACTGGTGCAGGGTTTCTTCCATCCACAGTATGTATATATAGATATGCTATACCTGGGATTGGGTTTCTGATAGCCTGGGGCTCTAGGCGACCAAACTTAGGACAATATACATGTGTATTTCTATATATACTACATACACATCATATGTATATACATATATATATAATATCTATAAGAGATACATACATATGTATATATATATATATTGATATTGATATATACATACATGTTGTTTTACATCTGTAGAGCGAGAGAGAAGATAAGGAAAAAAATCCCAACGGGCGCCCCAACGTGGAGAGTTGTTGTTGCAGTTGCTGCTGTCGAAGCTGCAACTGTTGCATTTGCTGTTGCAACTGCATCTGTTGCATCCTGAGTTCGACTCAAGTTGTCTATTGATGTCTTGGATCTGTTTAAGGGGACCATTCAAGAGTAAAAGGCGTTCCCTATAAATTTTCCAGGTTTGTGGGTTTACTAATGGGAAATCAATAAAACATGAAGCAACTCCCAAGATATGGAAGGTGTGGTCCGGACCACTGTTTGTGGACGGTCAATTATACTCACCCATACATCCCATGCCCATTGTTGACCACCTCGCGATTTGTATTGGATAGTCCACGTGGTTTTTCTCTCAATGTTACTTTGTGTTGGTGGCATATGGGAGTTTCCTAAAATGGGGGTAGCCCCAAATCATCTATTTTAGTAGGATTTTCCATCGTAAACCATCCATCTATTGGGGTACTTCAATTTATGGAAACATCCATATGATTTGTTTGTTTTTTTGCTTAAAAATCACCACTGTGTTAGTAACTGTTAGTAAAACATTGTTTTCAGTTGTTTCAGGTTTACATGGCAATGTCAGTGCACTTTAATTTCGAAAAAAAAATCCACATGTTTGCATCATGTTCAGCAATTCGAAGTTTTGGCGGCTCGCCAAAATCACCATGGTCATGCATATGTATATATATTTCATATACACACAACCATAATTACCCATACTGAACCAAAGTTTTACCATAATGAACCAAATATCATTCACCATAGTTACGGGTGATCAAATAATGAACCATAGCAAAAAGCATAATTAAGCGAATCAAGGTGAAACGCCATAGTTCACCAAACGGTGAAACGTGGCACGTCACTTGGCCCCGTGCTGCGACTCCAAAAGTTGTTGCCGCAGCTGCTGTTGGACGCCATTGGCACCGAAGGCCAAACCTTGCCTGCGCCGTTGCCATTGCGAATGAAGTGGCCATTGAGTTCAACGGAGAAAAGCGCGGGCGAAAAAAAATATATCCAGCGACCCCAAACAGTATGGGGGGGATAGGAATTCAGTGCGTTAAATACAAGCAACAATAGCTCCGGAACAGAAAGAGATCAGGCTAGACACTGTCGTAACTGCAGCCTCAGGAACTTGTTTGGGCACAAGAAGCAACTCTATGTGTAGGGCCTTTTACCGGGGCCTCATACGAGGATATGGAAGAAAGTTCACAAGATCGTCGAAGAAGGACCTTGTGTAGAACAATATTGCAAGACCTTCATACATGAACGTTGTAGGAGCATCCCAGAAGAACTTCCACAAGATCTTCTCACAAGGACCTGTACAAGATCATGCAAGGACCTCTTAGGGAGGACTTGAACAGGATCTCCACAAGATCTCCTCACAAGGACCTGTACAAGACCATGCAAGGACCTCTTAGGGAGGACTTGAACAGGATCTCCACAAGATCTTCGCACCAGGACCTGTACAAGATTATCACGTAAGGATGTCTTAGAAAGGATTTGAACAGGATCTCCACAAGATCTTCTCACAAGGACCTGTACAAGATCATGCGAGGACCTCTTAGAGAGGATTCGCACAGGATCTCCACAAGATCTTTTGACAAGGACCTGTATACAAGATCACGCAAAGATCTGTTAAAGAGAACTTCACCAGGATATCCAGAAGCTTCTCATTAGGATCTCTCAGGATCGCTCCTGGACCAGCACAGATGTTAGGCAGGTTTTGTGTGAGCCTGTGCGGTCGAAACACACATGGACATGTCACAAGAGCCATTTAATGCGGGAATCCCAGCAAAAATGCCGCGCCCCAGCACAGATGTTAGGCCCCCGGTTTCTGCGAACCTGCGCCATCGAAACGCACATGCACATGTCACAAGAGCCATTTTATGCGGGAATTCCCAGCAAAAATGCCGCCCCCCAGCACACATGTTAGGCCCCAGTTTAGTGCGAGCCTGCGCAATCGAAAAGCACATGGACATGTCACAAGAGCCATTTTATGCGAGAATTCTCAGCAAAAATGCCGCGCCCCAAATTCCGGGCACAGACTTTGTGCGAGCCTGCGCAGTCGAAACACACATGGACATCTCAGGAAAGCCACTTTATGCAAGAATTTACAGCAAGAATGCCGGGGGCCAGATGGAACACCCTGATCAAGCACGGGCCTTTACCCTCAGTCTGGACACACTGTTTGGGAAACATATGCACTCCAGTAACATACAGTAACATAGCGACGGGTGGTTGCCAGATGTAGCCAAGGACACAAGTGCTTAAAACATGCTTTAACACAGCGATTGGTTGTGGCAAGATGCAGCTTGTCTCCAGGGAGAAAAAAAAATTTAACATAGCTATTGGACGATGTTCACCAATGCGACAGTAGCTAGGTTAAAATGAAAAAAAAACTGAACCTGCGTTCTCAAAAAAAACACCGTTTAACATAGCCACTGTGAGGAATGAAATCGATGTTTTAAACATAGCCATTGGGGCATGTCCAACTGACATGTTGTTTGGAAATCACACTTTTGAAGATTTTCTGAACAAAAAAGTTAGCCGCTGGACGATGTTGGTGCCAATTAAACGTAGCCGCCAGAAAAATTTACCCAAAACCAGCGGCAACGTTAAATAGGCGAGAGTAACTGTGGGAAATGGCCCATTTGTAGATGACTTACCTATTTGGGTGGTGATTTTCCATGGCTATGTTGATGTACCCTGGGGATTAAGGGGGATAGAGCATGGGCTATTCATCATGGGATGGGAAGAAAAAAATGGCCAAAAACCTCCGGTCAGGACCCAGAAAGAAAACCCGAAACTGCAAACATTGATACTTCCACTGGGAAAATCGTCTTCCGGACCCCATTTTGGGGGTCCATGTCAATTTGAGTGTGCTACTACAGAGCTAATGGTAAAATTTGTGGCTGCAATCCATCAGAAAAAATTGTTTTGCCAGGCATTCTGTTGCAAAAAAGTGCAGCTCAACGAAATGCTTTGACGTTTGACATGGTCTCATACTAAAATTCATGGATGTGTTGTGAAGAAAAATCCCGATGATATAACCAACAAGATGAGCTACAGGGGAAAAAAGTGGTGAGCATATCATGTGCTGACGGGCTGGCCGAAGGGACCACAGGAATGTGATCTGATCCCAACTCAAAAAGAGATTACTATGTGGATCTGTCAGTGTCAAATCCCAATCTTTTGCACATGGGGCTTCCATCCCCCATCAGTTGTCGAGCTTTGGGACATAAAAAGAACATGATTCCCAGCCATGACAAGTGACACATGATGCATCTGTGAATTGTCCCAGCAATATCCCATTAGTTCATTAGATATACCCATAAAATGCTTGGCTTTGATTCGGTGCCACCGTTTTGGTCAGATGCACTATTTCTTCATTGGGTTGAAGCCAAAAGTCACAGGAAACCATGGTTTGCACCAAGAAATATGAGGGTTGCTGGCAAGATTTTCTCTTCATCCAATTTTGTGCCGTGCCTGTCAGCCCCAGAAGCCTGGCGGGCGCGATAGCGCTATACGGATGGAGACGGGCGGTTGCCAGCCCGATTCCTTGAAAGTTGAAAGAGTGTTTATTAGACCCGGGGGAGAATGTGCCTTATCATCGGAGGGTCGTATCATGTGATATGCCCATTCATTTCACCATTTAATTCCTTCCCCCTGTACCCTACACCCCTCGACTTACCCATGGCTTAGTAGTGGGTTTTCACGCCCCATGTGCTGTGCGGTTCTTTTCTCTATGGAGTACCTAAAAAGATGGATAAATCCCAACCATCATAGGGGATATATACATATATATATATATATATAATGGGAAACCAACAAAAAAAAGCATAGGATATCATAGGATCATTTAGTATGTGTCAAACTGAAGCACTACAAATCACCAATGACTCGTGGGTCCATTCTGGGTCGATCGGTCACACCAGGCCGTCCGCTGACCTGTGCCGGCGCAGCCCCAAAGTCTTGGGTCTTCAACCTGGGCGTCACAATCCGGGCCCAAAAGAAGGGCACAGAAATGATTGGATCTCCACCTCCTCCTCAATAAAAAGCATGTATCTATCTATGTACATTATAGCGATTACACGTGTATATATATATATATATACATATATATTGCTCTGTGTGTGTGTGCATACACGTGTGTGTGTATATATAGTGTAACTTAGATAAGCATTCACACTGTATAACTTCAGTTCCGAATCATGTCCCACTCGCATGAACCCAAGTCGTCAGTTTACAGTAGGTTAGTTTCCCAGCAAATAAAAATCACAACAGCAGGAAGCAAACTTCCATCTGAGCAACGGCATCATGCCCATCGGTGCCTCAAGCCTGTCAGTTCGGAAGGCTTGGAACGAAACAAATGGGACGGGGCTGGAAGTCAAACCCATGCCATCTGTGCGAATACTTTCACCTTCCCAAGGTCCCTACAGTTGAGTTGGGTAGGTCCCACCCTGGAAAGATAAACTTCATCAAGATGAAAGAACCCCTATCCAATCCATTCAACATCAGACCTTAAAGTTGGTCTGAAATCCAAGTGATGCCGTCCCAGAATTTTGGCATTGCAGCTATTTTCAACGTAATGTCAACTCTCCACCGGCGACTGTAGGCCCCCACCTTGAGCCCCGCATTAGCTCATTCTGCCTCAGCACCAAAGATGCAGCCAGAACTGGGGTACCAAGGGACCCAGAAACTTGATTCTTTGAAGGTAGAGGTGGCACCGTGTTGATGGCAAAGGGGTGGATGTGAGGATGTGAATTGACCAAGCAGATTGTGGCAGCTGTGGTGCCCTTCAATCTGGCAAAACCTCTCACCGTGAACGAAATGTCGTTCCATAGATTCTTCATGGCTGTCAAGAGTAATTCCAGTGCCTTGCTCCAAGACTCACCACAGATTCAGCACAGATCTGTCTTCAATTTTCGGTTGGAACGTCTCTTTTCCACAAAGTTCATGTTATCTTATGGACCTATGTATATATACATACATATATATATATACTCCAATTAAATAAGAAAACCTCAGTGAAACCCATTTCGAATATTGGGCTGGATTGCTTCCCCTGTTGCTGACGACTTTCAAAATGAGCCAAGTTACAGCAGCTGCAGCTGTGCCAATTGCGCGGCAGGCCTTGGCGGAGACCCCCAGTGGAAAGGGTAACCACTTGAAGGTCTGCCTGTTTACTATGGTATATTATGGTATATTATAGCCTAATGCTTAAAATGGCTTAAAACCAACCATACTTGAATATGTATGATTAAATACTATTAAAATACTGTTAGAATATGTTAGAATCATGACTATTGCTAGAGGCGTTGTTCCAAATCAATCCAAATCATATCGACTTCTGGCTGGGACCATACAGCGACCACCCCATCAGATCCTGCTGGTTTTAATCCGTCAAAGCCTTGGTTGTCTCTGCATTGGTACCACTCATCCTGTTTTGCTGGCTACCCTCCAGCAATCGAACAGGGTTTGCTGGAAAATCCACTAGATCATTGTCCCCATTCTAATGCTCATGTGTGTAATATCTGAAGGGATTTCCCTGCCAGCCATGTTTGAAGGGGGTGGTATTTCAAACCTGAGAGCCCGCGCGGTAAGTCACCTAAGTCAGCCTCCGCTGATGACAGCACGGAGCAGAACTACCATATGGAGCAACATGGAGCAACCCCAAGAAGATAGAAAAGTTAAATCCTTGTGGAATAGTGGCTGACTACTCCCTCATCTTTTTGGGGCTGTACTGTATATCGAGGGTGGAGATCCCAAAAGTTGTGTATTGCAAAAGTTGGAAATAAGTTGACATTGGACATCTTATTCTCATCATTTCTCATCCAATCATGCTTCTGAAGACTTCTCAGTGTCTTTGCAGATTCATGCAACCAAACCCAGACCTCACTGCTGCACATGGCAAAAAATGAAAATCCTGTGGAGCGTTCTCCCAGGTATTGGAGTTCCCCTTCTCTTTGAACCAAAGTCTGGGCCAGTCGTCATCAAAAGGTCCGCTGCACGGGGCCTGAAGCTTAGAGCCTTGCCTTCCTATGTTAATCTGACCCAAAACCAATGCCTTTGGGATGGTCTCAAGATGCAAAATCTGCTGTATTTTCAGCCTCCCAGCTCCAGCAACCAAGGCCTTGAAAGGATCATCTCTGTTCAACCTCGATGCGTGGGCCATGACCGGTTCCCGCTCAAAAGAAAGCTTGGCTGTTTCGAATCCACTCATATGGGGGTTTCCTAAAATAGGGGTACCCAAAAATGGATGGTTTATAATGGAAAATCCACCATATTACAGTAACAGCTAGTGTGCAGCATCCCAATCACATGGCACAATAAACCCTGGGTGAGAACCTGCCAAGACTCGTTGCACCCCAGGGCACCCTGCGGTCCCAGCTTATCACCAAAGTCATTGACCGTCAAGTCCAGTCCATTCCTGGCTGGGAAGCAGCGCTTCAAGACGTAGGATGGTGGGAGAATTGGACCATGAACAGCACAAGACGGAAGACTTGAGGCATTCAAAAGTTCGGTACATACAGGACATTCACTTGCAGATCAGTTGGTGTGTTGCTCAACGTTGGCAGGAAACCTGGAATACAGATGAATACAGACCATCTTGTTGGCTTTGTTGCGGCTATCCGCGATTTGCGTTGCATCTAAATACTCTTTATGATGGAAACATGTCCCACTTGTCTGCTAAAGACTATCAGTAGGTTTGGACGATTTCATCCATATGGAGGGTGTCAGCGCTCCCCAAAGATGTGAGGTCGAAATGTGGCCTGGTCCTTTTAAAATCGGAAGAAAGCCCATTTCCCCCAGAAAACTCTCTCACCTTGGGGGCTGGGGCTCAAAGGTTTGCGGCGGACGCATCCTTAGCTGTTCCATCAGCAAAAAATGTGGACCCAACATGAATGAAAAATTAATGAAAATATGATGAAATATTACATGATATATTATATGATCTGATCTGATCTGATATGATATGATATGATGTGATATGATGTGATATGGTATAATGTAATGATGTGGGCCATTTCTGGGATATGATTCAATCTGGGGGATACCAAACTTGATCAGGGTTGCTCCCGACACCCCAGATACAAGGGCGGAACATTGGGGTAGATAGAATCTTTAGATAAAATGATTACCCCCCCCCTTGGGGCGACCACTTATCTATTGTGGGTTCGAGGTGCCTAGCAACCCTGAAATACATGACCAAGAATGCGGACAGAAGAAAAATAGGCCCGTAGCCAGATACATGGATTGAAATTGGTGATCAAGGATGACCAATCATGAGCAGATTCCCCAAACTGCTTGGACCCCTCAAGAGCTGCGTTCTCGGAAACAGTCCATGTCAGGAAATGTTGCTGTACATGATGATATCTCAGTTTGTGCAGAGTTCCATCACATATCACATCAGGTGGATGCATTGATGATATTGCAGCCAGCTTGAATGTTTCCTATGTTCGACGACCTGCTCCTGGTAGGTTCTTCCAGCAGCTGTATAATGATATTCTGTCTCTGGCCCCTCGAGATGCAGGTTCCAGAAAAGGTAAACCATCATCTTGTCAGGTTGGTGAGTCCCTGAAAACTAAAAACCTGAAGGGAGATAATCCACACATTTCAAGAATGGACACACAAGAAAGGCGTTTGAAAGTAGCAACCACCCAGTCGTTATAACATGCCCAGTAAGGTCTGGAAGACCGTGAAGCCTGATAAAAGCTCGCTGTATCTTGTTGCTTGAAGCTGACGTGTTGTTATTTGGGTCATATCGAAATCCATACTCCTGGAGAAGCCTATGCTGTGAGGTCTTGAGGGGTTACTGCCCTAGTCCGGAGTTAAGCAAAATGATGCAGCAAATAAAAACCTTTGCCTGGGCACACAGAAACCAAGAATGAGCAATCGCTGTTCTTTTGCAAAAGGATCAAAGATCAGCAACGCGGTACAAAAATTAAAGAACCATTGTTGGAAACAAGAACATACAGAAAAGAATATACGAAATACAGTTCTTCAATGTTGCAGCTTAGATATCGATTGTCTGTCCAGCTCTTGTGTTTCTGCCGTCCTAACCATCACTTAAACCTCAGCCAAATCACCACGGGTCCAACTTTGGATCGTCCCAAATAGGGTCCAGAGATGTCGAAAGTATGTCGATTTCGCAAGAGAAAAAGATTCGTAGTAGTCCCCAAAGAGAAAGAAACATCATTGACTTTCCTATCTTTGTGGGGCTTGCTATGTATATTTACTACTATGTTGGATTCAAGACTCACTTTTCTATCTATGTGGGGCTTGCTGTGTAGATATATATATATATACATACATATAATTATATATATATATATATACATGGGTTTGTCTGACTAACGTGTACCCCTAAACCCAATGTTTAACCAGCATTTTCCCTATTAAATGGCTATAATTGGGGGTATACCATACCCTATTTCCAGATACACCCATATATCATATCAACTTGGTTAGATATATCGCATTATATACCATGTTACATCCGCATTATGTATCGCATTGTATTTGGTTAAATACCATTATTCCTATTTAAAAATCCATTGGTTGATCATCATTGTCCTATATTATCCAAAAAAAGATCGTCAGAACTACTACAATAACAGTAATCACTATTACTATTTGGGGGTTGACACATCATATCAAGTTCATTGGCTATTCAATGCTAGAAATCCTGCTAGATTCCATTAAACCACCATTAAACCATGACAAAACCCATCAAAACCACCAACCAGCACCGTTTTCCCTGACCCCAACACTGCCAGCACCAAGCTTCGCTGGTCCTGCGCTCCCGGCAGGTCCCGTGCAAGCTCTTACAGCTCCACGGTCCAAGCTGGCAGTATGCCTCAAGACCACTTGGATGTGCATCCCATCTATCCCTATATATACATGTACAGTATACATGTGTATGTATACATATATATATATATATACATACATATGTATGAATATGTACAGTATACATATTCTATATAGTTCATATATGTATGTACATGTGTATGTGTATATATAGACATAGAGAGAGAGAGAAGGGATTCACAGTTGGATTGTTTCAGGCTTCATGTGGTCGTTTCCTAAAAAAGGTGGTACCCCGCAATCAGCCGTTTTAATTGGATTTTCCAATAGAAACCATACATTTTGGGAATCCCCCATTTATGGAAACCTCCATGTGTTTCTCTGTTGACCCTGGAACCCGAGGTCCCCAACACTGGTCCGGTCCCATTGAAATAGCCAGGCGGGCGCGACGGCAACGACCTGAAAAAGTGGTGCATTCCATTGGTTTCAAGGGAAGATCTATGGGAAACTTCGAAAAATTGTGGAAAATCAATGGGAATCTAAGGGAAATCCATCAGTTTCTTGTGTCTGGAGATTGGTGCCAAATTCGCATCACATCGACGGGCTTGCAGCAGATCACTTTTTTCGGCAAGAAACACTTGGCCAACCATCTCGTCAAAGGAAGAAGAATTCCTTGGTGCAATTCGTGGCGTGGCTTGTGCAAGAAGTTGGAGTGACAATTCCAACATGAAAATGGAATGATCCCCAAAACCATGGGTTTCAATACTAAAATGGTCTAATGACTGGATGATTTGGGGGTGCCCCATGACATAGCAAGCATATGGGTTCTGACGTTTGAACCATCTGGAGATGTCATGAGAAAATCCCCTGCCGGTCGGGATGGGGGTGAGGACTACTGGGAAATCGACCACCTGAGTGACCATGGATTGACCAAATCTGAATCCAAAGAAGACATCAGTGATCTGGTAGCCAAAAAATCAACTGCTTCACACCCCCCAACTGTTCCAAACTGTTTCAATACCAATTCAGGACCCCCAAACCATGAAATTCCCTTCTCAAATAGAATGGCGAAATTGTGGTCTTCTGGGGTCCCCAATTTCAGGAAACCAATGATTTATAAAACAAGTTCCCCATTGAAATGCAATAAGACTGATCTTCCAAACACAGCCAAAGAGGCGGTTTGTCAAAGGTGCCAGGTGGGCAGAATTGCTCCTCAGCCCTGCAAACAAATGAGCATCGTGCATCAAAATCTTAATGAGTTTCATGTGTTGAACGGAAACCCAACGAAAGAAGAAAGGCACCAAGCTTTGGCCTCTCAGGATGACTTCTGGAGATCTCCAACGAATCCCCTGATTTCAGGTTTGGTGGTTGTAAATCGCATTTTGTTGGTCAAATCCCATGGTTAGAATGAAAATGAGAGGTGTGTGCCTGCCCTGCAGGCGCTCGTATGCTCGGTTCGGCATCGGCCTCAACCCAGGGGTCAACCCAGCCAAAATCACAAAGCTTCTAGATCATTTGGGGGCGTCCTTAAAATGGGATCCCCAAAACCATTCGCTTCAATACTGAAATGGTCTAATGACTGGATGATTTGGGGGTACCCCCATTTTGAGGAAACCTGCATTTGAATCAATCAATCGTTGTTACTGTGTTTGAAAAGCTATCAAGACCCGTTGAGTCTGATCATTCATTGTCTCTACCCAATGCCTGGGAGCCTCAAGGCTTCCACTGCTCATGATCCCAGTGGTGCAGGCCCGTCTTCCCAACTTCCTAGCCATTGATGACTAGGAGTTTCCCTTCACGAACCAAAAGATCGGATCAACATGTGGCTTTGTCTGAAAATAGGGTACCCCTAAATCCATTGGTCAATCATCATGTTCCCTAATTTCATAGCTCTAGTTGGTGGTATACCCCAACTTCAGACAAAGCCACGTAACCAGTAGTCAAAGCTCACCCTTCAGCCTCCTGATTTCAGAGGCCTTAAACCTTGGGCTCCCAGACATCTGTGATGGCACCGTCTGCACCTGGTGATGATGTGCCCGTCGCTTCATGGCTTGAACCCACGTGTAATGGTACTCAAAACAGGGTGCGAAAAAGGTGCCCAAAATAATGCAAAATCCACATGTGAAGGTTGCATATGGGTATGGATCCAAAAGGGTATAACTATGTATGTAAACATATATATATATACAATCCAATTGGGGAAAACTAAAGTCCACTGTGTTCAAAATTCCACGCCACTACCAAGTATCCGAGTCAGCTTCAATAGAAAATGTGTGCCTTTTTGGGGAATGATGCCTCTTACTATCCACTATTGATGGGGTGAGGTCTGCCAGTGACTGCCCAGAAATAGTATCCCTATCATATCTTGGTCAAATCACCATTTGTTGCTTAAACCCTAATTTTTGCAGCTAAACCCTGCCTAAAGCCTCATGTTTGCTGGTGATTGTCCCACAGCATTGCTACTTAATCCCACATCCACCGGTGCATTTCCCCCTGAAAAACCCTTCACCGAAACTGGGCCTGCGAGAAGCTTGGCCTTAGACAACGGCTCCAGGGACATACAATGATTTCTATGTATAGTTCATATATCTGCATAATATTCGTATTATGTATAATATACATATGTATGTGTGTATATATATATATATATATGGCGTATACAGATACCTTTACCTCCGTATGCTTCTGGGCCAGATTCAAATGCCCAACCTTTGGAACATCTGAATGTTGGGTAGGCTCTTCAAAAGCAGCCCTCAAAATGATCAGAGTTTCGAGGTCGGGTACCAGTTGGAGGTTGACAAACCATTTGGAGGTTGCCCTGGTTCGAAACCTGTCGGGCAATACATTTCATATATAAATCTCGGTTCAAAAATGTGTACTACTGTACTACCCCACTGAATATTCGTTAAAGCAAAGCCCCTATTCTCAATCGCCTATGTTGATCTCTATCCACCAATTTTTTGGGATCAAAACTCTTTGGAAGCAAACGTTCCGGGTCAATTTTGGTATGGGTCAAAACCCCAGTGCCGTTCTGTTCCCATCCCAAGAATCAAGGGAATAGTCTGAAATGGGATGGTCATACACTTGTCAACCAAAGATGGGTTTGACTGAAAATAGATCCCATTCCATCCATTGGTTCATCATCATGTTCATTCATTTTCCCTATTAAGATAGAGTTATTTTTGGGGGTATACAGGTATACATCATTCTCAAAGCCACATCACGCGACAGTTCCAATGTCAAAGAGCCAGGTCAGGGGAGTTCCCATCATGGTTTCATCCTGAGGTTTGCTCGTGAAATCCGCCTGTTCCCTGAGAAGATCATGGCTTAAACCCCCACCTTTTGTGGAGGCTAAGGCATGCTGCTTGCCGGATTTTGACCCTGGAATCATTGGCGATTTTGACCGGTTGGGCAACTCAATTCGTAGCTTTGAACAGCTCCCCCCTTAAATACCGCCTGGGGAAGTCCCTGAACTAAATGCTGAGCTCCCTCCCAGGCCCTAGATACTTGGCATAAGGATTTATCCAACCCCCCAGAGGTAACGTAACCCCTTCAACCCCAAAAAAAATTGGGCAGTTCACCTGATTTTAGGGGTTGGCTGAATCCCAATGAATCTCATATCATTGGTTCTAGGCTATATGTATGTCTACATATATAAGAAAATGAGCTTGTCACCATTTTAGTCGGATTTTTTAATTCTCCATCTTTTTGGGGGGGCTATATATATATATATATATACATCATAATATTCTATTCCTCTGATATCTCAATGATATCCCCATGAAATTGCGTCCATCTTCAGTCTCTTCCCCTGGGCTTCCGCACTTGCCGGGGAGGTCCACAGGAATATCTCCTGCATACCTGGGCCAAAAACGTCTAGGAAAGAATATCTATATATATATATATATATGTATATAAATATATGTATCTATACATATATATAAGTATATATATATATACATAAAAGTATATATATAAGTGTATATATATATATATGTATATATATATTTATATATATATATATATAAGTATATATATATGTATATATATATATATGTATATATAAGTATATATATATATATATAAGTATATACACTGATATAACTACTCAATATATATATATATATATATTATGCAACAGAAATAAGCTGCTGGAAAGCCAAACACTTAAATTGTCGGTATTCAATTGGAAAATTATAAAACGTTATCCTCCGCGTTGCTTTTTTTGAGGGTTCCATGTTATCTATCGGGGATGTGCCTATAGCTTTTGGTCACCGTTCAAAATGAACAAATGTGCCTTTGACGATCTTACCCACTGGTCATACTGAACCTTGCATATTGCGGTTCCCCAATCTTACCACTTGGGTACTACACCATTTGCTAAATCTTGTTGGTACAATCCAAAGGGTGATACCATCCTCATTGTTGGCTCGCACTACGGTCATTGATGAGGTAGTCCTGAATTCATTCCTTCCAGGATGATTGGTGATGTCCACGTTCTATTTGGTCACATAACCAACCACGCTTGGTTTTTTCAATCCCCTTTTATGATGGTCGCCCTCGAAAATATGGGCAATCCACCTTCACGATAGCTGCGTGTTTCTCCCCCATATCATTGGTTGTAAATCATATCCCGCAAAATGTGATCAAACCACCGATATCTTATCACAAAAGCTTTGTGAAATTCATGATATCCCCCAAAAATTGTATGATAACGTATGATATTCCCCAAAAAACATGTATGATAGCGTATGATATTCCACAAACACATGTATGATAACGTATGATATTCCCCAAAAAACATGTATGATAGCGTATGATATTCCACAAACAAGTGTATGATAACGTATGATATTCCACAAACAAATGTATGATAACGTATGATATTCCTCAAACAAATGTATAATAACGTATGATATTCCACAAACAAATGTATAATAACGTATGATGTTCCCCAAAAAATTGTATGATTACGTATGAATTCCCCATAAAATTGTATGATGACGTATATCCCCGAAAAACATGTATGATAACGTATGATATTCCACCAACAAATGTATAATAATGTATGATATTCCTGCTCTTTGGTTACATTGTTCATCCCCAAGTGATGTGTTGCTTCGTTGCGATTGATCCAGGCCCGAGGTCCCGGCGGCAAGTTGTGACGATCCAGGGCCACCTGTGGAATGGTTGCAACCATCAACTAGGACGAGTTAGATGAGAATGAAATTAATAGGAGTGAATAATCTCAAATTGAATAAGATAATGGTTAATAATGGTTAATAAATAGTTGTTATCATTATCAGTACCCAAGCAGTCAGAAGATAATTATTTATACTATATTGGCAGCCAGTGGCTGATTAAATGGATAATAGTAACCAGGCCAAGATTGGTTGATGATAACAACAAGAATCCCCAACATAAATAGTTTGTATATTGTATTAAATTATAGACAGTGTACATGTCAAGTGCTAAATTAATCATGATAATAAGATACGTGGTCCCCTCATGAAATGTGATAATCCACAATATAGTGGTGTGTATACTCCCCGAACTAATCATCAAACAACAGGGGGCTTTGAACACTGCTCAATTGGATGAGCGGCTGATTGGATACTTGGATTGATTTGATTTGATGATATCAGTGATCAGGATTATGTACTGATGCTCACAGTAGGAGGTACAGAAACAGCCAAAATACAGTGAATTCTCTTTAGCACCTCCAACCCAAACATGACAGACAGAAAGGGCGCTCACGACTGACCAGCTCTTGCCAAGATGGTACAATAATGACTGACAAAGAATGATGGGTACAACCTATGACTTCCTCACCTCGTTAGCTCTCCACTGAATCAGGATCACGTACCTATTGGTGTCTTCTTGGGTCTAGGGTGCCTGAATGGGCATGGATCAATGAAGAACTTCAAACCCCACCGGCTTGCTGCCACAATAGACCATCAAGTAGTGACCATTCCATGCCCATCCCAATCATCCCAAGCCTGCTCTAAAGACCCACGCTTGTTGCGATCAAACTGAGCGTGGCAGGAGCATGGCAGTGCAAAATGCGGCTCAAACCAAGGATGAGGTCCTTTGGCATCCCAACGGCATGAAAAGTGCAAGAAGATATTCGCAGGTTTTTGTTTTTGGATGGAATGAGAACCACACCCCCTTACGAGTGCATGCATTGTCGATGTCCCACTTCTGTCAATGATCTCGGGTGGCAAACACGTCATTCTTTTCTTTTCTTAGACTAGGGTACCACTGTGGCAGAAGTCACCCAAGGCTGACCAAGAGACTGTTGCCTGTTGTGAACTCCTTTCCCTGCAAAAAACACCGCTTCCAAGCCAACCCTGAGAATCCAAAAATGAGAAGCTTCACTTCCAACCTGCCAGCCCCCAATCTCCAGACTTCAGAATCAAACCCCCTGAGAAGAATCAAGGAGCCAATTGATGATGGGGCTCCGGATAGGGATGATCATCATCGTCTTGTCCAGCATCGCTACGGGAGGCCACGCCTAGGACCACCACGGGAAGCCATGGGGTTATCTGCTCAGTATGGGGTTGGTACCTGAAAGCACGGGACTCCATGTCATCCAGTGCCTTGTAAAATCATTTCCCTGAGGTGGAATCTACCCCATTTCCATACAGACCCATATCATCAAGGCTTGTATCTTCCCATCAATATACCCATTATGTACCCACTATATGCCCACCATCATCCCTCACATCAAGTTACAGTTATAAACTGTTCTTGATCCCATTATTTATCCATTGATTATATATAACCATTATATGCACGTTATATCCCTCAGTTTCTTTCGAACTGTGCCTTTTCACCACCTTGAAACTGCCCTTCGTTCACAATTCGGGCGCCCCTGCTGGAATTCGACTGGCTCATGTTGCCACCTCCCCGCCTGGCTGGTTTGGCCATTTCAGGTACCGATCCACTGGAGCTACGTTAGTACCATATTTTGAGCCATAGAACTTGGAGGTATATTCGCGGCTTAGCCCTTCCAAGACCTTGTATATATATATATATACATATGGTAGATACCTCCAATTTAGGTTCCTGAAACGGCCACTGAACAAAAATTTCACTCCAACCACAATGTAATCTTTATATGGGATACTAACCTTAGAAACTGTAACCCCTGACTGTAAAATAGAAGTAGTTAGTTATTCAGCCCCCATCTTGGGATATTAACGATTGTAACTAAGGGCGTGTTAAAACCAATTAACCATCTATTATTGGTGCCATCGAACACGGCTAGCTGGCAAATCCCTCCTAAAAGGGAAGTTTATAGCTGGGAAAAGCATTGAACTAAATGGGTGGGAATCAATTGAGGGACGGATGTCCTCGGACAAAATGCTGGGAACAGGTTCGTATTTTTTACCTATTTCGTTGTTGAATGGATATCAACCCCTCTATGAATCAACACACTACTCGGCCACTCGACATCCCCGTAGGGTCCCCAGGGTGCCCCGGCTGAGGGTACCAGAAGACCACAGAACTGGTGCTGGATTGGCAGTCCAGTTTACCTCAGGCGCAAGGGGGCCAACGTAAAGTTGTTGGAACTGGAAGCTCTTCTACTTTGATGTAAAGCCAAAAAAAGCCATTTGGTTGAGAAGCATTAATATCGTTAGCACTCTCATCATTTATGAAAGGGATAAACCACATGTATATGTATATAAAGTGTATATGTATATATGTATATATATATATAACTATCCTATGTATATATACTAGACATACTATAAAGTTTCTACCCTCTTGTGAAGCTGCTCATTTGGGGCCCAGAAATCTCCCGCCTTCAGTTGGGCAGATCTGCCGGAACCCATTCAATGCCAATAGTAGATGATGATGTTGCAACATTGAAATCATGGAAATATAATGGAAATATCTCCATGTAAGTATGGATTTAAGTCTGGATTCTTGGTGGTGAATATCCCAATATGCCATCATTGACCCATCGCTTGGATGATGGGAACACGTTCGCATGAAATCCTGGTGTTAAACCACCCAAATACACCGTGTTCCTCTAAATTGTCACGGGTATGTACCCAAGTTCACCCTAAGAACCCTCAGAATCGGTGGCTGCAAGAGTATCACCCGCGAGTGAAATCCTGACCAAAAGAGGGCAATTTGGATTTTCTTCCAAAACAGCCACACCTTATACCTATGGCGAAGGGAGGGCCATCATTAATTCCCTTCCAATTCCTGGTAAAAATCCTGATATCTGTCATCTCCATTGAAAGTCTGAGCGACTTCCACCCAAGTATTGACCCCCCGAACTTGCTGCAAGTTGGGTCATGTTATGGAGACCGCGGCTGGAGATAAATTTGGGGTCTGAGGTGGTCTGACAACCAATTTTGGGACCAACCATACACCCCATGTGGATTAGTTCCAATGTGCAGGCCTCCCAGATCTTTCGATTTCGGGCTGATGGTTCTATCCCCCTGGAATTGGGACATGATGGTTGGATTTTATACACCCATCTTCGTTGCTTGAAGAATGCTAAATTATCTGGTAAAACCCAATAACAAACCATACCTCATTTACCCAATTCACCATTGGGGCGGCAGTAAAATCTATACCCCGCAAAGCTGGTTTATTATTGGGTCTACCACTATCCCATTGTATCCCAGTATATTCCCGCTATGTTTGGGTTTCAAAACCAACTTTTGCAAATTAAGACTCTTCTATAGTCACTATTCCCATTACTCCACCCTTTTGTTAACTATCATAGATCCGACAACCCATTGTTTCCCTTTCCAAAAATGATCTACTTTCATTATGACTTTTCCACATCTAAATAAAAATAGGAGGGCATGGCCTATGTTTTGTTGCCATTTTTCTGTTGTGTTGTCCCGAAAAAAAAAAAAAACGGACCATCAAAGTCGGACCTTAAAGCTGAGAAACTGTCGCTGGCAGAGCGTGCCAAGGTCGGAGGTGGGCGATCATCATCATCTACGGCCTCGTCGTAGCCGCCTGGGAAATTGCGATGATCCCACCAGGAGCGGGGCGACTCACCAATACATGGGGACTTCACCAGGATTTCACCCAGATTTCAATGGATTTCACCATAAAAATGGTGATTCAAGCGACAAATCGGACTGTGTTTCCCTTAGGAGTTCACTGAAAGAGTCTGGAGGCTCCGTCATGATGTTTTCCAACCCGAGATTTTGATGGCACCAATCTGTGCCAGTGATTCCATGTGCAAAGTCTCAGAGCATGAAATCAAATGCTCACCAAGCATGCTGAAAATATCTTAATAAAAACGTTGCAAAGTTTGTCACCTTTTGCCAGTGTTTTCCCGCCTTGCCCATAACTGGTTGAAGTGAGATTTGACAGGAAACCTCTTCAAATATCTTTAAATTGATTATATTTGTGTGATACATTTCATGGTTTAAAGAAAAGTGCTTGCCGGTTTCAAGTGTCCCAATCAAAGCCAGCCATTGACCCCAAACCCGAGGGCCCTGGCCTATGAAGGTGTTCTTGATCACCAACTTCATCTTACCAAAGCTGGGACTGTCCGTGGAGTCACCTGTTGCAAGATGCGCGTGCAGGGTTGTTGCTGAGATTTATCGACCCAAAGTAAAAAGTTGGTTGCATAATTAGGATACTAGTGAAAATGATAGTGATAGTGATAACAATAGTGATGATGATGATGATGATGATGATGATGATGATGATGATGATGATGATGATGAGGAGGAGGAGGAGGAGGAGGATGAGGAGGATGAGGAGGATGAGGAGGATGAGGAGGATGAGGAGGATGAGGAGGATGAGGAGGATGAGGAGGATGAGGAGGATGAGG
>BGPT01000235.1:25595-65618 GCA_003297045.1 Symbiodinium sp. clade C Y103
AGGAGGATGAGGAGGATGAGGAGGATGAGGAGGATGAGGAGGATGAGGAGGATGAGGAGGATGAGGAGGATGAGGAGGATGAGGAGGATGAGGATGATGAGGATGATGAGCATGATGAGGATGATGAGGATGATGAGCATGATGAGGATGATGAGGATGAGGAGGATGAGGAGGATGAGGACGAAGATGTTTTTGATGATGAAGGTGGTGGTGGTGGTTGGGGCGGGGGTGGTCGCCGAAATAGTGGGTCTGTTAGTATCTGCAACATTTAGGAGCCATGGTTGTATCCCACCGTTGCGTGGGATAGTTCCGCTTCCGATACTTGGTACCCATGCAAACTAAGCTCCAACACAAGACAGGGGGACTATGTCAATCTAGCTGGGTCTTGTTTGTGCTCTAGTGGATACTCACATGACATGCCCGGCCCTCCTACAAATAGATTCACTGAACGCAAACAAGCCTTAAGTACCCATTTGAGAATGGGTCAAAATGATCAACCCAAAAATTCGGTGCTTCAAGACTAAACAAACAACAGCCAGTGGGTGTCAGGGTCTTGAATTGACCCCGACACAATTTGATACAGCGCATGAATCCCTGCACATGGTTGCTATAGTCAAATGTGCAACGCCTTCACATAGAGATAGTGTTCTTGGTAAGTATTGTGAAACTCCAAACCTTGACCAAATCTTCGTGGAAATACGAAACCCCCAAATCCTTGGTTTACAGTTCTCCAAACATCAACCCCTTTGGGCACTGTTGATGTTATTGATTCATGACCTCCCCCAGTGTCCGCATCTTCCCCTTGTTTGTTTGACTATGAGTCAAAAAAACCTGGTACTTTAGGTAGCGCAGAAAAATAGCTGGTACATATTGGATGTTTATTCCTCCCCAAGTTGGTGATCATCGGTTTTGACCCATCCCCTACCTGAGGCGTTTGAGCGGGCGGAGCTAGGTACCTCCTCTGGCTCCTGGAAAAGATGATGTTTGAAGCCCTACCAGTCATGTTTTTTTATAATGGGGAAGATCCACAAAAAAAAATGGAGGTTTGAGTGGGAAAATCATCTATAGAAATCGATGTTATGGTATATTAGTGGAAATGTAACCCCCATCTATTGTTTGTATCAGCTGATGCAACTAAGGGCTTAATTGGTTATGATTATGTAAGCATCTACTGTCCCGTGTCATCAGACATGGCTGGTTGGGAAATCGCCGAACTTCAATGCGGGTTTATAGCTGGGAAGATCATGGAGCTAAATGGAGATGTTCCATTGCCATCTTTGATTTGCAGACGGTACCAAAACTCGAAACTTGCAGCATACAGCTGCAAATTTTGTTTCGGATTTTAAATTAAGTGGGAATATATAACCTACGGACCAACTTGGATTGGATTGAAACAACCAATTGCAAGTTGAGGAGTCCAACCACCCAAAATTGGGAGTTGACGATGAAAATTGGCAGTTGCGGGGCAAAAATTTCGAAATTCGAGATTCGTTGGCCAATGGTTGAGTGGTTCATCGTGAGATCGTTATATTTTTTGCGTTTAGTTCAATGGATTGGTTAATGGGAAAATCTACAGGAAACCATGGATTTTCCCATGAAATATAGGGGTTTCCTGTAAATTTTCCCATTAACCAATCCAATGAGTTTAGTGTGTCCAAGATTTGCTAATATGAATCAGATGGCTGCCCTTGAGGCCGATGGCTGTCCATGTCTGGTGAATCTTGTGGCCCAGCCAAAGATGGATGTGGGTGTCCATAAATGGTGGTACCCCAGTAGCTGGATGCTTTAAAATGGAAAATCTCATTAAGACGGATGATTTGGGGGTACCCCCATTTTTGGGAAACCTCCGAATGGGGAGAAGAAGGGCCACTGGTAACTCCCCTGTTGACAGCCCAGCACACCTCGCGTCTAGGAGGAATTCCAAAGAGCTGCTTCATCGCTTTAGAACTGTGCAACCTGGGTGAACATCGGGAGAATCTGATCCGAAGGGATCCTGTTCATCCTTGGGGTTCCTGTTCAAGAAATTCCCCCTCAAATCATTGGGAGTTCTATCTGAAATGTTCAGCATCTACCACCAACAGCTGGAGTACCACTTGCAACACCCTTCCAGCGACTGTTGACGAGTGGCAGGTGTCTAATCGCCGCGAATGGGCGAGGTGTCAGTGGAAATCTTGAGCCGAACCGCACATCGACTGGCGAGCCATCCGGTCCATCTGTCCCTGCCTCCATCCATGTACACATCCAAATGCATACGCACACTACTGTATGCATAGTATTGCAAAGTAAGTATCGTCATACATCAATTACATTACTGACATGTACGCATTGTGCACCTACAAGACTACAACATTTGCAGTACAGCACACGTTACTTACCCTTCGTGTGCACAAGGCGCAATCATCACTCCAACTTGGGGGTGGAGGTATCGACCGTTGGTATATGATTGATAAAGCATGATTAGTTCACCCATTTACAAGACAGATAAACTCTAGCCATGTTCACACCGAAATATGTATGTTATACCACATTCCACCTATATAGTATAATAGATACAAACATATGTGCACGTATTGCATTGTAACATAGATACTAAGAATATATAATATTACACATATATACATAATATATAACATATATAATATATAACATATAATATGTATAATGTATATAATACATATATATCATATATAATGTATATAATAAATATAATATATATAGTATATCATGTATAAAATAAGTATAATATATAACATAAAATATGTATATGTATATTATATCTATAAGATATCGTATAATATATGTAGCATAATATATGTAGTGTAATATATCTAGAATAATATTCAGTATGATATATATATATATGATATATATAATATATGACATATAATATAGTATATAAAATATAATCTATAATATATAATGATACATATATATATAATATCTAGAATATATATAGTATAATATATATATATATGATATATGATATGTAATATATAACATATGATATACAATATATATAGTATATAATATATAATTTATAATATATAATATATTATATATAATATATATAGTATATAATATATAATTTATAATATGTAATTTCTCATATAACGTTTATATAGATATATATATTTTACATATATAATACATATAATACATATAATCCGTCGGCACGACTCATCCAGATCTCGAGAGCCGCCCCTTTTCGCATTGAGGCATTAACATCAATTTCGCTGCTCTCCGCGCTGATTTTGCATCAGTTGGGATCAGTTGGGGACCTTTTTTGGTTTGGCACCCTGAAATAAGTATTGAAATTGATTGATGGGCCTGTTTTTCACCATGATACCTGTGGTTTGAGGTTTGATGTTCGATTGTCGGCAACGCTTGCATGCCCCACTTTTGCAGGCAATCTCCGCCGAAGACTCTTGTTGTCTGGAACATACACGGCTCCACACAGACAATAATCCTCCTGTATCTACGAGATGCAAAAAGGGTGGAGACTGGCCAGCCCCAACCGATGTGGCAGTTCCTTCGTGCTACCTCCATCTGCTTCAGGAAACTATGGTACAATGCCTCATATCACGCGGGGGTGCCTGAAGACCATGGTGTTACATGTCATCAGATGAAAAAACTCCCTTTCCACCATGACGTGTTCGCATCAGGGATTGGCTTGGGAGATGTCGCACGTCTGAGGCCCACACGGCACGGCAGCGAAGCCCGTCTCGGGGCCCTACTCGTCGCTCCTGGGCCGAGGTGATGGTTTTGTGGCACCAAGAGTTTCACTAGTCACAGAGTATAGCAATTCCCAAAACAGTGAAGAGTTGGAAACCTGGAAAGTCATGGGGGAAGCATCTATAAAAATCTGGAAACACGTTTTTATCTTTGTGGAGTTGTTATAATCCAAATATTGTCTTACTACGATGCTGCCTCACGGGGAGAACCGGCGCCCGGAATCGCAGAATCTCACAGTCCGCCTGAAATGAAAGTAGGTCGGTGTCAAGACCAAACCTGCGCTGCCATCAATGGGTTAACGTGATTTAAATATTCACTCGGAGCCAGTTTCTGATCAACGTCAGGTATTTCCTGAAAGTTTGGTGCAAATTGTGCACATCCAACTGATCATCATGTTCCATATGTTCCCCATGAAAATTGCGATGAGTTGGTGGTACATCCTTGGCTCGGTTGAAAACTCCCATGTAACGTGCCTTCAACGCCCCCCGATTTTGTGACGGGTTCCACCATCGGCTCTAGCGTCTGCAGGGCAACGATGAGAAAGTCTGCTGGAAATCAATGGAAAATGTATGCAAAACATGTTCCAATCCATGGGGGTACCCCCAAATGATACATTTTTTTGGTGGATTTTCCATTATAAACCCATCCATTTTGGGATACCCCTTGAAGGCTGGAAATGAATGTGTTTTCAGAGGATTCACCAAACACCCACCAGTGGAATCCTGGTGGCTTCATCTGCCACGATGAAGCCAGCATGTTTCTACAAAAAACGACCATCAACCTTGGAAAACATATATATATATATATAATATGTACATACGTGTAGTTTATATATATATATATTGTATGTTCATGAAATTCAAGTTTGCCTTGGGGCCAATGTGGCCTATCCCATCTACGCACTCAAGAAACCCTTGTAGTGGTATGAAAAGCTAAACCCCCAAACAGAATAATCAGAATACCTACATAATACGCGCGTCTATAAAACAGTAAATTATAGTGTGTGTATATATATATATATATATATATGAACATAGTAGCAAGCCTAGGCTTTCCGCATTACCATCATCAAGAAATGTGCTGCACATGTCACACAACCGTATAAAATAATGATTGCCCTGGAATGAGCGCAAGTGGCGCTTTTACCACAACTCAAGCAACAAGCGTCTTGGGATCGCACGCCCTTATAATCTCCTTTCTGCTGCGTCATGGTGTTGCGACTTGCATTTGCACGCGCAGCGCTGCTGTGCATTCATTTTTGCAGGAGAGCAGCACCACGACCAGTGATTCTACGTATGGACTTTCAGCAACACAGGACCGAGAATCGGAGCGAGGCACAGGAGCATTGGAGCACCGGAGCATCAGACACCCTTCGCACTCACCCTGAGACCCCCTGATGCCATCAGGGCTCCGGGCCAGTTCCGCTTGAGCCGCTGGCCTTGCGGCTGCCGCAGTCGCTGCAGGGGGCATTGGTGCCCTGGGCGCAGGCGGCTTCGCCGCAGCTGCGCCGGCGGCCCAAGAGGCCTGGCAATTCCACCAGCTGAAGCGACACAAATATGGTATATACCATAATACACCCAATGATCATGATGAAGAATGGTTGTTCTACTTGAAATGATCGAGGAGATGGAATTGCTCACCCATGGGAAATTTGTTTTCTTTTGATTGGAAGTGGTGGTAATGGTTGTTTCACCTAGCACAACCCCAATTGAGGAGCTTGCACTGGGTGGTTGGTGAGGACATTGGACGAGCAGCTAGTTCTGACTCCTCCGTTAATAAACTGGGTGCACATTCCCCAACACACAGCCATACCTGCTTAATGTTCTTTTTGTTGGCCCTGCACTTACCAATAAACAAGCAACCCGAGCAACTAGTGTTTCTAGCTAGAACAAGCGACAACATCCATGGTTTGCACATGCATTCCGGTCGGCCATGGTCAATAACCATGCTTCGTTCACAATTTAAAAATAGGATTCACCCAAGAGCTTTGAAAAAGAAAATAACAAAATAGGAGCTAAAACTCACTGAGATGCACATCTAAAAATTGCCAGAAATCCAAAAATTGAATAGCTCAAGTTTCTAGGTCTAAGACCCACAAAACCCACGCCTCTAACTCTTTGAACCAGTGACTGGAGGCCAGATCTGGCTGTGGTGTCGTCCAACAAGGGGCGTCAAGGTCAAATGTCAGGGGGATGAATCACTGGATTGGTTTAAGGGAAAAATTACAGGAAACCTCTATATTTGATGGGGAAAACCATGGTTTCCTGTAGATTTTCCCTTTAACCAATCCAATGAATGAAAGCATCTGCGGTTCTTTTCACATGCCGCCATTCTTGTTGAACCATTCCTTTTCAGAACTTTGGGGCACAGAATATGACCTCCAACATAACACAGGTTTCAGCTAAAATCCACCCATGATCTTGATGCGCCTGCTCCCCTTGGGAGTGGTGGCGCAGGAGTAGGCACATGCTTGGTGTCCTGCCTGGCGAGCGGTTTCCAGAGGATGACTTCACCCCAGAGTTGTCCCTATCAAGTGACCTGGTCAATTCTCTGTAATCCTATCCCCTTTCATACCTCCAAAATGTGACCCATTTTCATGAAGAGATGAAATACCAAAGAGTAGTACAGCAATACTAAACATGACTAAAACTAAAGCCATGGCTTTTAAGGGGGTATTTCATCGTATTGTCTAGGCGGAGGGGATTTCAAAAGCACCTTTTTTGGGGAGATCCAAGCAAGACCCAGAGCCGTTCCCACAAGCAAAACGGTGACCCTGGCGGCCCCAGGAATAAAGCAAGTGCCCAGGAATTCCTGCATTTGACATATGTGTCCCGAGGTCTTTTTGAACCATAACCTTTGTTCATACATGACATAGAAATGGAACACCACCATGATCTCCCAATTCTTCGGATGGCCAAGTACCACTGCATATCACAACCGGTTTTCTGCGACGCCGAGACGCCTGGTTGGTGGGCCAGAAGGAATGTCTCGACAGTCCTCCTTCTCGCAACGAGCAAAACAAGGCTGGCATGCAATGGGTGTAGAGACAATACAGATTACTATTGTTGGTACTACTACAATCATAAGCGTCATAACTGTGGCAAACAAAACTATAAACCATCCCCAGTATGACTACTTTGTTGTTGGGTGATTATTATGAGTGTGACTCAGACCGCAATGGTAGTTTTGGTCACAAAAACGAAGATCCCACCTCCATAACTTGGGAAATACGCGCATCCAGCTGCGATTGTAGCGCCTTAGTCGGGGATGACAAAGGAAAACATGCATCCGCCTCCGAAAAACATCAACATTTGATCAATAGTGACAGGCCCCAAGTGACCCCAACCTAAATGTATATCTATAGATCTATATGTTTGGGTGGGCATCTCAGCTCATAACTAGCCCTGAGGTGAGCACTTCCAGCTCCTGTAACCCACTGCCCCGCCGATCACCTCCGACGGCTAGGTTGAAACCAGGGTTCCTGTGGACCAATCAGAGGACCTTTTTTACAACTTGTCATAGCTGATATAGGATTCATATAGCTGCATGCTTACCCTGCAGACCAGCGGGATGGATCAAAATTGTCAGCACTGCAGTTACCAAAGAGAGTTACCAAACAGAGGGACTTCGGTGCGTGGCGTGCAATCAGAGTTACTTCACCTTGATCTCTCAAGGCTTGAGGTGGTCATTGAAGTGGAAGTGCTCTTGCTGACAGCTTCATGCTTGAACGATGCGTGAAGGATCTCAGTCTACAAATCCTACAAGTGATCCTTTGTTGGAAATGCATCTCCAATGCACTGGTGCCAGTTTAGTCTCCCTTCAAGCATCTAAGCCCAGTATATTATTTTCAAAACCCGGTGACCCCTCAAGATTTTTTGACAACTGTTGAGGTACCAATTTGGATGTGGCTCCAGATTGAGTTTCGCAGTGGCCAGCCGTCAACCTCACCCAACCCCTAGCTCTTAAATCCATATCCTGCAAAGAGAGAATCCCAAACCCAAACCGCAAATTGCTTCTTCCGAATAACCGGCCACTCTGAGAGGGGAAAAAGCCAGATTGTCAGCAGCATCATCAGCAACCAGACGCCTTCCTTTGACCAACCCATCCCACATCGCACCTGCAAAGTCATGGCTGATCCTGAGCATGAGGAATCTGATAACTCGGCCGTGTCCCTCCAAGGTGCCTTAAAATTCTGCTCCTAAGTATCCCGTCCAGTACACAAAAAAGCCAACAAACTCTCCGCTCAACTCCTGCCCTCACAGAGCTCCCGGAATTCCAATCTCAGCTTTCCAAAAACTCGGGCCTATTTTTGGCCAAATATAGCTAGATTTGACTGCTCCCATCTTTTTAAAACCCCCCAAACCATATCAATCAACAATTTTACACAAATTTCTACATAATATTCTACATAATTTATGTAAAATCATCAACATTATGAACCTATCACATTTTATTCATCATAATTTTTATCATAAAAATTATGGGGGAATATTATGGGAACAGCCATAAATAGAAATAAGAAAATAGAAAATAAATTATAACATAAACTATATAGGGGTGTAGTATGTAAGGCAAGGGGGTAATTTCTAACTAAGCCCTGTATGTTACTCCCCAGCCGGCTATACCACCAAATATGAAAAATATCTGGGACTAGACCATAGAGGGATGGTAAGCGGACATAGGCAAGCCCCTAGCATTAAGCCATCACATAACCTCACCACAAAAACTTTCCCCAGCAAATGCTGGGCACAAAATGCACACAGAATGTTTTTCAAGAAAGCCTTGCACGGTTGCAGGTGAAACAAGACTCTGGGTTACGCACATTCTTTCAATGCTACACTGGACAGCTCCCAAGCCACCGGAGCCATGCGCAAAATCTCCTCCTCTGAGCCACTGATGTCTTGCGAGCATGTTTCGTCATCTCCACCGTTCTGCAAAGAGCCAAGATATCTGTGACGCAGAAGCCGAACAGCCCTCATCCGAAGGTTGAACCAGTGGCAGTGCTCCTTGCCGCGGATGTGCACCGCAATGTATTTGGCAGTCCCGTCAGAAAGCCATTGGGGCGACAACACCCTGTCTCCGGTCGGCTTCGCCCAGACTATCGGACAGTCCCCCAGACTAGCCAGCTTCTTGACTTCGCCCAAAACAGTGCCCTTCGCGATGCAGTTGTAGTCAGCCTCCGTCTCACCTACACTTTTCTTGTGAAGAACCAACTTAGCTTCCTCCTCGTAGTTGAACTCTTTCTCCTTCAAATTTTTTGCGGCTCTTGCCAAGTCTTCTGGCTCGTTCCTGAAGATGGTAATGAAGGGCTCTTTTTCCGTTCCCACTCTGCACCGATTCATGCCAACTTCTGACAGTCCATGCTTTCGGCAAGCCGACAGAATGAAGTCCGACACTACCTCCCGAGCCGCTGACCCGCGCGCCAGTATGTAAGCACAGAAGTCATCATTGCTCTCTTTGGGTGATGGGACTTTGTGGAGCATTTTCGCAGGAAGGAATGCCACCATGCTGGTCTTGTCATCTTCTTTCATATTGTTGTTGTCATAGAATGTATGAAGTGGTTTATGCACATGCAAACAGCTGGGGCTGCCCTGTATGCAGTCCTCGGATGTCCAGTCTTCCGCCACCTTCTCTGTGTAGGTTTTCTTAATCGCACTTTTCCATGTCTCTCGCAAGGCTTCAGAGGCAGGAACGCCTGCGTGAGCCGCCTCGCACACATCTGGAATCAAGCCCCCTATGGGAGCCTCCCTTGAGTTCCTGTAAACTGTGCTGAGAAACTCACTGCGACCTTTGGTCCGATTCTCGCCCGACACAAGTGCTGATGTTGCTGGTTTCTTCATCTCATGTTTCTTTGACAAAGGCTTCTTCATCTGCTTTTTCTTCGACGCAGGCTTCTTCATCGCCACCTTCATCACCTTCTTTGAAGGCATGGCTTCGCGGCAAAAACTAAATGAGTAGTGAGAATACCCACCCAAAAATGCAAGCCATGTGCGCGGTCTTGGCGACTGGCGGTTAGACATAAAGATGTTGAGACAAGATGCATTACAGTCACAAATAAATCAATGCTGAGGTGTTGGTATTAGAATGCAGGTGGTCGGACGGTTTCTGCTCTTGGTTTATGCTTGAACCAAATAGCAACCGGAGGAGAAGAAATGGCAATCCACCAATCTCCAAGGTGAAGCCTTGACCAACTTGCATCTTCTAAGTCATATCATCTGCACATCAAACTTGCCCGTTTCTCATCTAAACTTCTTGCTTGTTGCGTTGTTCTGTGTTGTTGGGTGTTGGTACTCCCATCTTTTCCTTCCAATTAAAAATATGGGGTTAATCAACATAAATGTTTATGGTTAATTATGTTATAGTTTTATGGGTTTAATTAATGCAACCAATCACCGCTCAATCATATGTATTGAGCTGTCTAAATGTCCCCCGTTGAGTGGTCTATATAGGGTATATTGAGCTGTTTAAATGTCTCCAGTTGAGTGGTCTAGATGGCTCAATTTGGGCTCAAAAAATCGGAAATTTTGAATCAGAAAGTCATTTTTTTTGCGAAAACACCACCAAGGGAGGGATTTCAGAAATCCGACTTTTTTTTTCAATTTTTGGCTCGCTGGAGCCAGTTTTTTTTTCCTGCGGAGGTCTCGGGTTCTGTCATTTTTGTCTTTCTTGGGGCACTTTTTGGGCACCGTTTTTGTCAATTTTTGGGTCATTTTCGGTCTCATTTTTGTAATTATTGATTCAGTTTTGGCACTTGTGTGATTCAGTTTTTGTAATTTTGGAATCTGTTTTGGCACTTGTGTGATTCAGTTTTGGCACTTGTGTGATTCAGTTTTTGTAATTTTGGAATCTGTTTTGGCACTTGTGCGTTTCAGTTTTGGTAATTATTTTAGTGAAACTTTCACTAATGATATAGTAAAATAATATTATGAAACTTCCCTGCACCTCCTCATCATAAAATATATGGTGAATTTCATATTAATATATGATATATTAATATCAAATTATTTAGGTAAAACATTCATGATATATTCACCGGTTTCCGATTTACAGATTTGGTAGTAATCCAGTGTCTTAGCCACTGGTGATTTGATTTTTCCTGTTGATACAAGTTTAAAATATTGTTGCTGTCTTTCTTCAAAATTTCCGGATGGGCGACCTATTGATTTCTTTTTGAAGATTTCATCAAGTTTTTCTTTATGTGCTTCTTTTTCGCGTGCGTCGCGAGCCTCTAGCGAGGCGTCCTCTTCCTTCTCAACCTTACTATTCTCAACATGTTCATTCACTTTTGAAAACATAGCATTTTGAACGACATCAATAATTTGACTTAAAATGTTGTAATCTATGCTGTCAACTTTTGTCATATAAATTACTATATATTTTTAAATAAATAATTAATTAATTATTATTCATTATTGACCTTAGGGTTTCATTATCATTTTCACTTGGTGTTATTTGCTTACCCCATCGGAACTGAATGTTATGTATGTCACTTTCTAATGTTATATCTCCATTTTCTTTCTTTTCAATAGTCAGACTTTTGTCATTCTTGCTTATCTTGAATGCAAAGGGCACACATTTACATGAGCAGTCGCCCTTCTTTTTGATGACCATTTCATTTTGAACTTCAAGTATATGGTGACACACTGGACAGTGAAACTTTACTTCATCAACTTTCTCAATGGTTTCATCAAGTTCATCAGTTTGAGTTTCAATATTATTTGTTTTCTTTTTTCTAGGCATATTATTAATAATTAGATATTACATTTCATAAAATCTAATTATTTGGGAAGACCAACATGCACAGAGAGGGACGACGTGAAAGCAAACTAATTCAATCATGCTGGATTGATACTGCCTGTTCCATTGCTTGTGAATGATGAATATCAATATTATATTATATAATTAATTTTCTAAATATTAATAATGAGTAATAGTAACATTCCATATGTAAAACCTCACAAGATGCCAGAGTATGAGTTTCAACAATCAAAATATGATGTAGCGCCAAGAATACCATTTTCACAGATTATTGTAGCACCCAGTGGCTCTGGAAAAACCATTTTACTACAGAATATGATACTGGATATATACCGTGGTTGTTTTGAAAGAATATTTATTTGGTCAAGTTCAATCCATATTGACAGTGTGTGGCATCCAGTAAAGCATTACATTGAAAAAACACTCAAGATAGACCCAAAGAAAGAAAGAATTTATTTTGATGACTTCAAGCAACAAGATATGGAAGAAGTAATAGATTTACAATATAAAATATCAAAATACCAGAAAGACCACAAATTTAAAAAACTATTTGCTACATTAATCATTTTAGATGATTTTATTGATGATAGTAGATTTTCAAAACATAACAGTATGTTGAACACTTTATTCATCAAAGCCAGACACGTAGGTTTGAATGTCATTGCCTCATCTCAAAAGTTCAATGCCATATCAACAGTTGCCAGAACCAATGTAAGACAGCTATACTTCTTCAGATTAAGGAACTATAAGGAAATCCAAAGTATGGTGGAAGAATTATCAGCAATATTGTTAAAAAGAAACCTTTTATCAAATGAAAAAAACTTAACTGATGCTAAAAATACATTACTTGAGATATACAACATAGCAACGCAAGAAAAATACAGTTTTCTTTTTGTGGATTTAATGAAGCAAAATATCAATGACATTTTCAAAATTAGATTTGATAAAAAGATAATCGTAGATGAAAATGAGAATTGAATAATATTATTAAAATAATATTATTAACTATTAAATTAAAACAAACTCATATTACACAAATCAACCTTAGGTATAGCATATAGCATTTTTGTTTGTTTTTCTTTTTGCAACTTTTCTATTTTACTATTCATTTCCTTTATTGCTTTTATTTGAAGCTTATCAATATTACTTATATCTAAATCATTTTCATTTATATTACTTAATTCATCTATGCAATTATTTTTTACAACAGTATTTTTATTTCCCATATTATTATATTCTATATTTCATTTTTAGGTTGATGATGTAATCATCAAGCTTTCAGAACTTACAGTTCTTTCAGTTTTTGTTTTAGATTTAGCTTTAGCTTTAGGTTTTGTTAATGCTTTTACTGCTTCTTGTAGTTCATAAACTGAACTCTCTAACCATTCAATTTTTGTTTGCTGTTCTCTACAAACACCCCATAAAATACTTGACAGTTTAACATAACTCAACTTCTTAATGCCATTATTATCAGTCATAACAATATTTTCCCATTCAGTCGGTATTGCTTCTATTATTTCATCAGCAATGAACCCTATATGATTTTTAGTTATTCCTAGTTCTTTCTCTTCTTCCATTTTGAAGGTTTTAGGTTCAATGTGTTTGACAATATCAGTAAAATTAGTCTCAATACTTTTGATGTCATACTTTTTAGTTTTATCTGATGTATCTACTAAATCCCCTTCAAGAGTGTAAGGTGGAGGAACTGAAACTTTTGATGGTGTAATATAAAGTCTTATGCTATTGTTAGCAAAAAACCTTAAATCACCGTTAGGGTCTTCATTAATAAAATTTGTATGGTTAGCACCTGCTATATTGGTAGAAGAGATATAACTATTTAAACTACTACCTTTATGTAGATATAACCGCTTATCTTGAATTATATAAGCATCTTTTGAAAGCATAACATCCTCTTCATCCTTTCTTAATCTCATAAATTCAGTGTATCCATTTCCTGCTGTATTGGCACCTTCAAATAACATATCATTGGTTGCCGGTGTCCTTGTGCGTAGATAATTACAATACAAATAGTTTGATGATAGTGACTTTGATGTTTCAACATTAATAATGTTATTTACTCCATCTAATTTCATATATTCAACTCCATTTCTTTGAAATACCATATCATTATCACCTGTTGTATTGATGGTATCTATCTTAGCATTATTAGCATTTAATGTTATGGCAGTTGCCAGTTCAACTTCATTATTTCTCAAGTAAAAGAAGTCAATAAAGTTTCTTCTAAAACTTACATCTGCATTATCTACACTGTCATATACATTAGACCTTAAACTAACTGCACTATTTATATCTATAGTAGCACCTGTGCTAAACTTCATGTATTCAACATCGTTTCTTTGAAAAATTAAATCAACATCAGTATAAGAATTAAACAAATTACTTTCAATACCATTCAAACTGGAACATTTAAAAGTTCTAAATGCTATGATTTGGTCGTTGTATATTTCAAATCTTCTATACTGAGCAAATATTGAAGGACCACCCATGGCAAACTTATATGCTTGTGTTGTTAAACCTTGAAATTCAACTTGACCGACTATAAGTTGTGCTGTTTCACCTGATTTTTTAACATAGTTGCTATCATCAGTTGTTCCTCCAATTTCTGGTGATGTAGGTTTATGAAATGTTATTAAATTATTTTCTAATGTCATTACTAAATTTGTTGTAGCATCTGGAACTGTGGGACTACCTACATAAAATTTAATCTCACCAGTGCTGTCATTCATAATATAGCTTGATACAGTTGAACCACTTCTACTATCAAAAGTATCACAAGTAATAATATCATTACATAAAATATTATTTGAAAATGTTGCTACTTTTGGTATTGTTATAGTATCATCTGTTTCTAATGTTATATAAGGGTCATTGTTTCTTCTTAATTCCATTAAAACATCCCCTGTTGTATCAAAAGCATTAGACTTAACAGTAAAACCATTTAATCTAATATCACAGTTAAATTGTGTTTCATTATCTTTTACTTCAATTTCTGTTACGCCTCCTCTCTTAATGAGTAAATCTAATGGTGCTACTGTATCAATCTCTTGTGTTTTTAAATTATTTCCACACTGAATTAATTTATTTGCTATTATTCTATTATCAGTTTTCAATTCTAAAATACTATCACCGCTGACTTTAAAAATCATATCTAGCGGTGCTATGGTGTCTATTTCCTGTGTTGTTAGGTTACCTCCACACTGGATTAATTTACTTGCTATGACTTTATTTGTAGAAACATCATATTGTAAGTAAGTATCATTATTACTTTGAAACAAAATGTCATTAGTATTAAGTGCATTGAATGCATTTGTTTGGATGCTATTAACATTGATATATCCTGTGCTATCTAAAGATGAAACTGTTAAGTTTCCTAACACTTGCGCATCACCATTTACATAAAAATCTTTCGTAGAAGAAACTGCATTCAATATTATTTTTGATGTTCCTGTGATATGACCTATTCTTAAAGTTCCATTCATGTCTTGTGGATTGTTGATATCAAGTTTTGTATCCAGTAATGTATTTACTGCTGTGATATTATATTTTGTGTCTAGTAAAATATTTGTTTGAGTTATACTGTATTTAGTATCTAGTAATGTATTTGTTTGAGTTATACTGTATTTTTCATCAAGTAATGTATTTGTTTGAGTTATACTGTATTTTGTTGCTAGTAATGTATTTGTTTGAGTTATACTGTATTTTGTTGCTAGTAATGTATTTGTTTGTGTTAAGTTATAGTAGCCTGATAAATCAGTTGTTGATGTTCCACCTCCACCACCACCTCCATTTGCAACTGCTGTATCAACATAACTTTCAGTAGCTAGATTAGAAGTGCCAGTAATTTCTAACTTGATAAATTCATTAGCCACTATTCTATTTGAACCATCTAATGTTATAGAAGTCATTTATATTTATATATAAGAAAATAATAATAAAAAAAAAAAAAATATTACCGTTTTTTTAGTTCTTGGACCGAACATACCAGCACACACTTTATTATATTTTTCTTGTCTCTGTTGCATAATTTGTTGTTGAAGTAAAGCATATGAATTTGTTATATCCAGTAATGGATTTGATGGTTGTTGTTTATTATGTTTATTTTTGATTAAAGGTTTTTGTTGCACAACTTCATCATCATCATCATCGTCATCACTCTCTGAATAATACACATCTGGGGGCGGTTTAGGGACTTGTTTAGGTTTAGGTGTTTGTTTTGGTTTTGTATGATGCTTTACTGGTTTTTCTGATAATTGACCACCACAATTTTTTTCGTGAGAGTATCTAAATGACTTCACTGTCATTTCTTTCAGACATTTAGGACATTGTATTCTATCCTTTTGTGTTTGTCTTTTAGGTTTCGGGCTTTGCCCGTAAGAACTTTCACCTTGTGAAAGTTGTTTCGGCGCTTCTTCCTTTACTTCCTTGGGTAGTTCATTAACTTCTTCATTATTATCTTCAACAATCTCATTTACCATCTCTTGTTCTGGCACTTCTTCAATTTCTTCTAACACTGGTGCTTCTTCCTTTACTTCTTCATTATTTAAATCAACTACTTTCACACTCATATAATATATTCTACAAAAATTCTGAAAATATTCTATATATTAATTTAAAGGAAAATATATAGAACATCTTACTAATAACTTGGATGACTTAAAAGTAGTGCAAATTGAACGGGGATGTCATATAGGTTCATCACTGTGCCCTTCTCATCTGTTATTTTGAAGTCTAAACGTTTTAGGTTCCTACCTCCAACATCCACATAGTCCTCATGATGTGGAGCTTGATTATCATTGATGATACCACCTAATTGTTCAGTGCATAGCACCTTCTTTATTATTGATGATGAATATGAATTAGGAGCTGAATAATGATAATCTGATAAAGCATTAGAAGTTATGAATACATATCGGAAAGGAACTAAATTAAGATATGAAGAAGTCCAAGTAGCAATAGGAGATGTAGCAACAAAATTACTAAGTAAATAATTTATTGATACTATATTTCTGTTGTCATAGCTTGACTGTCCAGTATCCCAGACACCATTCACATAATTCTCAAGTTCTTCATCAGTAGGAATTTTTATTGTATAAGGTAACCCATCCTTAATCTTAAATTCTACAGTCCTTGTTGCTGATGAATAGGTATAAACAAATATACCACCGGCTGATAAATCTGTTGTATTATTATTCATTCCTTCATTGATGTCAAAGGCTAGTTGTTCAGCAAAATATATTTTATTACCTAGGTAATGACGAAAATTTTTAACCAATGTATCACCATTAAAAACCATAACATAAATATATTCATAGAAGCCCACCTCCGTGGATTTCCACACTGCTGGAATAGAAATGTCAGTCACATATAATCTTGTTCCCTCAGGTGTTTCAAGGTTTTCATTTAATTCTACTGAAAAATCTGATGATGACCTTGATTGTGGAGTTCTATATTTACTATCAATAAAAATTTTCTTATAGGTTAATTTATTACTCATTATTATAATTTATATTAGATTTTTCTTATTTATAATATAAATTAAATATGTTAGGAGTTGTAGCAGGAGCAGGTAGAATAGCTTTAACAAATGCTTTAAGTCAAGTAGGTAGGGAATTTGGCCGTCAGGCTATGCAAAGGATTATTGGAGGTGAAGCAATAGAAACAGTTTTAACAAGAGATGATATGAGAAAGTTAGCAAGGAAGATAGGAAAGGTAGCCTTTACAGAATTATTAAGACAAGGCAGAGAAGAATTTATTAATGACACTGATAGACAACGAAAAGATTTAAATGATAAAATGAATGACTTTTCAAGAAACCTTAATGAGAAATTCAGACAAAATACAACACTATACAAAGAAGAAAGGAACATACAGAATAAAAACAAAATGGAAGACCGTTTTGGCTTGTCAAATGCTTATAATAGTCCTTCTGGTCTCTATGTCAGTGGAAACACATTATACATATCAGGAACAGGTGGAAAGGATGGACGTATTACGCGAGACATTTTAGATGACTTGATACACTTACCAACTAGAAATGCACACAATACAGAAAAATATAAGGACGTTATGGAAGCATTAAAGAAAAATCCAGATGTAACTCGTTTGGTTTCACATTCCCTTGGTAGTGCTGTTGTAAATAAGATTAACCAAGAAATGCCTAACAGATTTGCAACAACAACATATGCAACACCAACAATAAAACCCAAAAGGAAAGGAAAGCAAGACCCCAGAAGAATAGACCTAAGAAATCCTAATGACCCAGTTTCAATGTTAGATGGTTATGCAATAACATCAGACTTCAAAGGTTTAAATCCTTTAATCCAACACAGTTATTTAAATTTTGAAGGACAAGGATTATGGCATATTCGTCCTACTACACATATTAGTAATGGTATAAACCCTAATTCTCCAAATTTTGATTAGATAATTAAATATTTAAAAATATAATATTATATAATATGTTCACTTATTGTTGTAATGCCAAGCCAGAAATAGAAAAGGATGAAGATAATATAAAAATAAAAATTGAAGAGATGAAAAAACAAATAAATAATATTTATGAATTACTTGAAGCTTTGACCAATGAAAGTAAGAAAAAGCCATCTTTTTATCTTGATAAACAAAATTTATCTCAACAAAATTAATGTTTAATCAAAAAAGATATTATAATCTACAACAACAAAATCAACCAACAGTATTAGCAAAAGGCAACTCAAGTTATAGAAAAATAGAGAAAATAAAAAACTTGTTGAAGAGAAAACTGATTTAAATACTATAAATATTAATGATATAAAAAATTCAAATATTAATCCTACAAAAAATGTTAAGATTATGATGAACAGAAAAATAAATAATAAATCTAAAAAATAAAAAAAAAACTAATTAACAATATATAAGTTATGGATAATATCATTAGTGAAAGTGAACCAGTAGAATTACCAGAATTAAATTTTGGTATCCCTCAAAGTGCTGAATTCGTGACTGATAGGCGACAAGTAAATTATTTTCCATCAGGTTCTTCAATCTATTCACCTAAGGATAACAAGAACATTAGATTTTACATTAGTGGAGATATGAACCAGTATTTGGATTTATCCTCTGTGCGTTTGTTTGCAACCATTCAAAATAGAAACAATGACAGAGCTAAATTTTTACGACCTCTAGGTGGATTACATAGTTTCTTTTACAGATACACTGCAACAGTAGCAGGAACAATAGCACAGGACATTGTAGAATACAATAGACACTGTGAGCTTTTTAAAAGTCTAAAATCAAAAGATGTAAATGAAATGGATGATGTAGAAAGTTCAGCTAATCCTTCATGGGATAGTGATTATCACAAATATGCTAATGGACTTGATAACTTTTTACAAATTAATGATGCAGGTAATGGAACAAATTATTATCCAAATGGTGACCATAACGAAAACGGAAGAATAGGAATGAGACCTACTAGACATTCAATGTCAGGAATTCCCGGTGCTAATGGTAAGGTAAGGGTATCTCACAAAATGTGTTGTGGGCTGATGGAGAGTAACTATTTCCTTCCGTTGAGAGTAGCCCCATTAGAATTGCAATTCCAATTAGTCAGTGATGGCAATGAACCCGTTATTGTTCCACAAGGTGATGCAACAGCAAACCCTACTACTGAAACAGACAAACAAGGCTATTACTTCCAAGCAGGTAATACTGCAACAGGTGATGACTGGGTTATAACTCAAGTATTCATTCGTGCAGATACCATAACCTTAGATAATTCTGTTGATAATAAAATTACTTCAGCATTATTACAAGGCACTTCATTGAAAATGGTAATTCCACAATACCACACAATTACACAAACATTCAACACAGGTGGTGGGGAAATCAATATGAACATTGTTAAATCAGCATCAAAATTATCAAATGCATTTATAACACTTTACAGAGCACCCAAAACTGGACTGAGATATGGTTATTTCCGTCCAGACAATTATTTACATAAACGATGGAACTATTTTTACAATACAATGATTAACAGTGAAATCAATGATGGAGGAGACCCAGACAACAACCCAGAAGAAGTAGGGCAAGGTTTTGCTGATAGCACCCGTGCATTAAGTTGGCAGTTACAAGTAGCTAACAAGAAGTTCCCAGAAAAGGAATGTGAAAGTTTATCTGAAGCATGGTATTTCTTAAGAAGAACTATTTCCCTATTCAATCCAGAACAAAATTCAATTAACATCTCATACAACCAATACAGAAATAATAAGTTTGTCATCGGTGTTGATTTCCAAAAAATGAACTCCGTTAACTTTAGTGGAATTAATACTAAGCTTGGTTCATTGATTACTTTTAAAATCAAAGGAACCGACCAAGTCATAGCACCAGCAGAACAAATTACTGAGATATTCGTCCATTTAGTTTCGGAGAGTGTCCTTGAAATTAGAAGTGATGGGAGCCTTGTTTACGACTAGTTTCATTTTTTACTAAATTAATTACTATAAAAATACTTAAAAAGAAATCTTTTATAGTAATTAATGGGTGATAGTAGTAGGAAATATGAAAATGGTAAAATTTATTGTATCAGAAATAATTTTGATACTGATATATATGTGGGTCATACTACACAAACATTAAGCAAAAGAATGGAAAAACATAGGTCTGATTGTAAAAGAAGTGCAAAGTATGAATTCAAATTTTATCAAAAGATGAGAGAACTAGGTGTAGAAAACTTTTACATTGAACTATTGGAAAAATACCCTTGTAATGATGTAGAAGAATTAAGAGCAAAAGAAGGTGAATGGATAAGAAAAATAGCAACCTTGAACTCAAGAGTAGCAGGAAGAACACCAGAACAATACAGACAAGATACAGTAGAACACAAAAGAGAATATGACAAGAAACGAAGAGAGGAGAAGAGAGAAGAAATAAGTGAATACAACAAAAACAAATATGCAAACAATCCAGACTACCAAGAAAAGATAAAAGAAAATAGCGCTAACCGCTACACTGAAAAGAAACAAGAGATAAGAGCAAAAATGAATACTAAACATCTATGTGAATGTGGAAAAGAATATAGTTATGGAAATAGATTAAGACATTTCAATTCTCAATTTCATCAAAATTTTCTAAATAATAATATAAATGTTCAAAAGAAAAAAACAAATACCAATGAAATACAGAAAACAAATGAGCACACCTACAGGCAAAGCTTCAGGTAGTGGAATGTTTAAACATCAAGACTCAAGATATATAAAATGGATGAAAGACCAACTTGACAGAATAGAAACAAGAGATAAATTATTATCTTACACAAATGACATAAGACAAGCAAATGAAAGAGTAAATTATAGAAATCAAGTAGATAGAATGAACAATGAAACTCAAAGAGACAACTTACNCATAAGACAAGCAAATGAAAGAGTAAATTATAGAAATCAAGTAGATAGAATGAACAATGAAACTCAAAGAGACAACTTACCATTTAATACAAACGAACAATTACTAAGACAAAGAAATCAATTTAGAAATTTGTATGGTTAACTTTATATAAATATTTTCTAAAATATTTATATAATGGAAAGTCAAACAGCAAAATTAGAAAACGTAAATAAATTTAGTAAATATGGATTAAGAAGAAGACCAACATATGATGAAATAACCAATTTACTTGATGAAAACAAAAAGTTAGGCTTACCCCTTCCCAATAGGGATGCAACTTTTTTCAGAAACTCACCAGAAGGTAGTTTTTTTGATGGCATTCATCAAATGGAAGACTTGAAGGATGAACAACAAAGATTATTATTAAGACAAATGAATGACTTACTTATGAGACAAAATATAAGAACAGCAGGAAGAACACTACATACAGAAAGAGCAAGATTAAATGCATTCAGACCCCCACAGATTTCACAAGCAAATATGCAAGTTGATGAAGATGGGAATGCACAACCAACAGCACAACCTACAACAGCACCCCCTTCAACAAGATTACAACAAGCAACGCAATTAAATATGGAACTACAACAAAGAGGAAACACAGCACAAAAGAGAAGAGATGAGATAGCAATGAATGAAGAAAAACAAGTTAGAAAATTCACAAAACCAACACTACAAGAAGAACTATTAGGATTACAACCACCAAGAACTGTCCCAGAAAACATACCAATCTTTTCATCAGGAGACGAAACATTACAACCAGTAAAAGTTAAAAAGAAAAACCTTAATGCAACACAACCAGCATCTTCTTCACAAGCCCTAATGGATTTATCAAACAATCCTAAACGAAATGAACCAGAAACAAGAGTAGAACCAAGAGGAAAAGCAGGAAGACCAAAGATGTTTAAACATGGAACTGACAGAGTAGATGGAACTAAGAGAGATGGAGATGAAATACCAGAAGAAACCAGTAGAAAGAAGAGCAAGAGAACAAACAAGAATAAAGAAAAGATACAAAAACGACTAGAGGCAAAAATGGCAAAAGAAACAGTTAATATCAGTGGCGACGATGCAGATGATGAAGCAGAGGATACAAGAAAGGGAAGCAGAGTAAGGAAAACAATTGAAAAGCCCAAAGCACCAAGTCAAGCAAGAAATATACAAGTCATATATGACACCTTAACCGATGCAAAAAACAAAAACACAATTACAGCAGAAGAATACAAAGAATTCAATGATGTATTTACAGAGTTCAAGAAAGTTAAAGGTAAAGAAAAGTCAAAGCAAACAGCAAAAGCAAAAGATATTTATAAAAAGTTATATCCAAAGTTGAAAAAGAAGTATGATGAAATGAAACAATAATTTGTTGATAAACTACTTAAAGGAAAATTATTTATATAATTTAGTAATGAAGGTTTTAGGTGAAGAAATTGATGAAAATGATTCTGACTATGTTGTCAGACAACCCATCGTAGAAATGAATGTAGTTAAAAAAGATGAACTTAAAAAATACAACAGATTATATCACAGAGAATATTATAAAAAAGTTTTGAGTGCTAAAATTGAATGTCCATTATGTGGGTCAATTGTAGGAAAGGAAAAAATGAAAGTTCATCAAAAAACTATGAAGTGCATAAATTTACGTAATAATAATTTTCAAAATTTAGATTAAAAATAGTATAATCTTCTTAAACTACCTAAAGAAATGTTATTATAATATAATATACTATATTATAATGCCATCAAAAATTGTTCAACAAAATGTTAAAGAATTAAGAAGACTGAGGAGTGGTGCAAGTGAAAGAGTAAGGGATATGATAGATGAAATTATAGACCTTTATTCTGACAGGAAGATTGCCCAATTCAGCACAGCACAAAAATTAATTAATGATTTGAAAAGTGAAAATGCTAGAACAGTAAATGGCGCAATCAGGAGATTTGAAAAGAAGGCTTCGCAATGGAGAACTAATGAAGAACTAGCTGAAAGAATGAGAGCCAATACCAAGAAAGAATATGCAGTCACTTTTAGAGTATATGCCAAAACTGATAAAGGAACTGGTGGTGATGCATTTGTTGACAACTATGGAGTCAAATATAAAATGATTATTGATGAAAGACAAGTAATATTAAAAAGCAGTGAGAAGGACTTGATACCTAAAAATATCATTAACAAGTATGTAGTCAGAGATGAGTATGAAAAGTTCATCAAGTTTCTGAAGGCAAAGCTTCAACAGAGGGAGATATCAAAAAGGGAATATGATGCAAGGGCTACTCTTGAAAACTTCAAGGCAGAGAACTTGTTAACAGGACCATCAAGAAAACCATTTAGAGAAAAAACAAAGTTAGTGGAAGTCATCCACAACACTGAGTTGTTTGAATCTACACTTATGAGACTCTTAACTGCTGATAGAAGTTTCAGGCAACAATTCCCAGAACTTCAGAATTACGCAGATGGTATCAAGATAAAAGACATCTCAGAAATCACTAGCAGAAGCAAGAAGAGAAAGAGTGAAGCAGAAGAGATGCTGAGAGATGGAAAGCAGATAAGTATGTATCACTCATACATTAACACAGAGTTGGAGGAAAGTCATGGTAGTTTTTATGAAGCAATTCATCAAGAGGGTATTTTTGAAGATGAATGTTGGATTAACTCACTGAATGACCATTACAAAAATACACTGATGAGTCCTAACAAGTGGAAAAGTAAAAGGTTAACAAGAGAAAAGGTTTTAGAATTGATTGGTAAAACATATGAAGACTTCAAAGAGAATGGGGCATCAGTTGAGGAGATGAAACCGGTTTTTGAATACTTTAAGTTCCCAGTCAGAATATATAACTGTTGGGGATATAAGTTTTATTCATATGACCCAGAGATTAAAAATAAAAACGTTCCAGCATTTTTTGGATTGGTTAAAGATAATCATATTTATACTTTGAATTCTAATATTGTGAGTCTAGCACGTAAGAATATTCAAATGAATTTTACATGTAATGCATCAAGTAATTTCATATTCAATAGGAATGATAAACCAGTTGAATATAAAGTCTTTGATACCCTTGATGACATTTTACCCATACTAAGGCAGTGTGAGAAAAATGATGATAAGGAGCTAGAATTTAATCTGATACATTCTGAAAATAATTTAATGCAGATATTTTGTGATTTGAAAAGGGTAGGGTATACACCTTTTATAAGTTGGAAAGCAGGACAGATAGAAAACTTAAAAATGAGGTTTAACTCAGTAGTGTTCAATGTCAGAAATCAGAGTCTTGTATCAGATGCTGTTGACAGTAGCATCATAGTTAACAATGCAGAAGTCTTCAATAAAATGAATAATGCAATGTTTGAATTTAATAAGAGTCTTTTTTCACCATCTCATAAGTCATTTTATGATAAGCAAGATATGGAGATATTAAGAGAATATAGGACCATAGTTCCCCATGGTGCTTTTTGGAGATATGATAAGGAAAAACCATTTAAAAACCAGCTTGTAGAAATTGATGTTAACAAAGCTTTTACATCTGCTTTTGTCAGCATTGAGAAGGTTCCAGTGTTTTCAGAATTTGATGCATGGAAAAGATATGACAAACATGGAGTTGAGAAAATGAATGATTTAACTTTATACTTTGTAAGATGTAAATTTTATAACTTGATGTTGAATAAACAGTTTGGTTTGGTTTACGGTATGTTTTGAAAAATTTTGTTGATGATGTTGAGATTATAGCGTATAAAGTTCCATCTCATATCTATAAAGTTGATTACAAAAAAATAGTTGAAAAACTGTGGGAAACTGATATCAGCAGTGATGATAAGCTTGACAAGGCTCTTAAAAAAATGATTGCTAATATAAATTTTGGAATAATGGAAAAAGGACACAACATAAAAAGCAAGTCAATGACATTCAACAAGATGGAAGATGCAATACATTACAGAGAAAAATATGGTGGTAAAATTAATGTTCTGATTGATGAAGAGAAGACATGGGATGAAGAAACAGAAAGCTATGTAGGTAAAGTTGTTGCTTCATATTATGTCTTGACAGTGTCAGATGAGAAACGTTTAACAAATGGATTCAGATTTTTGAAAGAGCTACTTTTACAACATCATAATTTTAAAATGAATTCTGTTTACAAAATATTTAGGGAAAATAATATTAATCTTTATTCAGTGAAAACTGATGCCTTTGTTATCAGAAAAAGTGATTTAGAGAAGGCTAAGGGATTGATAGAGTTTGGTTACAAGATTGGAATGTGGAGAGTTGCTATGAAAGGCTTTTCAATACCATCAAAAAAATATGATTTGTTAGACTGCAAGGGAATGAACATAACAGAGTCTAAAAATGAAACGCTGAAAGTATCTGATGAATGGGATACTGATAGGATTATTGATGAAAACGTTTTACCATATAAGAGGTTGATGATTAGAGGTTTTGTGGCTGGAACCGGTAAGAGTCACATATGCAAAAAGATGATAGACAGAGGGCATAGGGTTTTATTTGTTGTTCCCACCAATGAGCTTGGTCAAGAGTGTGGATGTGAGTGGACTACATTAAACAAATTTTTTGGTATAGCCTTTGGTGATGAAAAAATAATGAAGTTTGATTCATCTGAGTTTGATGTCATAGTTTTTGATGAGATTTATTTTCATAATGTGGGTAAATGGGCATTGATAAGAGAGTATGAGAGAGAAAATGCTGACAAAATCATAATAGCTACCGGTGACACAAAGCAACTGAAAAACCCAGAAAGCATAAGCAACACTATACCTTTTGAACAGTATGCTGACTATTGTATAAATCAAATTTTTAAATATAATATTATGCTGTATGAATCTAAGAGACTTAAAACAGATGAAGATAGAAAAAAGTTATTAGATGTTAGGAAGCTATGCTTTGAAAGTGATATTTCGTTTAAGAAAATTATAGATAAATATTTTAAATGGACTGATGAGATAAAATTATTTGATAATAATATTGCTTACAGAAATGAGNATGAGACCTGTAAGAAGGTATCACAGAAGATAAGAGAGATGAAAAATATTGATGAGGAGTATGTAATAGGTGAAGAGGTTGTATGCAGAAAGTTTTTTAAGACTGATGAGGGTAAATGCAATGTAAATTTTAAATACAGAATTGCTAATATTGAAAATGAAAAGGTGAAGTTAATACATACTAATACCGGTGATATAAGAAATATAAATATCAATATTTTAAGAAAATATTTTATCTATGCTTACTGCTACACCGCTCACTCAAAACAAGGGTGTAGTGTAGATAGTGATATTGTAATTTATGATTGGAATTTTAGGTATGCTTGTAGAAATTGGTTTTACACAAGTTTGACTAGGGCAAGGGATTTAAATAGAGTCTGGTTTTATAGATATCCTGAGAGTGATGATGACATATTAAAGGATTTAGTAGGAAATTATTTAAGAAATAAAATTAAGAGTTATAAGAATCAAGATGCAAAAGCTGGAAGAGAAATAGAGAGTGATGAATACATTGATGAAGCATGGCTAATGGAACTGATTAATACTAATTGTGAATGTTGCGGTGATTTGTTGAGCATAGATTATGATGGCAAAAGTGTAATATCAAATATGAGTGCACAACGTAATGACTGTGAGTTAAGCCATTTTAAAAGTAATTGTAAAGGGCTATGTATTGCTTGTAATAAAGGATTGAGCAATACAAATAGTATTTAAAATAATATCTTGTTTTTTAATATGAGTGATGGAAAACAAGATATTATAAGTAAAATTTATTTTGATAGAAGTGGCTACGGAAGTAAAGTGGCTACGGAAGTAAAGCAACTACTTTGAAAGATGCAAGGGAGAAAGATAAGAGTATCAAAATGTCTGATGTTGAAGAGTTTTTTAGAAAGAATGTAGAAATCAAAAAGAAACCTATGAAATATAATAGCTTCATAGCCCCTTACAATAAATATACTTACCAGATTGACTTGACATTTTTTAGGTTTGAAGATTTTGATAAGGAACAAAAATATTATACTCTCTTAACGTGCATTGATGTTTTAAGCAAATATGCTGTTGCCATACCACTGAAAAATAAAGATGCCCAGACTATCATAGACACAATGCCAGAGATTATAAGAAGAATGGGTGGTAAAAGCAAAATAATATTTAGTGATGATGAAGGAGCACTAAGAGGAGAATTATTTAAAGACTATGTTGAAAATGAAGGAATGGAACTTTACAGAACAAGAGGTAAAGCTCAATTCGTTGAAAGGCTAAACAGAACACTGAAAGATATGATATTCAAAAGGTTAGAAGCAGATGAGAAGAAAGGAAAAGAAAACATTGATTGGTCTGATTATTTACCAGAAGTTTTATTAACTTATAATAATAAAATGGTGCATTCAGCAACTGGACTCGTTCCAAATGAAGCAAGAAAAGAAAGAAATGAATTAAGAGCAAAAGTGAACATAGCTTCAAAAGCTAAGAAGGAAAGGTTATATCCAGAATTAACTGTGGGTGATAAAGTGAAAATATTGAGGAAAAAAAGAACTGGGGAGAAAGAAAGAACAAGTCATTTTTTACAAGGTGAATATACAGTAGAGGCTATTAATGAAAGATTCAATCAAAAATATTATACATTAAGTGGATTCAATAGACCATTATTAAGAAATGAGTTATCAAAAGTATAAAATTAAATTATTCTTAAACTACTTAAAGGAATATTATCTTAATATAATAGTGAAATATGTTGTTTAATTATGACAAGTGTGAATGTTGTAAAAAACAAAGAAATAATATTAATGTGGAATTATCAAAATTATTACCATCAAATATATGCAATCAAATAACTGAAAATAATATTAACTGTGATAGATGCTGTTTAACATACAAAAGGGAACAATCATTTTTGAAAGTAAAAGACATACATGACTATGATAAATTTCATCTTCAATTAACATTCTTTTTAAAATACAGTCAGCAACCACGGTTATTTAATTGGCAGTGTTCTAAAAAACATTATGACGAAAATATGGATAATCTCTTTAAAGATGAAAAACTAATAGAACGCTTTGGTTGTGGATGGAAAAATGTAAAAAAATATAGAGCATTTGCTAAAAAATACAGAGAATTGTTCATATGGATTGACCATAATATTTTTAGGATTGAAACAATACAAGAGATATTAAAACAATGGAATCTATCAGAAAATCCATGCTTTAAATATTATGGTAAAAAATATTCTGCTGTATTATTGGTATGCTTAATTTTATGGGAAATGATTTATTCAAGAATAGGAAAGGAAATATCAAATACATAGATGAAAAAGATATAATGAAATATGTTGATATTATTATGGAGGATTACTTACCTAAGAAATAACATGTTTTCAATAATATTATTATTGAAATGATGTTTTGCATAATAATATTTTTTTGAATAATAATATTTTTTATAATTTAAATTAAAAGTTCTTAAACTACTTAAAGGAATATTAACTTATAATAGTATATATAGTATGGATACTAAAAAAATGTTGAGCAACCTATCACCAGATGTTATTACAAACATTTCATCATATCTATTAGGAGAACCTAAATATATGAAATTCAAATACAACAATGCACTCAAACAAATTCAAAAGAAATGCAGACCTGAAATTGAAGACATTAGATATTATAACGGTATAACAACTAATGAATTACAATATGAAAATTATTTCTATACTGTAAATCCTAAATATAAAACACTGGATTATGGCTTAAAACTCATAATAAGACAAACTGAAATGGTAAAAGACTTCATCAAAAAAAGCTTTTTATCATATCTTCAACCTGATATGAAAAGATATATATCCATTAATGTTGAAATTAATGTCAAAGAAGATGATGGAGAATTCTACACATATGAAATGGATGATTGTGTAACAATTCAATGGCAATCAAACAATTACAACATTCAACATGCTATGAATAGACTTTACCAATATGCTATTAACAAAATTGACGATATGTATGAGGATGAACATATAGAAATTGAATGGCTACAACTCTGGATAGAAATTATCATTGACCCTGATGAATATAAATAAAATTGTATTCCATAAATTTAGATAATAAATTATGTATCTTAAACTACTTAAAGGAATATTAATATTAAATAGTAGGATATATGGAAACTAAAATATGTTCAAAATGTAAAAGAAGGGAAGTAGCTGAAAATTTTAAACAATGCTTGTCTTGCCTAGAATATGGTAGAATTTATAATGAAAAAAACAGAGAAGCAAAAAGGGAAAGAAATAGACAATGGGCTAGAAATAATCCAGAAAAAAAGAAAGAATGGAAAGCAAACAACCCTGAAAAGGTTAAGGAAGCAAATGACAGAGCAAGAGCAAAAGCATCAGAAAAAAGATACTACTGTCCTTTATGTGAATATGATGTCCAGTTGTGCAAAAAATCTCAACACGAAAAAGGAACATTTCATCAGGAGAATGTCAGAAAACAAACTCATCCAGAAGAATTTGAAAATGAAGATGAACCAGACAGTAAATTTTATGATAATGAAGGTCGTAAATTTTACAGTTGCACTGCTTGTAAATGCACGTGTATTTTTCCTTATCAATGGAGACCACACATACGAACTGAAGCTCATATACACAATAAGGCAGGAAAATTACCTTTTAGAATTAGATAGTGTAAAATCTAACCCATAAATTTAGATAATTAATTATTATCTAAAATTATGTTATAATTATTTTTCTATTTACTTATTTCTATTATGACTGCTCCCATCTTATACCCCCATAATTGTTATCATAATATTATGATAAAAATTATGATGAATAAAATGTGATAGGTTCATAATGTTGATGATTTTACATAAATTCTGTAGAATATTATGTAGAAATTTGTGTAAAATTGTTGATTGATATGGTTTGGGGGGTTTTAAAAAGATGGGAGCAGTCAAATCTAGCTAATATCACTCATCAACTCATAAAAGGCTGGGATGGGGGGGTCAATTTACCGATGAAATACCAAAATTTGGAAGGATTACCATCCATTGACCATCGATTTTCATCACCCGATCCCAGCCTTTTTGGGGTTTCCAACCTTGGGGCTTCTCGGTGTCGCTCCTTGCGGCGCCTTTTGGGAAATGATGGGCGAAAGCGTCATGTCACAGAGCTATTGAAAATGGCCCATTAGTTCAATTTTTTTCTCTAGCTATGACATGATGATTCTCCACTTCGCTATGTGACAAATTACCAAAGGGTATCCAAAGCATCATGAATATGAAATGACATGAATATCCACTGTTTGTAGCTCATGGTATTCAAATATCTTAAATGTGCCATGGTCAAATGTGAATTCAGATCGGATTGATGGGTCTCATTGTCATCCCATCATGAATGGGATTCCAAACAGAATGGCGGCGTCCAAACTATGATGAATACACATATCCATTGCTCATGATTTATATTCATCATAGTTGGGTTTCATAGATATCTAAATATAACTCCCCATCAACTATGGAAATATTCAGCCATCGAACCCAGGCATACCCCATGCTTCGATGACCATCCACACCCGCAGCGCGAGCCGCTCCCTTTTCGCTCCATGGAGACGGCTGTGGCGCTGCGGGGGCACCGACGCTGGCGCCTGGGCACCGGGCCAGCTGGTGCAATTGCAGTGAATCTTCGGTGCACATATCATCATAGTCAATGTTAGTAAAGCAATGTCATAAACTACTCATATGATGGTGGCACTGGCAACCATCAAAATGGTAGAATTTGGGGGATGGTTGATCCTATTGTTTTACCAACATTACGGGGGTTGTCTCCCAACTTATGGAGGAAAGCCCAACTGTATCTGCAAGTTTCGTATAAACAAAGTATAGCAACTGGAAAATCCAAAGTTCAAGCGGGAAACCACGAATTCTTGGTGTTGTTCTAGTGGAGGACGATTTACATGTATTATGTACCATCCACTACAATTTGGATGGTTTTCCAAGTAAGAATGGAAACGTCGCCCTCTTGGATCTCCAGAGAATATCCTCCTTTGGGTTTGACTGAACAGAGGGTACCACTGGTGAATCATCATTCTTCCTATTTTTTTCCATGGCCATTTGGGGGGTTCCATAAATGGGGATCCCCAAAATGGTTGGTTTCAGGTGGAAAATCCCATTAAAATGGATGATTTGGGGGTACCCCTATTTTAGGAAACCTCAATTTGGAGGTTTGGCTCTCCTCCCCCCCAGCATTCCCCATGGACCCCATGGAGCCTGGAGTCTCAGTTCCACCTCCCTGAGAACAGGGGCAGCACTCAAGTCACTCAAGTGCTACGTGTCTTCGCATCATGCCATGCGATATGAATTAGTCAATGTCAACCCGCAAAATTAGGATGATGAATCCTCGAATCCTAGAAATTACTCGAAATGGCCCTCGACTGTTGAATTGGATCCACATCCGTATGTGATGTGTTCTTTTCTCGGATGCAGATGCGTCTGCTCTTTTTTCCAAACTCTTCCATAAGAGAACCACCTGCTAACCACTTGGTTTGTGATCAGAGGTACTGTGCTATACGAGGCCTCATCTTGAACTTTCCCCTCATCAAACCTAGCTGCTGTGCCTCTTGCGTCACCTTGCTCCTCTTGCGTTTTGGAACCTGTACCAGTGCGCGGGTTCAGCCCTCATTGGAGAGGCCAACATGGTGAAAACCTGCCCAACTGCCTGACGTCTTGGCGCTTTGAACGCATCCTGGCCGTACACACTGAGGTGGGGACACCCAAGTCGCACGGAAAACCGTGCCCTTTGTGCAGGTTTCCAAGCATCAATGCCATGCTAAACTACACCTTCAAGCAGCAGGTGACTTCCAGTGCCATGAGATGGAAACATCACTTGGTCAGCATACTACGTGGCTAGAACAGAAGGACGCCTTTTTGGGCCTGCGTCGCATTGGAAAAGCGCGCATCGGTGCTTCGCAAAAGAGCACAGTGCTACACCATCGGTGTTGGGCAGTGGAGACTTCCTACCCTCAGATGTTCTTTCAAACATGTTGAAACCTAGGAATGGCCCCAAAATTCACATAGACCCTGCCATCAGTTGCGGGTTGCAAGATGAGTTTGAGTTTGCTACATGTCAGTGTCAATTTTTTAATTTGCTGGAGGGGAATCCTTGGAAGCAATGGCTGACCTAAGGATGACTTGATAAATCACCAGGGAGCGTCTCTGAAGGGGGAAAGAAAGACCCCCCAAAAGACCTTTGCAACATTAACATTTGCAGACAATTTCAGACACACCTGACCCATCCCATGTTCTCTCATCTTCACACCCTGAAGATTCTGGAGGTTTCACCGCTTCACCAAGAAGAAGAAGGTCCGTTTCCAACTGCACCATGGCCTGTGGGCTCATCTAATCACGGTTACCAGCTGCTGAAGAACCCGGAGGCGGGATTTCTTTGGCGTTTCCTGCCATTTGGCGTCAACATGATCAACAGAAACAGTGAAAAATGAGATTTGGTGGATTCATGTGGATTCCTACAACGAGAGACCCCTTGTCAGCTTGGTTTCCCCCTATTTAAACTGACCAGTAACCTTTTTGATCACTTGGAGTCCTCCATGTTCCTTTGACGACTCAACATGAACTGATCCCGCCACGCCGGGGTTTGCGGACAACGAAGCATGGCTCTCGAAAAGACCACAGATCCAGATCCAGCACACCCACGGAAGGAGAGTGGCCCAGAACCACAGAGTGATGATCTAGGTGTCCAAGAATTTGTTTTTTTCCCCAAACCAACAAGCTAATGTAATCATTGACAATGATGAAAGGCATTGACATCCCTGAAAATGTAGTCATTGTGCAGACATACAGAGCACTAAGATGCACATGGAGGTTTCTTAAGTCATGGGGCAACCCCGTTGCATCATCCAAGTCATGGATGAACATGACTTAGTATTAAATCCTATGGTGACTTGGGGATCCCCGCTGTTGAGAGACAACCGTATGAGGAAGTCGAGTGCATCACTAACGGCCATTCCCAAGGACCTCTCTTCCAGTTCCTCACGCAGTGCCGGCAAAAGTCACAAACCTGATGCCTTGGACTGCAGCGAAGTGTCTGGAAGGCACTGGAAGTCAGATCTGGCGGTTTCCTAAGTCATTGGGGGCACCCCAATAGCTGGATGATTTATAATGCAAAATCCCCAAAATAAATTGATGATTTGGGGGTGCCCCTATTTTAGGAAACCCCCGTTTAAAAAAGCAGCCGGTCACGTCGCATGGCGTCGGATGGCGTCGGATGGCGTGACGTTTTGAGATTTGCAGCAGACGATCCCAGGCAAGTAATGAAGCCACATGCCATGAAAATGTGGAGCAGTGGCCTGTTTGGAGGGATTTCATCAAGCCCGTCAATTGTATATGTATATATATACATATATACATGTATATATATATATATATATATATACATACACAAATATGTGCGTGTGTGTATATATATATATATATACATTTGTATATACATATTTTGTGAATGCGCAATCATGCAGCCACCAGTGGATCCCGTTGCCTGCCCAGGTCCACAACCAACTGCGTGCATGTTCGCAGGCGTCGTCAGGCTCAGGCAGCCAAGGTGTGGGAGGGCAGCGGCATGATCCTTGCAGCCATAGTTTTCTGCTACTCAGCTTGCTTCCGTTGAAACTTTGGAGTCGGCCGTTCCATCAGTCTGGAGACTTTGGTGCATAGCAGTGGCGAGCAGTGGTGAAAACAACAGAGTGTTTCCGATCCAACTGGTGTGGGAGCGCAGAACAGAGGATCCATAGTCTGGCAGGGCATCAGTCAAGCTTGACCTTGTCACATCCTTTTGGAGAAGAGATCATCATTCTGTGTTTTCTAGAAGGGAGCCCGGGGCCCGCACTAATATATATATATATATACACTATATGTATATATATATATATGTATATCTTACATATATTCTACATGTGAATATGAATGTAGATAATCAATGATAATTATAGTCCTGATACATCATGACCATCAACCAACAGGTCTGCCCCTCTTCCTCTCCAAATGTGACCAGCTAGCAATGCAGACAGCACGCTGTCTACCCTGGAATCTAGTCTTGCTGCAAAACAGTGAGCAGCCCCAGCTTTGACTATGTTGGCTCATGCCACCAATGTTGGTCAAGGATTAGCAAAACACCTACTTAATTCATAGGGGGGTACAGTATCATCTTTAATAGGAATTCACCACTATTTGGGGGGAAACCCCCCAATGAACAGTCAGGGCTTATTCATCCGCAGTTGACCTAATCTATCAAAATCTCATGAAAGCTTGGCAAATTAAAGAGAGTTTCGACCCAAAGAAAACACTCACATGGGCCTTTGACCTATATACTTCGCATAGCGATTTCATTGGGGCATGGTCGCAGGAAATGGCTTTGAGGGTCTTGAAAATGACAACAGTGATGAATTTTGAGGAAACCAGCTTGCAGCATAGCCTGGGTCCCTTCTGAAGCTTGGAAGCATTGGAAACCCTGAAGGTTTCATGATCTATTCTTGTGATCGGTAAACCCAGGAAGGTGTAGCTTTTTGCCCGCTTTTTCAAGAGACAGCCCCATGGGTATCAGCTAAAAATCCCTTTTTAAGGTTGATTCAAGGTTAAATTCCAACCTCTTGAGGGTTTTCTGCAACTTTTTTGACGGTTTATATCCACATTTTATTCCTGGTTTGAAAACACATTTTGAGTTTTGAATCCGCATTTTTTCAGGTTAGATCCCCATTGTTAATGCAGCTCGATGATAGTTTAAACTCTGGCGTTTTCATTTTTGAATCCCCTTCTTTGATTGCTGAACCACCATTCTTTGATGAATAAATGACCAGTTGTTGTGCTTGAACATGCTTGAATGTTTGATGCTGAAATCCCGTTGTTTGAACTAAGCTCCCATTGTTAAATGGTTGAAAATGTTTAAAGTATATGTTGAATAGTAAAATGACCGTCCCCATTAAAAACGGTCTCTGTTTTGATTCAGCTTCCTGGCTGCTCACTTCGGCTGACCTCCCTCCGGCCAGCAGCACGGTCGAGTAGATCGGTCTAGCAGCCCAACTGACTCCAACTGACAAACAGAACTGCTGGTTCCAGTTGGGAACCAGGGCGTCCTGGCTACCTGGTTACTTTATGTTACTTTGACTTAGCAATGGCTTTGGAATCCAAAAGGACGCTCAAAAGGTCAGAGTGCTTCAGTAAGGCAACCCGGGCGGAGACGATTGGACCACTGGACTCGGCACCCTGATCTTTGCTATGCAAAAGGAGATGGGAAAAGTGTACTCACAAGGCAGCAAGACAAACTAGCGGAAAGACTGAGGATATCCAATGGGTCTTAGCTCATGAGCCCGGGGTAGCTGAAGCGACTAGATAAATCAAACTCAGAAACTCAGAAAGATTGTAAGGTGGCAAGGAAGAGAGAAAACAAAAAGAATCCGAGAATGACCAAAACAAATAAAGAAGGCCAGAAAGCAACATGATACAGAAAATAAGTCTACTGGTACCAATTAAACAAAAACAAAGAATTGTACTTTCAGGTAGGTGGGCAGGGATAGGTGGATTGATTGACCGCTTGCCTGGTGCTGGTTGGTTGAGAGCGAGGTTCCCAGTCCATGGATTGGTCCTAATGATCCCCTTAAACCTGTTGGGATAATCTTGAAACTACCGGTCAAAAAAAAAAACATCAGGGCCAGGCAGATCGGATCAACAAATTGAAGAGCTGCAATCCAAAGACTAATACGGTAGTGATATGTATTGATCAGGTGTCAAGAGACCAGACAAACCAAAAGATCATAGAGGCTGAGAGGTCAAAAAAACCTCTGGGAGATTCTAAAGTCGTAGTCAATTTCCTAGACACTATCTCAGAATATCTCAGAATACCGATGAAAATTGCCTATTTAGTTGGATGATTTACCTATAAAGAATTGGTGGCTTTCTACTGTTAACTTACGAAATGCTACTTCAGAATTCTCAGCATCTTTGACATCTTGCCAAGTCCAGTACGGTCTCAAGTCACATGTGACAGCCAAATCCTTCTCAGCGCAGCAAAGTCGGAAGGTCTTCAGATTGCTTCGCAACATGGGGGTGACAAACTCGAAGTCGCTCTATGAGAAATACATACATGTAGTAAAACCAATGCCATGAACCATCCCATTAACCAGCCATTTGGAGGTCATTCTACATCATCCCAAATAGAGGTATACCGGATAATAAACCTCTATCCGGAATATGTGGGGATAGTTTATGATTGGGTTTACCAAATTAATTCATTATAGGGGTAAGTGGGCACTTTGGTTCAAGTTGGTAGAGACAACTGGCTCATCCCTGAGCTTGGTCCCTGACAAAGTCACTACGTTTCTTGAATATCTATAGTCTATAGCCAGTCATCCTGTAAATATCATGGTCAGTTACTCCCAAATGGATAACCTATTGCATGATGAAAGTCTACTACCCCAGTTGAGGGGATATGGGCTTTGTCTCAAAAATGGGAACCCCTTTCCATTCCACGGGTTAGGGCCCTACTTTCGCCCTTGAAATGGCCATCAATTGCCCACTCCCCCGCCTCTTGACCGCCCAGAATCACCAGGAAACGGAAGTCAAATGATCGAAAATCACAGCTTCACACCAACCATTTCATGCCACATTTCAACCATTCAACTGCCAATCAATGTTGTCCCCCATTCTTGGTCCCTAATCATACCATTAGTCCCTTCCTCCAGAGGCCCTCCTGCACTTGGGCAGTCAAGGGTAGGTCTTGCTGCGCAGCGGGTCCGCGTTCTGTTCTTTGGCGCCTTCAGGGGGTCGTGTTGTGCGTGTCAGAAAAAAACAAAAAGCAGAAATCAACAGCTCTGAAAATATTGAAATATCTAAGGAAATGACGTAATTTAAGTGCTATGTCTGCTACAGTACCAGTATTGGGAGATTGGCAGAGTTCTTGAAACTCTGCTTCAGATCTTGCTGTTGAGACACTCCCTCCCTCTTCTCCCACAGATCATGGGACGGCGTTTCGTCGAGAATTGGCGAGCCGAGCATACCAGGCATTGAAAAAGATGAGCCGGTCAGCATTCGTTCACTTGGAACTGGCGGATTTGACAAAAGGATCTAGGCAATAGGTATATGTGAACTGTCCAGTGTGACACTGGCAGAGGTATGCGGTTGGAAGCTACCTCTGCCATATATCTCCCCCAATCCTGATTCCATCATAGTTGCCTGCATTTTTTGAAGTGGATCTTGACAATGGCAAGTGGCACAAGTGGCAACAAACATCAAGTTGACAGGTTTGGGGTACTGGCCCGATACATAGAGCCGGAAACGGCCAGGAAAGTGGCATCCTGGAGCCGCTCAATTACGCGCTGGCCTTGGTTGATCAAGTCCACTGATCAAGTCTCATCCATGGGGGAATCCTAGACATGCATCCAACTGGCCAACCTCAAATTTCACAGACAAGGATGGATCTGTCAAGCCTGAAGCTGTTCTTCAAGTTTGCTTTTCAAAATCCTCCAAACACTGTTCAACAAAATATCGGGCCCCCTGTTTCTTGCTCTTCACGCACCGGATGCTTCACAAGTTTTGCTGGGGATCCTCTGTTTCGAAATCACTCCTTCAAATAGAAGCCTTTAATGCATCTCAAACTCAGCCAGGGTCAAGTGGTCAAGTTCTACCACAAATCATGCCTTTGAATCAACAAACCACCAGGCGTGTGTTCCTCTTCATTCCCGGGCCCCTTCACAACACCAAGGAGTCAGGCAAATCTGGCGAGAAGTCTGCTAGCCGCTCGCCTGTCCCAGAGTGTTTGGGAATCGCAGGATCTTGCTCCAAAATTAGCAGTAGAGAACGGGCAAGCCAGGTGGCAGAAATACCCCAAAACTCGGCAACCTTTGGAAAAGAAAAGGGAAAACCTACAGGAATGCAGCAAGACCACCTTGTTCCAAAAGTTCTTGTCTGTGTCAATGTTGTTTAGCATCTTTTTACCTCAACATCTTTTCCCGTGGAAACTCCTTCCCTTGACATCTCTTTCTCCTGACAACCATTTCTGATATCACCACTCTCTCCTGACGCTACTTTCTCTTCAACCTGGTCTTCCCTTGACATCCCTTTCTCTTGGCATCCCTTTGCCATGACCCCTTTACATCCCTTGCTCTTGGCACTTCCTTCTCTTGACAATTCTGAATTATGACGTCCCATTCCCTTCACAAGTCTCTCCTTGACGTATCTTTCTATTTACAACTGTGTCTTGACCTCTCATTCTCTTGACAACGCTTTCTCTTTACATCACTTTCCCTTGACATCTCTTGCAACGCCGCACCTATTGCACAAACAAGGTTCCCCACATGGCATCCGAGACACACCTTGCACAAAAGAAAACACCTCGCATTTCGTGCGATTCCAAAGACTCAAACGTCATCTTGACAAGCAATTCCACTGCGCTGAGCAATCACTGGCTTTCAAATCGCATTGAACTGCTTCACTTCTCTGCTCTCTTCATTTTCTATTCTTTTCACTTCTCTACTCTCTTCGCTTCTCTGCCCTTTTCACTTCCCTACTCTCTTCGCTTCTCTGCCCTCTTCACGTCTCTACTCTCTTCGCTTCTCTGCCCACTTCACTTCTCTACTCTCTTCACTTCTCTGCTCTCTTCGTTTCTCTGCCCTCTTCGCTTGTCTGCCCTCTTCACTTCTCTACTCTCTTCACTTCTCTACTCTCTTCGTTTCTCTGCCCATTCGCTTCTCTGCCCTCTTCACTTCTCTACTCTCTTCACTCCTCTGCTCTGTTCTCTATTCTCTCCACTCTTCTTCACCTCTCCACTCTCGTCACTGCTGCCCTCACTTATTTGCTCTCTTCTTCACTTCTCTACCCTACTTGGAACCGCCATTTTCAGAGTTTCTGTAACTCGGAAGTTTCTCTTCTAAACTTCCTTTGGTCAGTCAATGTGGTAAAGTGTGACATTGATCCAATGATAGACCAGACCCCAGTTGCCCAAGTTAACCATTTCAGGGATATCAAAAAAGAAACTACACTCAAGAAAGGGGGCTTGTGGTTAAAGCCTAAACGTTGCCACCTGAGGTCTCCAAGTATGTCCCCCACATCCTCGGCCGACCTGTCTGATTGGTGGTGTCAACCCATCCCAAAGATACAATCGTCCCTTGAGATGATTATCTCAATTTTTGGATCACAGCAAATATGTCAAACCACCAACTACCACACTATGATATTCCCAGAAACCGTTGGTACACATGCATGCATGTACGTACGCACGTATGTACGCATGCACGCATGTACATATGTACGTATGTACGTATGTACGTATGTGCATATGTCAGTACGCTCAGTACGCATGTACGTACATACGTATGTATGTATGTCAGTACTCATGTACGCGTGTACGAACGTACGAACGTACGAACGTACGAACGTACGAACGTACGAACGTACGAACGTACGAACGTACGAAGGTACGAACGTACGAACGTACGAACGTACGCACGTACGCGCGCACGCACGCACGCACGCATTTACGTATGTATGTATGAATGTATGTATGTATGTATGCATGTATGTATGTATGTGTCTGTCTATCTATATATATATATATATTCATATTTATATCTATCTATTTATCAATCTATCTGTTTATCTATCTATTTATCAATCTGTCTATCTATCTATCTATGTATCTATCTATCTGTCTATCTATCTATCTATATATATATATATATATCTATTTATCAATCTATCTGTCTATCTATCTATTTATCAATCTATCTGTCTATATATCTATTTATCTGTCTATCTGTCTATCTATCTATCTGTCTGTCTATCTATCTATCTATGTATCCATGTATCTATGTCATGTATGTAGTGTATGTATGTATGTATGTATGTATGTATGTATGTATGTATGTATGTATGTATGTATGTATGTATGTATGTATGTATGTATGTATGTATGTATGTATGTATGTATGTATGTATGTATGTATGTATGTTATCAAACTGGTAGCGGCCCCCGTTTCCACCTGGCCAGCTCCGCTGGCAACCCGGTCACCCTGTGACCAATCAAAGGCCCTTTTCCTCACCAGACGGAC
>BGPT01000235.1:74351-134743 GCA_003297045.1 Symbiodinium sp. clade C Y103
TGAGCCACTCCCCTGGCTGCAGTTGATACATGGTGTTACGACACCTGCTGGAACTTGCTGGGACATGTGATGGCATTGAGAACAGGCAGGACTTTCACAATATATATATGTATATATATCTGTATATATATATATATATATATACATATGTATATATATATATATGTGTATATATATATATATATGTATATATATCTGTATATATATATATGTATATATATATATGTATATATATATATGTATATATATATATGTATATCTATACAATATACATACTGACTGACATTGAATTGGTTTGCCTGAAAATGGGGTATACCCCCAACATAGCAATTTCAATGGGAAAATCACGATTTAGCCATTGGATGAAATGGGGTACCCTACTTTCAGACAAAGTCATATGCTGCCACACGTACAGTTATGGCCCTTTACCAGTTGTAAGTCAGTGAGTCATCCCACGTATGGAATGATACCTTCTTTATATATATATATATATATATATATTTATATTTATATATTATATATATATATATATAACCATAGAAATAACATAAATAACTGGTTTCTAGGGCTTAAAGTCTACTATATAGACATTAATAGTTCCTCCTGGTTCGGATGGTCGGGTTGCTGTGGCTGAGACTGCGCAGAGCCAGGGACCTTTTTCCACCCAGCAGATGCGCAATTGGCACCAGGCCGTTAACGTCCGCTGCGTTCCCGGTTGTGGTTTGGAAGCAAGGTATAGCGTCGCTTAGCACGGCTGTGGTTCATACGGAGATATTTTGACCCAGCCAAAAGGGGAACTGTTTTGCCCAAATATTGAGGTTATATAGCGTTTGACATAATTTGACACACTTCTTGGTTGTAGGAAAAAGTGTTTGTTTGTTTTTTTTCCTGGTTGGTTCATACAGTTGATCAGGATTTCAGTGGGAACAAATACCGAGGGCAAGTTTGTTATATCCAGATGAAGTCCTATCAAGTGCCGTTTGGCCAAAAGCGATCGGTCCATTCGTTGGCGAAAACAGAAAGTGATGGCGCAGAATTCTTGACATGTATAGGCTGGAACCATGTTTGGGACAATCTATGTCTTTTGGGGTATACTGAAAATGAATAATGTTGGTAAAGCAATACTAAACCACCCATATTTTGATGGTTCATAGATGTTTATAGCACCCGTCTATAGTAAAATTGGAGATGGTTTACTACTACTTTACCAGCATTAGAAAGTAAAGATCCTTGATTTGGGCCGTTTCACATGGGTCCAGGCAACTGAACTGAGAACTCCGAAGTGCCCGGGGGTTGCTCTCGCTAGCTGCGCCCCTGCGACAAGGTAGGCTACTTCAAAAGTGAACTGCCCATCAGGTCCTGCAGAGCACTGGCAGTTTGGGAGTGGCTGGTTTGGATCGGGAATAGAACCATCATTGAAACATCATATAACCAGAACATAGGGATGCAAAACATGATTTAACCATCATTTCATGTTTTTTTTAAACAATTTAAATGGGCAATGTCCTAGTGTCATGCTTTTGTTCATGGCCAGGTCGTACACAACGTCAGAAGTCACCTTTGGATCTTGGTCCATGGGGGGATCCTGGGACTGAGTCGTCACCCGGCTGCCGCCGAACCGGCTGCGCCAGGTTTAAAGACGGCAGCTTTTATCGCTTGGATCATCTCTATCCAGAGGCAGACGCTGCTGAGGGGGACGGTCCTGTTCACTCCCCGGGATTCTGGTCGAGTGGCCATTTTGGTTGCATTTTATCATGCCTTTACTCTCCGTCAAATCCATTCAAATCCCATGAATGTCCATCAAATAGCATCAAATCATGTCCATTTTTACATACATGAGATTCATATCCCTTCAATCTCCATTAAATCCCATAAATCTCACATGATTTCCCCCAGTTTTTGGGCTAAAACGCTCTGTTCTCGTCGGTGTGTGTGAGAAGGGTCTGTGTGGGAGAAGAGCTTCACGTTTTCACAACGAAAAGTGGCACAGCCTTTTTCATGCTCAAACAGTTTCAAAACAGATCCAGTTGCTTTCAGTGTCACGAGACTCAGCATGGATGCGATGGATGCCAAGATGGTCACGATCAGTGCCTTGGGGTTGGAGCCTCCCAAAGCTTCGCTGTTGCGTCGCTTTTCGGATGCGCTCGAGCCACTTGGTGCGCTCGGGCTTCGTGCCGCCGCGCCGCCGGCCCCAGCTCAGCCAGTTCCAGCTCGCCAGGTCGATGCAGATGTTGAAGATGTCGAAGACCGCGAGGCCTCAACTGATCCGTCCACGCATTCCTCCAAGGGCTCCCAGGGCTCGGAAACCTCCAGAACCTTTGGAACCTCAAGAGAGCAAGGAGAGCAGGGAGAGGAGCAGCCCTGAGCCATTGCAGATGCGGTGCCAAACTGAGCAGATTCGTTTTTGGCCCATTAGTGCCGAATCTGGCCCCAGTGCGGTGCCAGATTGTGCCAATTTGAATCGTCTTTGCCCAATTTGATTGTACCTGTCTCATTGCAACCTCGTGTGATCTGAAATTGGCTTCCGATTCAAGATGATTCTGAAAAGGCTTTGGCAATTTGTGAAAGTGTTCGCTCTTGGGTTTCAAGACAGGGGCCCCACACCCCCAGACATCCCAGACGGCTCAAGTGCCCAAGCAGGCAGAATGAATTTTGGAGATGAATCAAATCGAAAGCCAAGATTTGACTGTCTCTTTTCATTTTCTTCCTCCACCCTCCAATCCTTTACGGCTGCAGTCTTTGGACTGTTTAGGGTGTGATTTCACTGGCCCCGGCCGCCAATCTCCTCCGAAGGGAGGAGTCCAGCGACCACTGCCAGACAGAGCGAGCTGAACGTTGGATCCAAAACATGAGTCTCCGGTATCTCCGCAGCTCCAAACATGAGAGGTTCCAAGGGTGCTTCAGCTGCCTGGCAGGCGCCCTTCCAGAACCTTCCTCACACGGTGCGGAGCTAGTTGCCAGTGGCCAGCGATTTCCCCCGAGTTTTTTGGGGCCCCTAATATGGGTTTCAATGGATTGGTGAATGGGAAAAATACGGGAAACCATGGTTTTTACCATCAAATGTAGAGGTTTCCGGTTTCAATTTTCCCGAAAAAACCAATCCAATGAGGGTTTGTCTGAAAATTTAGTGGAAAAACCCTAAACCCAATGGTTATTTGCTGATCATTATCCCCATGAAATGGCGAACTAATTGGGGGTATACCATATTTTCAGACAAACCCATATCACTGGAAAATGTGGTGAAGAAGTGATGAAATGATATTCAATGCTGGTGAAATGGTGATTAAATCTGGTCAGATAAAGTCATGAAACTGGGCTTAAACAGTGATAAAACTGTGATTGAATAGTGAAGCCCCAGCAAGTTTGCTGATGTTAAAGTGGGAACGAGGGAGAAAAGGATAGAAGTGAAATGTCAGTGATGTAAGCAGTATGTGAGCAGTATGTAAGCACTAAGCAACAAACATTCGGCGGATTACAAGCGAGAAAACACGACAGTGCAATCAAGATACCTGAGGAAACAACCACCAACAAATCTGGTGATATAGACACCATGGCGATCTGGAAATCCGGCAACTTTGCTTCGGACACGTCCCTCAACAAGCAACTCCCGAACTATTGATGGTTCTGAATCTCTATAGTGATTTAACATTACAGTGTGATCTACAGATTACCATCAGATATTTCTGTATGTATATCGAAGTATATATATATATATATTATTTGTAGTTGCATATTTGCCTGAATTGTTACAACCAATGATGGTTACAGGTTCGGAGAATTCAGCCAGATATACCAGATATATGACAGATCGGCGTAAACCTTGCCCTAAAGGCAGCCTTGACAACCTCAACCCCTGGTCACACAAAGAATAGCCAGCACAAAATGGAATGCCATTCCTTTGCAGGCATGGGTTTGTCAAGAAATGCTGTATACCACCCAACTTATGGCAATTGAATAGGGAAAACTGACTATCACTAAGTTTTTGCATACCCAATTGTCAGACAAACATGACACTCATATCAGCATACTGCTGCTTGATGATACACACCTACAACATCCTATAACATCCTATAACAACGCATAGATGCACGTCCACGTGGCTAATTTTTTGTATCCACCATTCAATTTGGCAATATTTTGCATACCTAACTCTGACTGTTTCAATACCTCCCTTGCTTTTGAGATCCCCCATGGCGGCTCAGATCCCACGGTGGCTGAAACAATTCCGCATCTTGAATCGTGTTTTTTTTTTTGCGAACTTCCGGTTTTGGTGCCATTAAACTCCATGAAACTCCACTAAACATCTTAAAACCTCCAGTTTTGATGCCTTTTCCATTTAACTCGGTTCAACATCTTAAAACTCTCACCAATTTGGTGCCAGTTGAACTCCCAATTTGTTTGTTTTCACGATGGCCAACCCATGATTTCTGTCAGGTGGATCCAAGAGCTCAAGCCGCCCAGGCGAAGGGTCTGGTTTCACGCGTCAATTTTTGGCTTGATGGAAAAATTGAAACGCCTACCCTTTGGATCCCTTTGGATCCCTTTGGTAATTCAACAGTTTGCAATGGAACATGGCCCATGATGAGGAGATGATTTACTTGTGGTGATTGTCGATAGCACATGGTTTTTTATGGCTGCAGGGTGTCGATAAAATCCACAGGAAACCATTGTTTTAACCATCAAACATAGGTAGGGTTTTCCATAAATATTGGTTTTAGGGAAAATCTACAGCTATAATGAGGATCACCCGATTGCTGGGGTTGAATCCCCATTCGCAGGCTGTGGCACAGGCGCAAGCACAGGTGCCAAACTGCAAGATCAGCGGGTTCAAAAGCAGGGAGGATTTTGCCGATGTTTGTCGGAAAAAAGAAGCCAGGTATAGAACAAGTGGATGATGGAAAACCATGATGAGAATGGTTCCGAATTGTTTTTTTCCAGCTTTGAATGGCCTAAACATGCCCCTCAAATCACATGTTTTTTAAGTGGGACACATCGATGATCATCCGGTGTAATGGCGTGCATACCACATTTTCAGACAATCCCAGGGGAACTCCCTGCTTTGTGATCCTCTATGAAGAGGGATGGCTTCAAAATTGGACATATGGGGAAGGGGTTAGCACCGTGCGGAAGCTTCCCATGACAGTTATGGAGTTATGGACGAAAATGGGATGTCGCACCAACATGTGGTGAAAGCATGACCCAGGGAGGTTTTCTGCCTATCGATTGCCTATCGATTCATCTCAATAGGGGGACGAAGATCCCAACAGTCATGACATCACATCTCAAGTTACACGCTATGCCAGAACTTTTCCTGGGATGAACATCCATAAATCATCATGAATCCAAAATGTCAATACTTTTTACCAACGTTTTTTGGATACCCTCTGGCAAACTAACATGGCATAACATAGCTATGGAAAATGGCCAACTCATGCAGTAGATTTACCTATTAAGATGGTGATTTTCCACAGCAAACTATGAGTTTACCAGAGGGTAAATCCCGATTTTTCCTATAGTGTTAGTTCGATCTCCCACCAAATCCCATGAAAAACCCCTATATGTTTCTTGATAAATCCATCTATGTTTCCTGTATACCCTCTGGTAAACTAACATAGCTATGGAAAATCACCATGTTTGGAATATCCATTATAAATGGCAATGTTCAATAGCTATGTTAGTTTACCAGAGGGTACATCCAACTGTTTCCGAACGATTTTTGGGTAAACCCCAGCGATTTTCATGAGGCGCAGCAAGTCGCCCAGCAGCACGCAGCCGCACAGGCGCAGATGCAGGCGAGTTTTTCCATTCCAGGGAGGGATGTTCCATAGTAGGGAACCATAGTGATTTAGTACTAATATGTACTAATATGTCTTAACATGTACTAACATGTACTAATATGTACTAATATGTACTAATATGTACTAATATGTACTAATAATGAACTAATTAGTACTTGAACCATAGTACCAATATGTACGTTACTAAGCAATCGAACCAGAGTTATTGAATAGACAATAGTTTTTGAACCAGACTACTGAACTATAGCAATTTACTATGGTTAATTATGGAACCATAGTTATTCATGTCATGGAACATGAACTCATGCAACCATAGCTGACTGAAGCATAGTTATTTAGTACTAATATGATATAATATGTACTAATAATTCTGGAAGCATAGTAATGAACCACAATTTTAAAATACTTTAAACAACACGTTGAATTTAGTATTACAAGTAATTGAACCATAGTGATTGTATGTAATTGTTGGTGAATGATCTTGAACAGACATCAACATATTTCAACGTGTGAACCACCTCGCCCCATCATCCCCCTCAGGCGGCGGCTTTAGCACGACAGCGGGCCTTGTTGGCAGGCTGATGGCTCGGCATCATTTGATGTGTAGAGGTTGCAGGTCCAGTGAAGTGAGATGTTATAAGTGGATATATATATATATACGTGTGTGGATATATGTGGATTTCTATATGGATATATATATATATATGGATATATATGTGGATTTATATATATACATATGCGTTAGATAACTTATATCTACTTATGTAACCATAGTTGTGCCAGGGTTTTATCCCAACATATCCCAACTGATACAATGCTTGCCATAGTCATAGTTATATCGCTATACCCACTAACAGCCGCAATTGCACACTCAAGTAATGCTAAACCGCAGATCAATTTTCCTCCCTGGTTGCTCAAATTAGGGGAGGGGAGTAGCATGTCATAGTGCCGCCAACTTTTTGGGGATAGCCATGGCCTTGAATCTTTTCCCTTAGCCTTTGGGAATTCAAGACGGCATGTCATATTCAATCAGCCGGTCAAATGGCTAACTGAAAAAAACAAAACATTGCAACACACTTCAAACCTGACTTAGCACACATTGTACTGTATCTTCCATATTTGAGTCAAATACTTACTCACTGATCCTTTAAGTTGATTTGCTAATTTTGTCTTTTAAGATTATTAATTATGTATGTCTGTATGTCTGGCTCAGATTGCCAGAGGGTACATGTCTGAGAATTATCTTTGAAGGCTGGCCTTGACATCTAGCACGTAGCACACTGACAACTGGGGCCACACAATCCAAATCAACTCGCAGTTGGCTTCATTTCATTGGTCCTGATGCTCCAGATTTGCTTCGTGCTTCGACATTGTATCCTCATCCTCGGTTTGAGAAATCCCTATCTTGGTTGGTTGTAACATGTTGTAACCCATGCATGTTTGTTTTAGTAGTTCCGCTGCACTTCGACATGTATCGACATGTACTCAGTCCCTCTTCGACTTGGGTTTCTGTGAATGGGGGGAAAATCCCCAAACTTGCTGTTTGAATTTGGGGACTATAGAGTTTGGCTTTCTCCCCAATTTCTGGTCTGAAGTAGGACCCCGTTTCATGGATTTCCCGATTCACCAGCCACTTCGCTAGACCCTACACTGGCATCCAGCGGCTTCGAGTACATGCGCCTACAGCAGGTGTGCCACCTGGCCGACTGCGCCGTATCCATCAACAAAAAACACCAGCAAAATCATTCTGAGTCACTGTCATCATCTCAAATTCTTCTCAGAAAGTAGCAACGATATTTCCATCACTGGATTGGTTGAGTTGGGAAAATCGGAAAACCGGAAACCATGGGACTTTGACCATCAAATATGGGGGTGTCCGGTGTCAATTTTCCCACCAATCATTCCATTGCCAGGCCCATGCCGCTGCCCAGCAGGTGTCGGGCAACTCAGCCCGGGCACAATCGTGCTGCGATTTCACGGGCAGATCATAGGAATTGAATGGGTTAACCAAGGAAAACATGAGGAGATAAATATAATGAGCATAGTATATCAATGAATCTTTAGGCATTTGTTTAATCAACACTTCCTTTTGAATCAACAGGTTTCTTTTTGAAATCAATATGTTAATATGTTTTTGTTCCTTTTCCGTGCTTTTCCTTGCCAGCAACTTGTTAGAGTTTTCACAAGATGTCAGAAAATCACATCCGCATATTTGCAGTTTGCAAATCCGGATCGCTCCATCTTGGCACCAAGGAATGCTGCTGCTCAGACGCAAGCTCAGATTGCCACCATGAAGGCGTGTGTCCCGAACTCCCAAGATCAAACGCTGGGAACTTTCAGCCACAAGTGGATTAATGTAACAAACATGAGGGGTCGATATATCATATCAGATCATAGTTTTTTCATGTTTTTTAATTCTTTTTTTGGATGTTCTTCATCCGACCTGAGATGACTGACCTGCGTTGTAAGAGTCCCATGGTTTCCGGTGAAGATTGTCCCAACTAAACCATTCCACTACTAATTGGGTCAAGATTGAACATTCGATTTCCATCGATTTCCGCAATGGCCTCCACATCTGACTTTTGGTGCTGCAATTTCCAAGATTCGATGGACTTCTGATATTTGCAACGCTGTTCGCCAGTCCATGATGGGCCTTCCGCCTTTTGGTGGCTACGACGATCGTCCGGGAACCTTGGGGATCGTGCTCGCGCAAAGGGAGGCATGATGTTTACTGCGCTGAAGGTGTACCAGTAGTTGAAATCCCATCGTTACATAGAATTACTACACTGTTCTGGCTCTTTACCATCCTTTACCAGTTAATTATCAGTCAGTAAGTCACTCCATTTCTGGAATGATCCCCCCATTCAGAACCACTAAGATAACTGGATATAACATGATATAACTGGTATTTCACGGCCAAAATGGTCCCGTGTCCGTAGCTGTGATGACTCTCCATCAGGTCGCTGGCCTGAAGAACTCAAGGCTCTGGCATTGCTCATCATTGCTCCAATGGTTTGAACACATCCCAGCTTTGTGGGTGACGGCCTAGTTTTGTTTAAAAACACATCACTGAATTCAGGGGTTCCATGGGGTTACACATTGTATTTTCCCACCATCAATGAACACCCCCCCAAAAAAAAAACGTTCACTTTGGAAATCGATGTGGGATGATTTGTTTTTGTTTTGCATTGATGTCGGGGATGGGATGGTATCCCCAGATGTTGCCCCCCCAATTTGTGGCAAATGTGTGTTGAAACCATGCGGTTTTGTGGTGTTCCTATGATTTTGAGACAAGGCCATTTTCGAATATGACTATGGCTCAGAAATGGGATACCTTTGGCTTTCGGACCCACAACATTTGTTATTATGATTATAGTTATTATATTAGTTAGCCATCAGTACATGTGTGGGGGTTTGTGAGCCATTTGCCAGCCATTCCCAAATCACAAAAAATAAGTATTGATAACTCTCGGGAAATCTGAGCCATTAATATAAGACCAAATGATAATGACAATAATGCTCTTTTAAAACATTTTGAGCCATAGCTATCCAGTAATCAATCATGTCATTTTTTGCACAACACCAAACATCTATAGAATCTATATACTGTAAAATTCGTTCTAGTTTTTGCGAGATTTGAATAATTACTGGTAATCAGAGGTGGTTTCCATTTAGTTGGATGATTTTCTCCTTAAAATCCCATTGAGTTCGATGATTTTCCACGAAAATTCCCTCTAAATTCTGTGCTTCTCTGGAAAATCATCATTTGCCTCTATTTCTAGGCTTTTTCTTGGGTGGATTTTCCCATCACTTCCATGATTTTCGATCAGATTCTGTGGAGAATCGCCAGGCCTTGGGCATCCCCGGCCCCAGCGCCCAAACCGCGGCCACCGCCGTGGCGGCGGCCGCGGCCAACGCCCAGGCCGCGCAGGCCGCGCAGGCCGCGCAGGCCGCGCAGGCGGCGCAAGCCGCGCAGTTGGAACGGGAGCGGCAGGCTCAGCGCTTGGCGGCACCTGGGCGGCACGAGTTGGTCTGGGGTAGCTCTGAGGAGCTATGGGTGAGGAAGAGACATCAATTTTGAAAATGGTGATTGACCCTTCAAAAGTAGTGATGAATGGGTGATGCAACTGTCATCAACTGTCATCAACTGTCTGAAAGTCAATAAACATGTTAGAAACTGTTTCTTTTTGATGATGAATCCTCTCAAAAAATCTGGTGATATACTGATGAATGAAGAATTCATGGTGATGGCCCTTCTCAAAAATGGTGATGAATAAGGCTGATTCAACTGTCTGAAAGTTCATAGCTATGGGATGCTATGGGTGTTTTAGTGATGATGAATCCTGTCAAATCACTCTATTCGGGTAATTAATGATTAATTTAATGAAGATTCAAACGATCCCATCCCCCTAATATTGCACACCTCCTGAATGCTCCCAAAGAAGTGAATTTACCCTCCAGTACACCAAGGTGTTTATTAAAACTGGCATATTTAGTTCGATACTTGGAGGTTTCCTGAAATGGGGGTACCCCCAAATCATCCATTTTTATAGGACTTCCATTATGATGGACCATCCATTTTGGGGATCACCATTTTAGGAAACCCCGAATTGACCTCATAAATAGTGGTGATGTCCATAGCTACCTTAGTTTACCGGTCTCAAGACCTTGGCCTTGGTGGACGACGGACGAGTTTGATGGCCAGTCAGATGATGCGAACTTTGTCAGACTTAAATGAATCTAGAACCAGTAGTCTCTCTATATATATATATATACATCATTTAGAGAGTTTGTATGATATGAACATATATGTGCGCTCTGTGGTTGTGTATCTGAAAATGCGGTATAGTCTAGTCTTTTGATAGCCAGTTCAATGTGGGATTTTGATGGTTGTTTGGGGAAGCCTATGTTCAATCAAATCCATATGTGCCATGGTGTCGAAAGTTGGACTATGACTCCTCACTTTTTGGGGATAGTCATCAATCCATGGCTAGGGATTTTGTACCCATGATGTTTGGATTTCCATACCGCATGTACCATGTTTTGACCATGGCACTATACGTAGGCATTTGTATGTATACATGATTATACATGTATATATGTGTATATATATATATTATATATATACATATGATATGTATATGTACATTTACATGATGGGTTTTATTAATATGGGCTTTTCCTAAATTGGGACACCCCATGGTAGCGTCCAAGTTATTTAGCATTTGATGTCATGATTGGATACGCGGAAACAACAACAATGGTTTATATGCATATTTGTATGTATTTGAATAGACACTGCATGCATGACGGGTATAGCAAACTCGTGAGAACTACATGTTTTTTTAAACATATACATTTAATGTACTTGTCATCCATGGTACAGTAGATCCATATGTTTTCATAGGTTTTTCATATGGTCTAAACTATGGGATCGGATACATCACCTGCTACGGCCAGATGTTCAGTAATCAATCAACAACTTGGATAGAATATCTGCATATAAGTGGGGAAATTTGGAGTCAATCTGTATATATATATATATGTATGTATATGCGCATATTTTGGCAGTTGAAACCCACCATTTTTGCAAATCGTTTCAAGTCTGTGAAATGTTCATTTTTTGTCAGTGATCTCCAAATCTCGTTGATAAAAGTCCCAGTTTGTTGTTGCTTGAATCTGTTTTTAGAGTGTACATCTCACTTTTGCAAGGCCTCGACTCTTCCAGTGTCAACCCCCGATTCTTGTTGATGAATCCTCCAACTCAATTTTTGATCAGTCGCATCCTCATTTTTGCCGCTGGACACTCACTTTCAAGTCAGAAATGGGTTAACATTTGTTTTGCAGGTTTGATCAAGTTGAGTCTAATCCCCTATGTTGCTTGCTTCAAAAGCCATTTCCCCTCGGGAAATTGAACACAGCTATGGAAGCCTTGGTCCCATTTGGTTCGATGATTGACATATTCTGTTCATTCTGATTTCCGTAGCAAACTGTCACAATTACCAGAGGCTACTGTATGTATCTTATGGTTGAATCCCTGTTATCCTCTATGGTATCCCCATTAGATTATTTTCCATAGTAATAGCAACCTGTTGAATTACCAGAAGGTACACTCCATGGTTAAATCATTCTAATACCACCACGATATCGTATAGACTATACCCGGTTATGTCGACATTAAATCCCGCCATTTTTCTTGGTTCCGATTTTTGATGAATCAATCACTCTGAAATCATCACATAAGACCACCACAAAGTTTTTGTTAAACAACCTTAGTTACGGCTTGGGGGCGCAGTTAGGTTATTGATAATAGTATACCGATGGGATTCCAACCTCCATAAATAGAACTTGAGATATGGGGCCCCTTCGACTACGATGAAATACAACCAACACAAATTAGTGGTACGGTATAACTGTTGTCATAGCCTCCAGAAGTATCCATAGGTTGGATTACCCTCCGGTAATCAAACGTGGCTTGCTGGAAATCCACCATTTATAGAGAATTGTTCCATTAAAATACCTCCATTTATAGAGGATTTTGCATTGCCACGGTTGATGACCGGAGGGTAAGTTGGGGTGCCCCCGAAAGGGAATCCCAATAACCCCACCGAGGCGGTAAAGGAGCAGCAGCGCTTGGAACAACAACAGCGTTTGGAGCGCGAGAAACGCCTGGAGGAATTCGCTGTTAATGGGAGGTCGTTGGTTGAAATCACTTCAGGGTCTATTTGGAGGTTTCCTAAAATAGGGGTACCCCCAAAATGGGCGCGGCTACCATTTTTTACCCCCAAAATCATCCATTTTTAATAGGTTTTTCCATTATAAACCATCCAGCTATTGGGGTACCCCCATTTATGGAAACCCACATATGCGCTTTACATAACTTCGGTCGGAATAATGGGGTGGACGGGGGGAGACTTCATGGAAATCGATGGACATTGGAGATCAAATCGATGGACATCATATGGTTTTGATGGAGAGACTTAAGGGATATGGAGGTTTCCTAAAATAAGGGTACCCCTAAATCATCCATTTTAGTAGGGTTTTCCCCTATAAACCATCCATTTTTGGGTACCTCCATTTAAGGAAACCCCCATATGTCACCACAAAATGCTCGATGCCTCTCTTGGCTGATGTTTCTCTTGTCTTTTTTTTTTCGCGGGTTATACTATTCTTAGATATACTGGGGAGTATCATCATCCATGAAGTGGGAATCCCGTTCTTAACCAACCAGGATAGTGGGAAGATGGGTTTTTGAACAGTGCCCTTTTTTTTTCGAGGGTTGTACCACCTTCTATATCTTTCGGGTACAAAACCGACCAGTTTCTGGAGATATCGGATAATCTTGGGATATGTAATCAATAATATGCGGGGCAACCAACCATTCTACGGGGATACAGAGGGGATATATCATGGGATATGTCAGCAAGAATAAAGATGAACAAAGAGTGTTGAGGTTTGTACGAAAATGGCCATCGCAAAAGGGAGAATCATGAACAACCAATTCCTTTCGGGGCATCCAATTTTTAGACAACCCCCGATCTGGGATTAACACGATTGGGATTATATATATGAAGTGGGAATCTCCATACATCAACTCTTACTTAAGAGATTTTCCAACGGACTGTTGACACTGATCATATGTTATTGACTCCCCCGAGCTATGTTTGTTGGTTTATTCGCTTAGAATTCATCCAACTGTAGCGAACATTCATTGGAGTTACTGTTACAGCATAAGTGAACGGAAACCCGTCAAAAGCGGATCCCGCACTTTGCAAAATCGCTAAGTCCGGGAACTGTGTGTTTCTTTTCCAACCAAAGTCATGGTTCATGGGTTCATGTTTTTCAGAAAAAGAGGTTTGGCCAATCGATGTTTTTACAATCAGGGCTCATGCTGGTTACTTGCGGGTGCAGTTCCACTTCATAAGTGGATTAGATATCTATAGTCATAGGAACACGGAGGTTTCCCGTAGTTTTACCCATGCATGAGCCCAACTGCACCCCAAAGTAGCAAGTCAACAGCCAAAATTAGGCTTCGCTGCACAAACCTTGGTAAAAGGTACGTTTCCACGGCCATTTCTCTCTAACGATACATGTTTTTTGCCAACAAGATTTGGGTCTCAGGGTGTCACAAATTAACACATCAGAAAGAAACATGATTATCAACGAACCGGTAGATGATTAAGTTTGATAATTTTTGCCAATCCTCTCCCTTCAATAATCGGGTATCTGGCCATTTTGCAGGGTGGATCTAGGGATTTTTGCCAGACAAAATCTCCGTTTCTGATGACTCCCTGTTGAATGCAAGTCTTGCACCTCCATAACTCACATTTTTGGGAGGAACATGCACAAAAATTGCACCTTCCCAGTAAATATCCCGGTAAATTCAGTACATATCCCAGTGAATATCCCATGATATTCCCATGATACACCACTTTTTCAGAGCAAAAACCTCTGGCGCGAGTTCCGGTCGCCAGGAGCAACGTGTGCGTCAACAACTGGCGCAGGCTGCGCAGGCGCAGGCTGTACAGGCGGCGCAAGCGCAGGCGGTGCAGGCGGCGCAACAGGCGATCTCCGGGGAGAACATGACAAACCGACTTGATGGAATATCTACTATAACTTAATGGGAATATCTAGTTTATATCTACTAATGGGAATATTAAATTTAATGAGAATATCTACTGGATGGAATATTATAGTTTAATGGGAATATCTACTAACCAGCTAAACACTTTCATTTTTTGTAGGATATCTAAGATTGGCAATGGTTGGAAGATGAGTCTCCACTGAATGGGTTTTATTTTCAGGGTCGAACACTTGATGAACTGGAGGGTAATATAGAAAAAAAACTTCGCTGGTTCCACAGCAAAAACCTACTCACGATCCAATTTTCTTGATTGTTTTTTGTTGTTTTTGGAAACACACATTGAATTGGGAGATGTGTGGCACTTGAAATATATATATATATATTTATAACTTTTGATCAGCATGTGTTGAAAAAGAGGTTTCGGCTTATTTTCGTTGTAATTCAGTGAGAAGTCAGTGTATTAAGATTGGGAGTCTTCCCAATCTCTGGGAGTTTTTGTGGTATTTCCTGCGGTTGCTGCAAATTGCAGAGCATGATTGCCACTTCCCAGGCTAGTATGGCAGCTTTGGCAGATGTTTGATGATGCAATTAAAGTTATTGTGGATATTACCCTCTGGTAAACTAACATAGCTATGGAAAATCACCAATTTTAATGGGAAAATCCACTATAAATGGTCATTTTCAGCAGCAAACTGTTAGTTCACCAGAGGGTATTGGGTGTAGTTCATTGATATTGAACCTACTGGCTGTGGTAAAACTATCACCCACAGCATGTCGTTTCTTGAGAGGGAGCACCACAAAGGAAACCAGGCCACGATGATCGACCTACCCTCCGGTAATCAAACATGGCAATTGAAAATCCACCATTTATAGGGGATTTTCCCATTAAAACCTCCATTTGTAGGGGATTTCCAATTGCCACGTTTGATTACAACCCATGAGTTTCACGGTAGCCTCTGGTATTCCAACCCTCTGCAGCCTTGTTTGCAGATCATATATAATTGACACTTCGGGACAACCGGGACAATTTGAGGAATCTTTGGGGTATACAAAAACTGGAACAGAAAGTAAAGGATTGAAATATGGAGGTTTCCTAAAATAGGGGTACCTCCAAATCATCCATTTTAATAGGATTTTCCATTATAAACCATCCATTTTTGGGTACCCCCATTAGGAAACCTCCATATATTAAAATGATTCAAAGTCCAAACGGTTTCGGGGTGTTTCACCTGGAAGCCCAAGGGCCTTCCCCAGTTCGCCAAGGCGGCGCCGGCCAAGCCTCCTCCTCCCATGGTTCCACCGGTGCCTGCACCAACCATGTCACCCATGGAGGCGATTGGGGGTGTCAGATTGTGCACCATCTGTTCACCATGAATTCATGGTTGATACTGGTCCATACTTGGTGGATGTTAGTTGATGGGCTTAAAGAAACGCTGAATTAATTAACCCCCTCAGTCCACTTAAAGGGTGGTACCAATTTTCATGGTGATTTGGACACCTACTTTGGGTTTATTTATCTGGGGTTGGCAACATTCTGAGCGATGACCGAGTTGCAACAACCATTCACAGAGAAGATTCTGCAGAAACTGAGATGAACTCAAGTCATTTCAAGCCCAAGTTTCGAGGGTCGCCCTATGAACGTTCCATCTTTCAGCATCACTCAACCACCTATTGATTGGGGTCTTAATCTGAGTTGCCTCACCGTAGATGTTAGGGCTACACACTGGAATTTTAAGACGGAAATCGACAGTTGGGCCATGTTTAGTAGTTTAAATTAGATTTTGGTTACTCCTTTATCTTACTGGTGCTTAGTAGGGAATGGGGGAATGACCTATAAGCATTAAAAATCATCCCATTCCCCCATTCCCTACCAAGCACCAGTAAGTTATTCAGGTTCCATCTTTAAATTTGGGGCATTTGCCATGACCCAAATTTTGGACCTCAGGCTGCGAAGGAAGAGAGGAAAAAACCCGTGCAGCCGAAGAAGCCCACGCAGGGCACTTGGATCGTGCCCGCTTGATCCATGGGGATGATGGTAAATTTGGGCTTGAATACTGAAAACATGGCACTCCCAAAGTTGATGCTTAATCGGTATCTATGAACATCTATTGATATCTATTATACAAAGTTTATAAACATCCAGTAACATCTATTGACATCGATTAACATCGCTTGACATCTATTGAGATCTATTGAATCCCTATTGTGTATCTATCTTCAAATATTGTTATTCAATAGTTTCCCCCAGTATATAAACCGAACAAATGTGAGTGGTCTTGACAGTCAAAAATCTCAGGTCCCCTACCAGGGTCAGAATCAACTTTAGCGGCCCCCAAGAATAGACCAGTTGGAACCCTAGAAGATATCTGGTACGTTGATGTACATCTCAGGAGAACAACCAGGAAAAATCCTGATTCTATGTGGACCTGCCTCTCCCATAGTGTCCACGCCACTGAGGGTAAAGAACGATGCTCCAGGCACATTTCGTTGGTTGCGGCTGTGGGTTGCAACCTTGACCTCAGTAGCGTTGATACAGCCCAGCTTTTTCGTTCCTCCCATTTGCGTTGAGATGTTGAATCATGTTGTGAAAATCACCATGCTATTAATGGGAAAATCCTCTATTTCTATGGCCATGGCTTCAATAGCTATGTTAGTTTACCAGAGGGTACATCATCCATTGGTTTTCGCTTGACTCCCATTTAATCACCACTTTGGGTTGCTGAAATCACATGAAATCACCGTAAATCTCTGGAAAGCTACCGCTGAAATCAGCAGTTGACCCTTCCATTTTAAAGACGCTGGGTTTTGCGCCAGGGCCAATGCAAGTAGCACCGGGGCCTGTGCCCAAAGAGGTGCTAATGACCGGCGGATGCTGGAAACCCCCCCAAAAAAGAGGGGTTTGAGTAAAATCCGAGAGGAAAATCATGGAGGAAATAAGCTACTTTACTAGAATCCGAGTCTAAACTCCGAGTTTTTGAGATGCCTTTGGGGATATATAACATAGTGGTAATTTTCACTTTGTTTGCATCTTTTTTGCTGATTTGCTCTGTGATTTTAGCAATATAAAGAATAAACACATCGCACACATCATTACAGAGGGGTATTTTACTCCCTAGATTTCGGGATGTGCGGGTATTTTATTCTTTCTATTTTGTGCAATGCCCAACAGTAATAGTAGTAGGTCGTTTCGACAACGATGGAACTAGTTGGAGCCTGGATGTGTAGAAGAGATGATAATGTGATTAAGAACATTTAAGAACTAGGATACAACCAATTAATCATGATAGCAATTATACCCAGCTTATGTATATCTGAGATGTTTAAATGTTTACTGCGTGATCCATGGGTGATAAACCACTAGCTGGGATGCACATCCAAGTACCTTGTTGTCACCAATCTGGATGCAATCAATGGATGAACGCGATGACTAAGTCCTACCATTCCTATGTTTTCTGGATATCACTAGATTGGTTTAAGGGAAAATTTACAGGAAACCCCTGTATTTAATGGGAAAATCCATGATTTCCTGTAAATTTTCCCATTAACCAATCATTTGAGGATACCAACCATGGCGTTCCACGCCAGTCGCTTCATCAAGGCGCCGCCGCTGATTGCCTCATCCACGGAGTTCCCCACCTTGGGTGGAGGTTCTGAGGAGCCCTACGAATTTTCTTGGGGAACATCAGTGATGGGAGATGAGAATAGTTGACTTATAAACCACTGATCTACAATGTGCTGCATGGTAGATTCTGGAATATTCTGGTTTAATCATGAAAATTGATGCAGAGCAATGAGAATATACTGGGATATTAGTGGGAGAGTAGCATGGGATTTTGGTGGGACATGATATAATCAAGCATAACAAGCAACACTTTGGCGGTTGTCCAAACTCGGGGGTTGACAGGTGAAGATGTAAGATCCAGGGGACCATCTGTCTTGGGGTAACACCATGGCTTTTGTGTGACTTAAAATCCCAAGAATTTCAGGTTCATTCCTACGTTCTTATCATTTTTTCTTGGTTCAATCTCATTTTTCTCGACATTAAGCCCCAAAATTCTGACAAACAAACCAGTCAACATTGGGATCTTGGCAAACTCCCCGATTTCTCCACGGTCCCTGCAGGAGCACGTGGTCATGGCGCCGGCCGACAGCTCTGCGGGCGGCTTCTGGGAGCGTCCCATGCGCCCCGTGAAGGTCGGCGCCGGGAGCGATCCGCCCATCGCACCCAAGGCAGATCCCAAGGCCAAGGCACCCGGAGATGCGGCCGGCTCTTGGGGGGGGGAACGGGGGTGACCAGTTGGAGTTGGGTCAACAAGAATTGGGTTCTTCAACTTTATCTAATGTATATAAATAGATATACTGTATATATATATATACAGTAGTATATATAATTTGGTATCAATTAGCTGATCAATGGCTTACATCATTTTTCGCCAGATTGATGGGTTGAGGGTTATAAAAAGTTATAAGCAACTTACTTGTACCGACTGGGATGCACATTGTAGGTGGGAGTCATGGACAGCCCAGGATTTGGTAAACTCAGACTTTGCTATGGAACATCTTAATAGGTACATCAACTGTAAATGGGCCATTTCAATAGTTGGATCATACTACAATATAGATAGAAAAGCAAAACCTATCAGAATAGCGCCCAAATACTGTATTCTTCTGGGGGTTGCTATATATTACAGTACATACTGACCGACCACTCAGTGTCCCCCGCCTCCCAGCCTTTCGAAAACCTTATCGTTCATGGCTGTCTCACCCCACTCCGTGGATTCCAGGCTGCACAAAAGCTTGGGGCCTCAGAGTCGTGTTGAGAAATTTCAAGGAATTCTGGAGATCGCGGATGGGCAACGGTTGTTGATCATGATGATAATCATGATCATGAAGATGGTGATGATGATGAATGATGATTATGATTATGATGATGATGATGATGATGATGATGATGATGATGATGATGATGATGATGATGATGATGATGATGACGGTGTTGTTGTTGTCGTCGTCATTGATTGCATGATGATTGTGACCATCACTAAGATGAACACAGTGGCAATGGGTATAGCAAAATGTCCGAGCTACCGACCTACCCATTCAGTGGCCGAATAAACACTTGCACAGGCAGCAGCAGAAGGCCAAGGACGAGGAAAAGAGTCCAGGACTCAACCACAGCTGCGATTTCAGAGACAGATCCAGCACCAGATGAGCGATGATACCCCGTTGGAAAAAACAAGTGATTTCCGAAACCGCCATCAACACAACCATTCCATATTTTGGGATTTTAATCCCCATCATTCCAACGTATTCCAACCAGTTTCATCGCTTATTGATTATCAATACCCTATCAATACCCTACAGTATCTTCCTCTGTTTTTGCTGCTGCTTTTCTGGGGGGTGAGTTGCCATCGCATATCTGTGCCTCGTGCCACGAGGTGAGTTGCGTCGGGCACAGGTGAAGGACCTTTCCCGAGTCTTTTTGTGTCTGAGAATGTGTTTTTTTCGCCCATCTTATGGCAGTTTCATGGTATCTTTGCTGTTTTGTGTTGGTGAGTTTTAGCATTCTTCATTTGTTTGGGCCAATATTGGATGGGACTATAACCAGCATACAATGGGTGTGTTAAGCTTCAAAAGTGAGGATAGGCCAATAGCCGTCGCCCCTACATGATGAATGGTGAGAGGATGAAGACATTGATGATTGAACCACGCAACCGGGGTTTGCTGTTGAGGAACAACCGTTCACACCTGTTGATTCTTGTACCCGCTGGTGTCATCAAACATGGCTAGCTGGGGAATCCCCGAACTCAATGGAGGTTTATAGCTGGGAAAATCATCGAACTAAATGGTGGATTTTCCAGCAAGCCATGTTTGATTACCTGTTTGTCTGGTTATATCAACATGTTTGCCGGTCAAATTACATTTTTTGGTTCAAACCTATCAAAATGCCATGATATGATCTAAGTTTGGTATAGTCTCTATACCTATCCTTTGGCCATCAAATTTGGCCATTGCAATCCAACTCTGTGACTTAAACTATATATATACACATATATATATATTTACATTAATCCCCAATTATATACATATTTACATATACTATATTTGGAGGTTTCCATAAATGGGGGTACCCCCAGTTCTCATCGTATTGAAACAACGACGATGTTTTTTGGGATCCCCCATTGGAAGAAACCCCAATATATCAGGTATACCAAACAATGTGTCAGTATTGGAAAGAATCGTTGGAATATCTCAGAAATATCGAACCCAATTTTTTCAAGACCAACTTCTGCCTATTCCCATCCGATCTCCTGACTGAGCTCCGCACAAAAGGAGCTGCTGACGGAGTATGGCATCACTCTGGAGGAGCACCGGCTGGGAGATCCCTCAGAACTTCGATAGAGACTACAGGCTTCAATGGTAAATCCACTACAACTTATTGAAAATCTATGAAACAATCCGTATAATTAAATTACTATAAATTCAGGTGTTTCTATGGGCAAATCATAGGAAACCCATGGGAAAATCCCCCTGTAAGTGGAGGTTTTACTTGGAACATCATCTGTAAATGCTGGACTTTCCATTGCCATGTTCGATTCCTGGAGGGTATTTTTTTTCAAGACATGGGTATCATGGTTATCCCAATTGATCCAAATTGATTTGGTAAACCCAAGAATAAACCTCTGAATTAGGAGGGCTGATACCACCAATTTCTGGGTATATTGGGATGGTTTATGTTCGGATTTACGGTGCATTATCATCTGAACAATCATCCCAGTAATTATAGGATTAGGTTTGTCTGAAAGTGAGGTACCCCTAAATCCACTGGTACCCCCAAAACACATGCCATTTGGGGGTATACACAAACACACGAACACCAATCTCCTTACAAAATATAGGGCATATCCTTAGCCTTGGAACATTAGAGGTTTGTCCTCAAACATGCCACATTACCCTTCCTCCAACGCTTATCATCTCATCATTGAGACCCATTCTTTCTTCCTTTCTTTCTTTCCTACTTGTATAATTACCCTCTGGTATTGCCTAACGTAGCTATTGAAGCCATGGCCATAGAAATCATGGAGTTTCCCCATGAAAAATGCCGATGTTCCATCGTTTTTTGGTATGGCAATACCAGAGGGTAGCTCTGAAATCGACTCCCAGGAGCCGATGGTCAACTTCGTCATGTCCGTGAACGGTTCTTCGGAGGTCGCCGACTATTTGGAGGCGACGGATGAAGGGATAGTCCATGCTTTTGGGTGCGGAGAGATCTGAAAGGATCACACCATTTGAAAACATTGGGGGCTCAGTCATTTATCAGGTCATATGTATATATATATATATACACATATTTACAGAATAATTTTGTTTTCTATTTTTTCAATGATGTATACAATATACAGTTTTATTTAGGGGTTCCACAGATCACTCTTCTTCAACAACAGATTTCGACCATTTCTTTCTCCCCTTCCATGCAACATCTCAAACATGATCAAGCGTTGCTTGTTTCCCAAGTGTTTTTTGGGTATCACCTTCCAAATCCTTGGGTTTTTCCATGGTTTTCAATGGTTTCCCCATATTTTTCCATGGTTTTCCCATGGTTCCGGGCGGTTTTTCCAAGGGCTCCCTGGACGTTTCGGGCCGCTCTCGCCGCGGCCATCGCCCAGGCCCTGAAGGTCACGGAGCCCGAGAACGCGCGGCGCTTCGCCGAGGCGTTCTTGGCCAAGGGCTTGGTGGAGAAGGTGGAAAAAACCAAAGAGGTGCGGCGAAACCCGTGGGCGATTCATGGATTCATCCTAAAAATTCACCGTGACCTAATGATGATTAAGGGCTAATAATGATAATTACTATATTGGCTAATAATGACACTTGATGATTATATAATGATTAATATATATATATATACATATATATATATATATTCATACTGGATTTGAATGATTACTAATGGCTAATAATGATAATGAATACAAAAATCAATGATAATTAACGATTAATGATAATTATGTGTTTGATGGTTGATCATGGTTAATCAAGAGGCGCGGGGCTTCGGGGCGCCCGAAACGGCCAGTTGGTTTGCATAATATGATACGATATATATATATATACATATAATACATACTTTTTATATGTATATGATGGAATATATCCATGAAATATTTACCAGAGATCTTCAACCATCTCAATGGCTATTCTGATAGTTATCTTAATGGTGAGAACATGTGAAAACCATCTTGCTCTGTTTTACAGTGATTTAACGTTGATTTCCTTTAAACTTCAATGAACGAAGAATAAATGGGATATACATCTAATCATATATATATATACACATGTATATGTATGTATATATATATATACATAGATATATATGTATAGCCAGTATATATGAGGTGACCTATGATGGAGGTTTAGCCAGTGATATTGGTTATGGTAGAAGGGTGATTTTTGTGTGGGATATTTCATGGACATTTTGCTGACAATTAATGGGGTATCATTCCGCCAACTAAGAGCTTGGCCAAGACTACCAAACCTAGTGCTTTATGGGTGATTCGCGGGGTGGAGCTTTTAGTTTGAGGGGTGTTATTTTGCATTAGAGTCAGAGATTCAAAGGAATGTTTTGATTGGGATATGATGATTGATTCTTGAAGGCACATTGGGGAGGAGCCACCAAGGATGGCGGGATTGACCAACCAAAATGCTTCATTTCGTCCATCTAAATGGGCGCTTTCCGATGAACGAGGCATGGAGAGAACTGTCAACCAAAAACCTGGCGACACCAACAAAAGATTCGCGATGAAACCCCAAAACATGGGGGGCATTGCGAAGTACCCTCCGGTAAACTAACATAGCTATGGAAAATGGCCAATCTATAGTTGATTTACCTATCAATAATGGTGATTTTCCATAGTTATGTTAGTTTACCAGAGGGTAAGGAAGTTGGACAATCAATCCGTGGAATGGACAACGAACGTGGCATGCACGAACGTGAATGGCGTTCGGAAACAAGCATGATTTGTTGGCTGAATCTTCAGCATTGATTGGTCAAATCTTGTGTTTGGTTGGATTCAAGTAGATGAAATTCAAGTTTTGGTTGATTGGTTGGCTGTCCCCCCTAGTTTTGGCTGAAACAAACCATAAAAAACACAGGTTTTCATTAGGTTTTCCATGGTTTTCTATGGTTCAACCAGCATTTTTGGGCGGTTTCTCAGGCGCCTCCGAAGCGGAAACACCGGATCAAGGGGAAAGAGGTGCGCGCGTGAACATCGGGAGTTAGCCGCCAGGGCTAGTGGTACAACTTGATACAACTTCATCTCATAAGTTGGACGATATATATATATATACATATGATAGATATATATGTATATATATATATTAGATAATTAGATATAGGTATACATGGGTTTACTGACCAACATTTTTTTTGTTACGTTTTTTTTGGGCAGGGTATCTAAGATTGGCCGTGACCATTGCGGCAAGTGATCTGGCAGTTGCATGCACCAGAGCTGATGAATAAGGGGAACCATCCTTTTCCCAGGCCACTTGGGAATATTTGGGAATGTCAGGATTACTGTACTATGTATATTCTATGTATGTATTATTTGCAAGGTTCCCATCTCAAATTATGATTGATTGTGATTGTTTGTAGGAATCTCAATCTCAATACGTTGCCCAGATATATGGGGAAAGGATTGTCTCAACCCTGGGATGGGATAAGGCATTCTATTTTAGTCACACCCAGTTCCGGGGATTTTTTTGATGGATCAACACCCGATTGGTAGCCTGATACTTTCACATCAAAATATCACTGGATTGGATTAGGGGAGAATCTACAGGAAACCACGTTTTTTTTTCTATGAAATATCGGGGGTTTCCGTAAACTTTCCCTTGAACCAATCCAGTGATAATAGCTGGGCTGGACTGTCATTCCAACATGCAGAAGGACCGCTGGGTTTGGAGTTCAGACCCATCCCCACCTCCAAGAAATCCAAGAACATGGGAATACAATCACCAAAATCGTCAGAGACGTTGCCCAGCACAGTATGGGTGATGGCGGGCGGGGCATCCTTGACTTTTTGGCCGACTTCTGGCTGGGAAGATGAGTTCACACTGAAACATAGAAACTAACAAATGCCCAAGATTTTCCTTTCAGAAAAAAAGTTGCAGCCCTGTAGATCTAGTTTTTGAATGTGTTTGGTAGTTCTTCAGGTCAGCAGGGACTTGACCCGCTCAACCCACTGAACTTTCGGGGATGTCTAACTGCTATCCCTGCTTCCTTGCCGATCGTTAGGTGGACCCATCCATGCTGGGATTTACCGCTGTGCCACGTGGCCACTATGAAAGCTGAGGGGTGTAAACATGGGCTGCTCTGGGTCACAAGTTTCCCCCGGAAGCCAGGCTCTTAAAGCGAAAAGCGTCTATGGTATGTCACTCGAGTTTTACCCAAACCCGGATTAGAATATAGCTCTACGGAATTATACGGCTTTTTAATTGGCAACCAATTTTCATTTACGTCGATGCAGATGGTATAGATTGTCGGTATCTTGAGAGCCCTTCTCTTGAGTCAGATCGGGATTTACAGCAGAAAGAAAGGATTTCACATTCGCTAAAGTGAACAGAAGAATTCAGGAACCATCACGATGTTAGGATCGAAATGTCATACCCTTCGGTACTCAAACGTGGCTGGCTAGCTGGAAAAAAACACTATCTACTACTGCTAGTATATATTATTTTCCCAGCTAGACACCTCCATTTCGTTTGGGGATTTCCATTTTTCCCCCCGGTTTTCCTAGGATTTTCCTATGAAAAAACCCCAATTTTTTAGGGGATTTCCCATGAAATGCATCCAGGGGTTCGCTTTGTGCCCAGCAGATCCAGAGAGCGGAACCGACCGCTCTGTCCGAACCGTCAACGGAACCGCGAACCGCGGAGGTGGAACTCCTTCAGGGCTTCGGAAGATCGAGAGCCGAAGGTTTGAAGACTTTTCAAAGCAGATCTTAAAACGGCAACACATCTGAAATTCAGTCAGATGTTTTTGGATACTAAAGTTATGAAAATCTTACCAGCAAACTCTGAGGGTTGTTGGGTATTTATTTTTCTAATTTGTTTCCAGTGTTTGGCCCAAGATTTTCCTAATACTAAAGGCATCTAAAGGCTCCAAAATGTGGATCTAACATGATTTGCCCATGAACCAGATCATCGGCTGGGCATTTGATCATATTTGATCGTGGGGATTTCAAGCAGAAACATGCAGAAAGCCTCAAGATTTCATGGGGTTTTGGTAAATGTTGGGATCCCCAAGGGCTCTTTGAGAGTGGAGTAATTCCCAAAAATGGACATCTGACCCATATCACAGGCTGAGACAAGCCTTGAACGAATTTTCACAAGCCTCTCCCTGAGAGAAACACACAACATGGATCTATTTCGAAAACCCTTGACCCCCTTTGCAAAAATGCAAACTTGTTTACCCTCTGGTGATCAAACCTGGCTTGCCAGAAAATCCACGATTTAGTTGGATGACTTGCCCAGCCACAAAACCCATTTATATTTCACGTTGCCAACTATGTTTGATAACCATAAATTGCTTTCTACAGCGAGTTCACATCCATTAACTAGTTCGATGTATGTATAATATATATATATATATAGCATATGCATATATATATATATACTCATATCTACCAGATTTTGGGAAGTTCCACTAGCCATGTTTGATTCCCAAACGGCAATATCCGATGATATTCCCACTGTACCCCATTGTAACACCATTGTTCATGATTGAATCACCGTTTTTGAACGGTAAAACCACCATTTTTGTGATACAATCACAAAATTTGACGCTTCAATCACCATCAGAACGTATTATGACATTGAACAGCCACTAAATCTCATTCAACTGCCATTCAACCACTAAAACCAAAGGGTAAAAGCTGAAGCTTTGGAAAGCTGAAGCCACCACCGTGTCCGTGTCGCCCGCTAGACACCCGATGCCTGGCATGTGGATGGTTCACCCGTTTGCGAGACAGCTGAGAATCAACAGGTTATGATAAAACATAATATACCAAAATAAATATATATCATAATTATTACATATAATAACATGTATATATATATATATATGATTATTGATATATGTCTAATTTGTCCAAAACATAATACATGTTCCAATCTTGGAGGAATCATGTTCTTTTTGACACTACAGCGTGTTTTCATTGACTTAGATATGTACATATACGCAGTAGACAGATGACCTGGCCGCGTCACCTTGGTCAGTTGGGTCGAGTGAACATCGAAATATGCCTTGTGTTAGATTCATGGGATTGATGGAAAATATGGAAAATCTACAGGAAACCATGGATTTTCCCATCACATATAGGGGTTTCCTGTAAATTTTGCCTTAAACCAATCCAATGTTAGATATATGTCACCATCGAACGCAGCCATATTCCCAATCGAATTCTCAGCTCGACAGTTTTGCAGCCTCCGCTGATTTCCCCAATCGTGAATTTGGAGTTGTGTATCCGAAAAACTTCACCTTGATGCCCAGTATCTCAGGCTCATAACGTAAGAAACAACCACGCAATCTTTCTTGAAATCATCCGTGATTTGCCGAAAGTTGGCAAGATCCAAATCACATGTTTTAGTTATTTTAGTTTTTCCTGAAGGCACGTCACTGAAAAGACTGATGCGTTTTTTTTTCATCCTGTGAAGGTCAGAGTTTTGTCCTTCTATCCCAAGAATTGCCAAGAAAAAACAACTAAATAAGAATGCTATCGGATACACTTCATCCGGCCACCTGTTTTTGTCGTTTCACCCGGGTCCACCGTTGATCCGTTTTCGCACGCCGTGCGTGGCGGCCGCAGTGGCCATTGGCGCTGGGACCTTCGAACGACAGCTGGCGAGGGTCCAGCCGTCGTGGTGGTGGCGAACAGCGCCCTCCAAATCTACAAATCTGTGGGATACCCTCTGGTTATTTAACATAGCCATGGAAAATGACTAATTTTGTCTAATTTTGGATGATTTTCCCATTAAAACCTCCATTTGTAGGGGGTTTCCATGGTTATGTTGAATAACCAGATGGTAAAATGGGGAGAAAGTGGGAAGTAATGGGGATATAATGAAGAAAAGGTGTTCTTTTAAGAAAAAAAACTAGCGCTTTGGTTTCTTAAAATGGAGGATCGACAAAACCATCATTTTCAATACCAAAATGGTCTAATGACTTTGATGATTTGGGGGTACCCTCATTTAGGAAACCTTCAGTGTCTAGGTATGTATATATAATTATGCACAACCATATGTAACTCTATATCGTAATTATATATAAGTATCGATAGCGCTATGCAAAGTTTCACTACTAACTATACATAGAACTATGTATTCACCTGTTTTGCAACCTAGTTGTACATGTAGTAGCTGTTGTAATTAGTTCTCTCTCCCTCTCTCCCTCCCTACAGAATCATGATGAATCATGTATAGCTATATCTATGTACATAAATCTATATCACAGTGTGTATATACATATATATTTATATACAATTGTTTACACATAACCTATTTGTATATAAGTATACAATCTGTGTATATGTATATATATACACACTTAGTTGTGTATTACAACATAGTTGTATATACCCATGTATGTATATAAGTATAAGTATCGGAATTATACATGTAGTGACCGTTGTCATCGCGCTGTCGCTATTTCCATGTATCATTCAAAACATATGATACATCCGTTTTGAACATGAATTGTGGGTTCAACTACCAGCTGCATCATGGGGCTGGTGAACGACTCAAAGATGCAAAGGTCCTTCGCCCACGGTCGCGCGTGGTCGCCAATCATGGAAGCTGCACAAGCGGAGGCGCAAAAAGAGATCCGCAGCGTTGACCTGGGCAATGGGGAGCATAGAGTGGAGCCAAGTAACGAGAGTCTTTCACCAGCCAATATGGAGTGACTTTATGGTAGAGGAAGTATCACCAAGATTTGTAACTATGGTGAATATATGTGAATATGGTATGATCATCAATCGGGATATTTTACCAATGTAAAATTGATCACAGGACTCAACCTCATATATTTACGAGTTTCATCGTCATCATCATCATCATCATCATCATCATCATCATCATCATCATCATAATCATCAACATCATTTGCTAGTGTTCATGTCATCACTTCTCATCAGGTTATGATAGTGTGAGTAATTTGCATCATATTTGGAGTTTTATCTACTTATACCTTGCATCACTTGCACCACTTGCATCCCTGACTTCTGCTCACCGCCGCCGCGACTGGTAATCCAGTTTCGTTGGGGCGCTTTTTTTTTGCCCAACATGGCATGGAAGGCACAGCGTCCTTGTTCATCGGGCAGGATTCAACCCCTGCTGGTGACTCCCCAATGTTTTGGTTTACTAAGACTAAGGGGAGATCTAAACAACCACTGATGAGTTCAGGGTTTATATGTATTAACTATTGTTAACCATCGATCATGGGGGGTCACCGTTGCAGGGCTTGGTTGAATCTCCATGATACCTGGAGGGATCTGTTGCATCTGAAAACTGTGGCCCACACACCACTGGTGATTTTCACCCAAGGTTAGTTGGTAGACCTTCTCGCAAGTCAACCCACCAAAACAATCACCAGTTGTGGCAGTCAGTTATTGAATTGCCTTAAACGAGATTCATGACACCCCATTCAGTAAGATTCATCAACTCATTTCTGCCTTGGGTCAAACAAAAGATTGCCCTTATTCAAATCACGGTGCTCCAAGGCACCCCAAGGCACCTTACCATAGTGGCCAGGTAGCACCACCGTTGCTACTGGCAGCTCTTGTGGGGCAGCCTATCCTTGGAAGATTGTCCCCAGAAATTTATCAGAGGTTCCATCAGACTATCAGACGACGTGTTGGTTTTGGATGATGTGTGAACTTTGGATAATCTTATAATTTTGTTGTGTTGTTTACTGTAAATCTTGCATATCATATACTATACTAACTATACCATACTGTACTATACGAATACTGATGCTAATGCTAATACTTATACTTGTACTTCTAGGTACCCGATTGCAATACCACCCCCTTTATTTCACGTGACTAAGATTGCACAGATAAAAATGATCATGGATTGCTGATCCTATACGGACATACTCAAAATATGTCCCCCAGGCAATGCTCGATTACATGTGATGCATGGACATGTCAAAGAGCAAAATACNGTCTCCGTGGAACCACAAGGTCGTTTTCCTGAAAACATACATATCACATATAGGTGTCATCACCTAGACATCACGAAGTCGCCAAAATGAATAACTACAAAAAAAACTATGATTTTTTTTGAAAGATAACATCATAAAAATGCAGTTTCATATGGTATTTACAGTGTTTTTTGCTTATGCACGTGGATACGGGGGGGTGGTATTGCAATCGCGCGCCTACTTCTACTTGTACTATACTTGATGGACAATTGCCACCCTTTTTTTTTCATGGACTTTGCCTCCGCAACTCGTCACAACGGTCGCGGTCGACCTGAGGTCAGACCTGTGCTGGGAACATGTAAAGGGTGCTGCCCTCGGTCGAAAGAACCATGGGTAAAGTGGCGTATAAAAGGTAGACCATCTCTAGAATCCTAGACCTTTCTGAGCCCCACGAAAATATGTCAAAGTTCTATCAAAGTACTAAACTTATGGGCCAAGAGGACATGTTTGATTTTTATGGATACTTGGAGGGTCTAGCTATATAGGGGTTTGACTATTACATAAATGTTTGATGGCGGTATTGAACCCAAATAAGACAGCAACTAGTTGATGAGGGTATCTATCTAGTTCATGGATGTTAATGGAAGTATATATGTCCAGTATGTTCCAGCTTTCTCTTTCATGGCATCTAATGAAGTACTAAGATGAGCCATGATGTCCTAGTATTTGCATGGGATTTTGTCATGGTTTGTCGCAATAAACGGGGGATGGCCCCCCATGTATAGCCATTAAACACGGGGAAGATGATGACAAACCATTTGATTTCGGGATTCCAGATTTGGAGAAAACCCATCATACCCCATGCGTCAAGTTCAAATGGATCCAAATGATGCTGGTATATGTACATGTAATGAGATGTCGTCTTAGATTTGATGAACATTCCTCCAGGGAGAGAGAGAGAGAGAGTGGACAAAACTAGATGCGAATGCAAACATGTATATGTATAATATGTATGGGGGGGGGCAACATATATATATATATACTTATATGTGTATGTGTACATATGTGTATATTATATATATACACATAAATATGTACACACAATTACTGTATACACATTCTTGACATGGTGGAAAATAGATATCTACAGACACAGGTCAGTCGATACTCTGGACCACTCCAAGACATCCATACTGCCCATTTCTGGAATATGCATCGGGGTACCAGGGTGCAATAGCCCATGCCCAGATATGAAATTCGTGCCGGGCCAGCCACTGCTTGGTCTACAAGTTTGGCCTTCCATAGTCTTTACACTGAAACAGGCAATGGTTCAGTAGAATTTCTGACCTCCTTCCAGTGAACAGGTGGAAAGAAGCAACAATCATCACTAATGTATGTTTGTTCCGAGTGGTCATTGATTCTTGTATGCGATGGATGACGCAGTGCCACTCCACTGAGGCAAGATTTGGCACAAGTGCTTGTGTCGGAAGTTGGCTCCTGCAAGACCCTTACTCTGAAGGAAGTGGGATCTCATGTCTTTTTTCTCGTAGGGAGGATTGGCTGATTGGCTGTGCCGTTCTTGGAACCATGAAACAAGTTTTGTGCAAAAAGATCCACCAACTTCTAATATATCCCATCTATATATATATATATACCCCATTTCATGAAGGCATCCCATCAATATATCCCATCAATACTTTTGTTGCTGTATTGCCGGAGGAGGAGCAACTGCAGGATGTGGATTGCATAGTAGCAGGCAGAACTGATGGGTGGTCTGTGAAAACTGGGTATACCACCAAACAAATTGCAGTCTTTATATGGGGAAAAAATGATGAAAACTGTTGGTTAACCAGCAAATTTGGTATTTTTACCAGCTATGACTCTAAAGTTGGGTATCCCTCTAAAATTGGCAGTTTTACCCTCCGGTAATCGACCATGACTGGGAAATCCCCGAACTAAAGGGAGGTTTAGTTCGCTGGGAAAATCATGGAACTCACTGGTGGATTTTCCAGGGCAACCATTAAAAGTTGGGGTACCCTATTTTTACACCAACCCATGTGGAGTGGATCAAACCCTGGTGAACATGGTGAAAATCAGCTCGTACGCCTCATAATTTCATAATATTTCATAATACCCACCACATGGGCCCCCGAAGAAATCCAATTAACGGGGTATCGTTTGTGCAACCCATCCCGATGCAATAGGATGCACCCCTGAAACAAGGCCCCCCAGGGACCCATGGCGAAGCTGCGCAGGGGACAGCACGGCAAAGTCCATTTGCAAGCTGCTGTTCAAGATGAGGAGGGGAAGACTTTCCACAGCTGTCGGATCTACCAAGCGGCTGATGGATTCAATTTGTTTCTCCATGGAAAGAATCCAAACATGACTTTCCTATCTTCCATGGTGTGGCGAAAAACAAAACATGAATGTTCCTCTTGAATCATCGGGTTCTACTTTTAGAAAAACATGGTCACACCCATGTTGTAGAATTTTAACCGGAATCCAGAAAACTCATTGGGCGAATTGGCTTGAGAATTGAGATATATGATACTTGATGATACTTGGGATGCTCCCAATTGTGGGGATGGTTGATCATTGTGGAGCCCACATGGAAGTCCTGCTATTTACATGGGGTTTCCCAGCCTTTTCTTTGTGAGGAGTGACTGTGCCATCGAGAAGTTGTGGCTCCCGTTAGGGGAACTGGTGCGCTGCTTGAAAGCCGAAGATCCTGCGGGAATGCACCTTGGATTTCCTAGGAATCAAAACTGGATAGCCCAATGAATGTGTGAAACCCTGGCTGCCATACACCTACCATTTGGGGATGGTTTATAGCACCCATACAAATTGTGATTTTGGGCGGTTTATTATTGGGTTTACTACACTTTCGGGGACTCATTAACCAGGGTTTCTAACCAAGTGTGACGATCCTCCAGGTACAGGACACCATTTCTGGATGGTCAAATACCATGGTTTCGTGATGTCAAATTCCTTCGATTTGGGATGGCAGTTGGCAGTTGGGAGTTGGCAGTTCTGGTTGTTCGCTCGCCCATCTTGTTTTCCGCCTGCATGAAGCACCCCCCGGGACACCCCTGTTTTTACCCGATATACTGTAGTTGTGGTAATTTCACATAATTAGCTAAAATCAGCTATGTATAGATGACTTATCATGACTTACCTATTTTTAGCTGCACATTTTCAGGTCATCACCGGGGATTTCCAACTCCCGCGCTGCTGAGATCCTCGTTGTATCCCATCATGGACCAACTGGGCGACCTACCCGTGAACGACAAGGTTCAAGGTGCCATGAAGGCACGGAATCTGCTACCTCTGGGGAGGATGGAGCCTTTTCACTTGTATGGTGGATGATGTTGGTATATCCACTAGATTCCACTGCGCAAAACCAGGTACTGATGCTGAGCTGCGTTTTGCGTTGAGGCCTTTATGAACCAGATGTTGGCCCATATGTTCTCTCCTGGCACCGACCTCTCCAAAAAGACTTGGACACAACATGCCTTTTGTGAAGCCAGGCGGGATTTTTTCGGGGGGATGTGGCAAGAAAGAACTCCTAGACCTGCCGAAGCCAGGCTTGCGTGTTGCAAGCCTTTAGGATACATAAAGCAGAAGTGCCTGAGATTTCACAGAAGGAACCCTTATACAATTTGTGGATTTTTGACTTCTGGATCTGTCGCGCAAGTATTTCTTTCAGAAAAAAGATGTTTGAGATACTTGGGTGTGGGTTAAAGCAAATGGGCTCAGAATTTTGGACTACGAAGTATGAATAATGTCAACCCTGGATTAGTAACCCCCTAGGCTGTTTAATTGGGGTGGGAGGTACCAATCAAATATCAGATTATCACGATTCGGGGAGTACCCCTTAATTAATAATCCACGGTTTTATTAATCCAGGTTTGACATTGTCCATAAACAACAACTATTTTGGGGTGAACTACAGCGTACATGGAGTTGACCCATAGACGCCAGGTTGGCCCTGACGTACCGCTATGCCTCTTGGCGCCAGCAGACTTTGGAGGATGAAAGTCATTTGGTAAAGGCATTAGTGTGGCTATCGCCTCCACCAATATTTATGTGTAAAGTTGCATATATATATATATATACCATATATATCATATAATTATATATATACCATATATATCATATAATTATATATATATATACATCATATATCATATATATATATATAATAAAGAGTATGTGTATATATATGTATATATCATATATAATATGTATATATGTATATTTGTGTACCATGATGTGCCATGTATGTATATATATATATACATACATGACATGAATACAACTCCAGTTTGATAAACACATTGTGACAAACACAAATAGATAATGATAGACATCAACCTTGGACGGCTCGTTGAAATCCGTTCCGTACTTCATTCTGTTTTGTCCCAAATGGATAGACATAATATCTATATATACAGATTCAATACAGATAGACTAATCTATACCAACCTAACGAGCTCAATATTTTATTTTTGCTTTCATTGCTTACTCTTGTCTTGCATGACAGTGGTCATCTGCGTTAACAGTGCACAGTTACCATGCAGGGTTATCCATATGTCTTTTTGTCATTTGAACATATGTAAACAGGAATGAGAGGAGGACACTAACCCACGGTATACTGCGGTTTTGAATCCCTGAAGATTCCCTGCATGCACATCCAAGTTTCGTTCAGGAAGCAGTGGGAGTGACTGATGCTGTGGTTTTGAAAAATTCTCGAGCAATGCTTAATGTCAGTGTAGCTTTGCCAAGCAGTATTTTCGCTTCTGCAGTCCTCCAAAGTGGGGGACTTGAGGGTTCTGGCGCAGAAATCATTTCAACGTGGCTTCTGCTTGTGGCTGCAGACCATGGCCATAGTAGATCCTACAAAGTCTCTGCAAGCTGCAGGAATTGAAGACGGAGACCATTTGGCAGCTATTGCTGTAGAGGCAAAGGTGGGGGCAACACGACAAGCGTTGGCATTGTGTTGCTGCGGAAGTGACCAGGTTGTGAGTTGGGGCAATCCAGATTACGGTAGCAGTTGCTGCGATCCTGGCAGATGGGTCAGCTGTGACCTGGGGCGATCTTTGTCACAGCTGACCCACCATTGTGGTGACGACAGCTCTGGGGTCCAAGATCAGCTGAAAGGTGTCCAGCAGGCTCAAGCAACTGAAAGAGCATTTGCTGCGATCCTGGCACATGGGTCAGCTGTGACCTGGGGTGATCCCCAAGTCACAGCTGACCCATTCTGGTGATGACAGCTCTGCGGTCCAAGATCAGCTGAATGGTGTCCAGCAGGCCCAACTGAAAGAGCATTTGCTGCGATCCTGGCAGATGGATCAGTTGTGACTGGGGGCAGTCCACATGCTGGTGCTGGCAGCTCAGGAGTTGCTGCTTTGTTTATTTGCTTTTTGGTTTTGGTGTGAAAAGGGAGTACAGGGACGGGTTGGAAAGCCACTCTGGCAACACAACATAAGTAGCATTGAAACACATGTTTGATACATAGAGTTTAACTCGGTTTCGGCATGTTTTGCTCCATCCGTACAATGCTAATAGTTGCTAGATATTCATAGTTCTCCGTGGTTCTTGCATCCATGGTACCAAAAAGAAACACTGTCTCATTGTCTCCGCCATCCCATCAGCTAAAGGGTCATTTAATCAAAACGAGACTTGGGGGTTGGTAAAAAATAACATTTCTTCAACAACAATGCGGACAATCTTGGTTGACAGTTGACAATCATGGAGATAAGTGGGTAGAATTGCAGAACTCATTGAACAGAGGATGATTCAAAGGGCCAGTGGCTTGAGAGGCTTCGACGTTGAACACACTCTTTTTTGTGCCTGTATGGTACTTTTGTCTGACAACTAATGTGGAATCCGACAAAAAGCGTACAACATGGGCAGAGATAGCATCACTACCAGGGTTTGAAAGATCTATGCTCGCATCACGCTCCCACATGTCGAAGACCTTTTCCATGCAACTTGAAAGAGCGTTTAAATGCGTTTAACATGCTCATCACCAGGGTGAACTGGCACTAGACATTGGGTCTGATGAGTAGCATCCAGTCTTACGATTCGTGAAATTGTACGGTCAATTCTTATGTGCAAGATTGACCATATCCCTTTTCCCACTGGTTGATTTCCCACAAGTCAATAGGTGAATAGCGAGTTGTAGATAGTAAACCCAACCGCCCCTCGGTTTTCAAAAAAAAACGAGATTGACCCTTGAACGGCGCCAAAAGGATCAAGAAGGGAGATGACCGAGATGACCTGAAAAGCATAGATAGCGCCACTCCCCACGCTCTCCAGTGGTTCATTGTGGTTCTGAGTTGCCAACTTTAAGATTGCAAATATTCCCTTCCCCAAGTCAGCCCTAAAAAAACACCCAGTAGAAACCATCGGATGGCGGTGATGTGGCCAGATGGGATTGATACCCATCCTGGATCGTTGCCCTCAGCTGGTGCTATAAAGTCGCTTCTCCACTTCTGAAGCGACTGGCTATTTTGCATCCTGACGATGTATGGAGGTTTCCAAAAATGGGGGTGCCCCCAAATCATCCATTTCAATGGGATGTTCATGGATTTTCTATGAAATAAATCCAGCTACTGGTGTGCCCCCATTGGTGGAGTTACATCCCATCAATTCACCATTATAACATATTATAATAAACCATTTTAAATCCATATAAATCCCATGAATTCACCGTTAAATACCATTTAATTAATCACCATAAAACCATCATATCCTTCCCAAATTCACCATGAATTCACCATTAATTTACCATGAATTCACCATTAGTTTACCATTAATCCCCTGTCCCCCAGCGCGGTAAGCCGCGGCTGAGGAGTACGAAGAGCACCTTGGCGCGCTCTCCGCTTTGAACCAGGCGCGACGAATGAATGGAGATTTTTGGGATCTGGTGGATAGGGGGGTAAAGGAGTAAAAATGAGGATAGATTATATAGCCATTATTATATTTGTAATCATATATTATATTGTATATGTAGAATACATATATATATGTATATATACACATACATATGTAATTATTTTTTATACATAAATACATATATATATATATGTATATAGAACATGATATGTATAGTATATATATACACATAAATATCTATGTGTATTACATGCGGTGTATATGGTTTTATTGTGTTTCATGGGGTTTGATGGAACTGCCGGGGGTGTCTTTCCAATCAAAGGTTTTTTTCTAGGGTTCTTCCACCAACTCGTTTGGGGCAGTTGACCCACCAACATGAATAGAAGGAGATTTCACCACTCGGTGCGACGCGCAAAACGTGGTGGTTTTAGGCTGCTCTGGGTCTGGCAATTTACCATCTAGAAATGGCAAAAAAAACATCAGAAAACTCCCATTTCCCTCGGTAACACCATGCAAACCCGATGAATCGGAGACTTGAGTTGATTGCTATCGTTCCATATGCTTCTATAACCTTTACTCATGAACTGGGATGATGTGATTCTTATGATGTTGATGACGATGATTTTCATTCTTTAATGTCTTTATTAAATACCCTGTGGTTATTGAACATAGCCATCGAAAATGGCCCAATTATAGATGATTTATAGTGATTTACCAATTAAAGATGGTAAATTATCATGTTTTTTTTCAATTCTTATTCTGCTGCTGATTCTGATTCCACAGAGGACGCCCAGGTCTGTGTTGAGCCCAGTGCGCCTCTGCGGCTCTTTGCGAGCGACGTCGTCGTCACAGCTCCGTGGCGGAGCTCCATGTCGCAAGCAGGTGGGGTGGGGCGATGAGGTCAGGGTGGGTCCCAGTTGGTTCGTTTTTATCATTTTTTTTCCATGTTTTTGATGGGATGGAAACAACGGTGCGTTCCATGGAAACCCTGGTTTCCAGAGGTGAAAGGTGAAGACCATCTGTAGAAATGCTGATGAGATGGCGATGAAGCTCCTGGAAAGGTGATGGGTTTTTGGAGGAAAGATGTTGGGAAACCATCTTGCTGAAACCAAGATGCCGGTAATCTTACTTGGCAGTGGAGAATCCTCTGTTGCGAGACAGTATTTTCATTCATTTTCACTATCTTTCTGTTTCAGGGCAAGAAACATGGAGATTTTCCGTTGCCCAGGTAGACAAACTCGATGCTGTCAAACATCAACCTTCTGTTGTCAGTTGGATCTCCACTATTGATGGTTGAATCCCTCCCTGATCCATCCATTTCGTAACGATAGAACATCTATGTTTCTTGATGTTTTTTGTAATGAAATCCACTGAATTCCACTCGCTTTTCTCTCCATTTTCCAGGATAATCTAGTATAATCTACATGAAATAAGTTTGAAAAGGGGTATGCCCCAAATTCAATGCCGAGTTCATTTTAGAAAACACTCCCACTTTTTGACACACTAAAATCACAAACAACACAAACAATAGTCAATAGTGGATTGTTCCGTATTGTGTCCTTTCCTAAAGTCCTGAACGGCCCTTCTTGGCATTGTCAGTCAAGTACATCAAACTCATGAACATGGAGGATTTAAGATGATTAAAAGAGTGATCTCACCTGCCCCTATCCGATGGTGATCTAACTTTCTGAACCAATCCAACCATTCCATTGTGATCTGGGATTCTTGTGGATCTTTTTGGCATCCCGTGACTGGCCGCTAGGCCTCATTTTGGGTGTGGCCCTAGTGGCTGTCGCGGTAGCTGCCACCGCAGTGCATCTCAAGGTGAGGTGGATCACATGATGGGGGTACCATTGTGGGTTTGGCATGTTTGGGCCTTGTAAACCATCTGATTTTGAACTGGAAACTTGGGTGAGTGTTGGGTGAATGGGTGAAATTCTGAACCACAGGTATGGAATGATCACATCCCACAAAAGTCAGACCTTTTTTTGTTTTCGGTGCGGCATTTGGGGGACTAGTACTCTCCTCGAACTGTTAGCTGGCCGCTCAACCTGGGGTTTGAACTACGCCCAAACCTACAAGCTGAGAATCAGCAATTACCAGGGTAAAAGTATGTAAAAGTAATTCCTAAAGAAGTAGGAAGCAAAGAGGTCAATTAAGTAAATCTGGTTTTTTCCCCCATTTCTATCTTTTTTTGGAAAGGCTCCCAAAGAAAACAACAAATTCAAATGGGGTTGTGTTGATGTGGTGTACCACACACTCTGAGAAACTGACTGTAATCACTGTAATCCACTTTTGAATCCACGCCATGGCAGCTTAGAAGGTCAGGAGAAGAACAGCAGTACCTGAATCTGAGAGTGAAGCGCTGATGGATGGTGCAGTTGCATGAGAGCCGACCAGCTTTCTGTTGGAAAAGTTGATCCAACAGGTTGACGGAAATGATACAATGGATGATGCAATGGATAGCTATTCATTTCAACTTGGTATTCAATTGCAACGAAGTATGATCTGAGTCACTTGCAGCATGACTGCAACGTTCGCAATGAGCATGTTAGCAGAAAAACAAGAGAGTCTGTGTTCCTTGTAGAATTCACGAAGAGTGCTTGCATAACTTCGGAACAAGTGAACTTTCACCACCCTCCACCCACCACTGCATGGAGGCAGAATTGATTTCATCATTTCATCCTGCTGTGGCCGCTAGTATCGGATCCTCAAGATACCTAGAATTCCACCAAAAAGATTCAAAAAGCTGCTCGGTCTCTTGGGAGTTGGGAAGAAGATGTGGATTTGTTGCCATTGCCATCGAAAAGCACCGTGGTCGACTGTCCTGCTCTTCGCTTATGAGCTTCAGCCCATGGTGACAGCACCATGGGCAGCCGACAAGTCAGTCTGGTCTGGTGAAACCAGTCCTGGATCAATCTCGGCTAAACCTGTAGACGGTGCACCGCGCAGATTTCGGAGTCAATCTTGGAATTTCATACTTGAACCTCTTGCTGAAAATGGATGTGTATATGTATATATATATATACATATTAAATACTATAAATCTACATTGTTATACATATACATATATATATATATATACGTATATATATATACATATATATATATATATGTATATACACATGCATGTATATACATGCATATAAATATATACCAATGATGCTTTATACTTGCCAGCTCCTAACACATGGATTTGGGTATATAAGATTGTCTGTGGAATGCTTAGCGCGGAGTTTTGTGTGGGATCACGGATTTTTCGGCCAGTTTGAGATGGGATTGGCTCAACACCAATGGTTTGAGCGGTTGCTGTTGTCAAAGTTGTGATGGGATCAGGGGCTCAGCTCGTTTTGGGAAGAAACATCTGTTCTTTTTTGTCACTCTCGGAACTTGAAAACAAAATTGAGACACATCAGTGATTTGGTGGATTATGGTCATAAAGTCTCCCCATCTTTTTTAGGACCAAATTTCTTTCTTTGGTCCCCAAATGAAGTAATCCAAGAAAATTCAGGCATTGATGTAGCCATATGTAGCCCCTCATCATTTCTGCTTTGGGAATGCCCACCTCAGACCTGCTGTGAATCTGCTCGGCCGCTGTTGGCCGTGTTCGGAATGCGGTGAGCCACTGGGATGATCATCCCAGAAAGGGGTCATCTTCCCTCCCTGGTGTCATTGAAGCTAGAATCTGACACCAAAAAAAACCATCTTGAAGGGCAATTTGAGATTGAACTTCCATGCCAAAGGGAGGGAGGACTACGGGTTGTGTCCAAGAAAAATCCAATCATTTCTTTGGGCTTTTAAATCCTCCACAAGTTGACTCTCAAATTTGATAGCAGGGTCCACCCGTCCCCAAGCTGATTTTTTTGGACACACCCTGCTTGAAGTTTTTGTTCCCCTCTTGGCTTCCCATGGAACTTATATATGGGCTTCGCCATTGGTCGAAACTGGGACTGGCGGTCCCACGGTTCTCCCGGAAGGGCCGCGGTTCTCCCGGACCCAGCCCGCGGCCTCTTCGTGCAGCGCTGAAGGCGCGCAAGTATCGGCAGCTCGCGGAAGGTACAGAAACAGATGCTGTGCGGCATGAAACTTCCACTGGAGGTGAAAATCGATAGGAAAGCAATGGAAAGCGTGGTTTTACCATCGTACAATGGATTCCTGTGAATTTGTTCATTGAATCCAGTATTTGCGTCCCGGATGGTATCAAACTTTAAGGCATCAACAGTCGCAAAAAGGAAGATGATGAAGATGAACTGCTCAACTAGGCAAACCCTGGATGGGTACTTTTACACTTCAATGTCTTACTGCAAATGGGGATGAATGTGGAATATCATGGATACCTATAATTTATGTACTAACCAGCTACTAACCAGCTTAAAAGATTGTGTTGCATGGTATCTAAGGTTGGCCATGCAGCCAGATCTTTGGCTCAGCCAGTTGCCGTGATTCACTGTGAATCGCTTGATTGTGCACTTTTTTGTTTCGTGCAAAAGGGACCTAACCCTTGGTGGTTTTGAAAAAAATTGGCCTTTTTGACAATTTTGAACATGTTGAGTATATTTTGAACATGTTCCATCTATTTCTATCAATTTCTCATTAGTTTCCATACATGTTCCATACATTTCCATGGGATGTCCGGGATGATCAAAAGACTAAGACAAGCGCTGACGAGTAGGGCAGAGGCCATGCAGCACCGACTTTGGGGCGTTTCGAACAACATCCCTGACATCTTGGATCTGGGTCAAATCACCATCGTTGCAGATTATTAAGAAGAGGTAAAATCCCGCTAAAACAGTGCTAAATTTACCCTGTCATATCTTCTTGGAGGATACTTTAAGCATGATTAACCCATGATCAACGCCATTTTTCTTTCAAGTTTTCCTACTTTCCTCGGTTGAAGAGCTTCCCCTTTGGGCGCCATGCAGTCCTGTGGACACCTGTGTTCTTGACAGATCCTCAGTTGGTTCCGGTCGCCTTGTCAATCCTGAAGACCCGAGCAATATCAAATGAATCGGGATTTAAGGATATTGAGGGTACTGGTATTTGGTGTTGGATGATGTAGCTTTGAGAATGAGATATGGTGATATTATATGTTTAGCTTCTCCAAAGTTCAGGACACCACAAACGTCGTGTGTAGCAAATCTTTAAAACCATCAACAAGCTGGCGGAAATATAGCGACCTCATTGTGTTGTCGTCACCACAAACGTCCTGTGTAGCGACATCTCAGGTTGGTGAACCATCCCAAACATTCTGACCCATCCTGTCACCATGGTACCAGGGGCTTGGTGAAGCAGGATAGCAGCGTTCAAACGGTTGACCCATTTAGCGGTACAGTAATTAGTGCATTTAATATCATTTAATGAACAAATAGTATAGCCACCCCAAAAAAATCGAATCGTAAAGGCCGCATTGTTAAATAGCAGCAATTCTATTTTTTTGGGGTTTCCTATAGTTCACTATAATCCATAAACACTCGATGATTTGCCATATCCTGACCACCATCCCAAATCCCATTGATAGGATTGGCTCGAGCAATTAGTTTGAGGGATGGCAGATAGTCATGAATCCACGAAAGCCAATGAAACACCCTATGCGCAGCTATACTCGCATATACACGCCATATACCATCTCTATTGTGTATGTACATGTGTAATGTATTGTACCCATATGCTCCGTGTATGGAATATTTACCTATAAATTTGGGTCATGTTTGCAGTAAATGTTGGTAAATATTCTAGCACCATGGAGCACATATATTCACATGACATCATTTGTAAATCATCTGAACATATATTATACATAGAACAATTTTATGACCTCTACATTTATATAGAATATATATATATATACATCATTGTACACCATCTATCCTCATTTTCTCCGGTTACACCCCTATTCACCAGATAAACATGTCCACCATTTCGTTCGAATTCCAGGGCTGTGCCAAAGCCGCACGGCAAGGCAGGGAATCATGGCATGATCCGATCATCACGGCTCCGTTAAGCGGTTAAAAACCACAGCTATTCACCATGAAAGTGTGGTACAAACCAACAATAAGGGGAACATATACATATATATATATACATACATGGCAATATGTTCTTAATCATGGGGTGTACTGCAACCAAATTGGATATGTAAAAAAACGGGTTTGTTTGACTATTCCAATAGGGAAAGTGGACGCAACCATGACGTAAAACGGGTCGATCCTTCTTGCGTGTCGTTGCCGCCAGGGTTCCTTCATCTGGTCATAGCGACTTTTAGTGGATTCAAATATAAATGTTAGAAAAAACCACACATACACAACACATAATCCTATATAATCCTTATTTTCATAGGGATTCGTTTCGGTAACCACCCAAATAATAGATGACTAAATTATCACAAAGGTGGTTGTAGGTGCTCAAGATTTGTCCTTATTTGGGATGATGGTCGAAAAGACCAATACCTTTCAGATGGGTTGAAACCACCAGGCATAAACTTGGGGAGTTTCTGTTGCGGCAGGTCTCCTTGTGGCTCAACTGCAAAGGCTGCCGCCATGAACTGGGGAAGGGTCACAACCCTCACCATATGGGTCTATCTGGAACTTGGGTACCCCTAATTTCATCTTTTATCATCAAAATGCATCTCTTAGATCAGAGCTATGCAAGTTTGGAATTTCCCAGGCTATCCCATGGTGTCCCCTTTTTGAGACACTTCCGTTAGCATGTGTGCGATGATGTGCCATGGTCAAAACATGGTTTATTTTCTAAAGAAAGGACGGTCATCACCATTAGTAGGGGGTAAATACAGTATAGCAACCCCAAAAAGATAGAAACGTGAGAAACCTGGAAATATGACGAAATGTCATCTATAACATCATGGAAACTCTTTTCGGTCTTGTTCGGGGTTGATATATAGCCTATCGCCATTATCAGGAATTCCCCAATGACGGTGGGATGCATGTTTTGACTCTTGACCATAGCACATGTGTTCGGTGGATTTTGGAGGCGGCCCTGCCCCGCAGGATGCATGGACTGTGGTGGAGGAGGCATGGGAGGATTACATCCTCAAGAAGGCTCAGGCTGGACTTAGAAAGGCTTCTGATTGGTGGCGTCAAACCTAGGTTGTTTGAAAATCGGACTGTTCAACCATACTTGTTGGAATTCTGTGGGTTGAAAGTGACCTTTCGGGCCGTTTTTGGATCACTTGGGGTCATATCCCAACAAAACGAGGTGTGATGCATATGGCCACATTCAAGAGACGCTGATCCACAGATTCTCGCACGTTTGCAGCATTCAACCATCCAAGAAACCGAGTACCCATACAGATGCCAAGGGCCAAGGGCTTCTGAAAGCCGTTGACCGACTGGTGCAGATTTACGGCCCATCATGATTTGGAGCAGTTTCAGGAAATGTTTGCTGGGTGTTACTGCCATTAAAATCATCATGTTTGCACATCCACAAAACCACTGCGGTCAAGCTACGAATATCAATCGATTTTTTCGGGCTTTGTTTTTTCATATTTCCCAAATGGTCAAATTGTCTAAATGGGGTGTGGTTTATTGTTGAGTTTAGCACGGTAGGATCCCTGAACTTTTGTTTTCCAGCAGACCTTGACAGGCGGATCATCGCTAGGAGTTGGCAACCCTGGTAATCACACGCAGCAGCATGGCTAAGGAAACTATGTGGATCTTTAGAAGGCCAAGAATGTTTCTTTCCCGAGACAATCAGGATGATATTATTTGTTGTGTACCAAAATTTCACTATCATGCTGGAAAAACCATTTTCTCTGGTTGTTTGGGATTCCAGGAGATCATGGCAGCGGGGTCATGTGCTTCAAACTGTCGCAGGGCTTCCACTCCCCGCAAAGCAGCACTCGGCCTTCCACTTCATCCACTCCATCCACCACATGCACTCGAAAGGCCATGCTCACATGATTGATGTGGGTGTGTCTAAAAATTGGGTACGTCTCCCATCAAATAATAGGGAAAATAGCCATACACTTGGATCTTGACATTGTTTTCTGCATTAATTAGATGCGTTTACCATATTTATCCCACTTAAAAAAACAACTTTGAGCAAGGGATCAAGAAACCACCAAGGGATAGAGAAGCCCATTGAGCATCGAAAACCAGAAAAGTCCATCCTTCGGCATCCTGTGCGATCTGGTTATGTACCCCATCAGAAGATTTGATTTTTCGATGGAACATTTGATGAACCGCTGTTTCACTGGTTTGGGTACCAGGGTGTGGTGCCGATTAGATTCCGAATCCGAATTGGGAACATCAAACCATGGCGGCCACTGCCATGGCCACTGCTTTAAGAGTTTTGGCAGGGTGACCAGTGATCCAGCTGTATCAGTGGCTATACCTGGTGGTTGCTTTGAACCCCGTTGGTTTGGATTTTGCCAGACTTTCAAAGTTTTTTCATGGCTACTGTCTGGGAATCCATCCATGTCTTAACAATGGCAACATCTCAATTCCATTCACTTCCATTCCTGTTTGGAGCTGGCAAAAGCGTTTCACAATGGTAAATGCGACAGGATGCATGGACTACGGTAGAGGAGTCATGGGAGGATTACATCCTCTGGAAGAAGGCTCAGGCTGGACTCAGACTGAAAAGGCTTCTCATTGGTTACCCTCTGGTAAACTAACAGTTTGCTATTGAAAATGGCCATTTATGGTTGATTTTCCCATTAAACATGTTGAATTTCCGTAGTTATGTAAACGTTTACCAGAGGGTACAATGTTTGAAATAGTCTTCCAAGAAACACATCGTTTTCCATCATGGCTCCATGAAAAACCCTCGCGATCTGAGGGGAGACCGGTGTATACCCCATTTCTGGGCAAACCCACATACTCTTCATGACAGACTCAACCATACTGCTTGTTGGAATACTATATTGATGTGTTGAACGGTTCACCAAGGTAGTTGTTGGATCATGAAACAGGTCATATTCCATCCTGGAGGTTTGATGAGAATGGCCACAGATCGTGGCGAGATTGCAGTATTCAACCGTCCAAGAAACGATGAGATAAGGAGTGTTGACCCAAACCGATGCCAAGGAACGCACAGGACATAAGCTTCTTAAATTGACCTTTTCATCATGTTCGCCGATTCCAAAAAATACTAATAAACATTAATATACTCATTTCTTGGGCATGTTTTTCATACTCCCCAGGTAGTAAGATTGCCTAAATGTGGTGTGGTCTATTGTTGGATCTACCGCGATGGGATCCCGTTGCTCGTCCGACCTTGACCCGCGGATCATAAAAATTGAAGCCGGATGGCTTTGGTTTTCCAAGGATCGGCAGGAGAATTTCACTAGGAGGAAACTATCTGGATCCTTAAATAATCATTCTAGATTCTAGATATTTATAAAATTTTATAGATACATTCCCCAAAACAGCCTGTTATCCCTTGTTGTGTAGGAAAATGTCAGTCTCATTTTGAAACAAACTTAGGGGATCATGTTGGGCCTCTGTCTATCTCGCAGGGCTTCCATTCCCCGCGAAGCAGCACTGCGCCTTCCACTCCATCAACTCGATCGATTTCATCCAGTCCATTCACTCCATCCACTGGATGCACCCCAAAGGCCAAGTGGACATGGTATGGCTTTGGATGCTGGACATTTTATCAGAATGGAATGGGGGTTAAACAAGAAAACACATGGGGATGTTTCTCGCCATTCTGTTAGTGCTTTGTGGGTTTAATGGGGTTTCATGGACCTGCTGCATCTATTTGAAGATGGTGCATGCCTCCTAAATGGCTACAATGTGGGGCACCGCAGGTAAAAGTTAACTATATCGTTATAAGATGTTATAAGTATCATAAACCATAGTGAACCATAGTTATTGGAACTATAAACCAACTTAGCTATCTAGCCCCCCCCACTTTGTATCTGTTGATAGGAAACTAACAACAATTAACCAGCAGATTTTGGGGTTTATTTTTGCCATACACTTAGATCTTTATAGGTGGTTTTTTGGATGGGTTTACAACTTATCCCACTAGAGATTAAACTTTTGGCAAGGGATCAAGAAAACACCAAGGGGTGGAGAAACCCATTGAACACGATTCCACGAAAAGACTAATTTTCGGCATTTTGTGTGATCCGGTTTTGTACCCAAATGGACTGGTTCTATCAGATTTGAATTCTTGACAAGGAACATGACCCAGCAACTACTGTTTGACTGGGTACCAGGCTGTGATTTTGGGATGGCCACACTGAGTTGAAAGGGGTATCCATAGATTCCCTATTAAATGGGGAACCAAGGAGCTACTAAGAGTTTCTCAACCACATGATAGCAAATACGACCCCGCTGACAAGTGAGAAATATGTTTCATGGTTCTTTTCGTGTTCAAAGTGTCGGAAGATGTTCAGGAATGTTCAGGTGGCCCTGTTGTTGAAGATGCAAAAACCAAAACGAGTCAAAGCAGAGGCTGGCGAACTAATATATGGGACTTTCAGCAACCATTTTGGGAGGGAAACAGGATGTACTTTTGGATCTTAATGGAGATAGATATTTGGGACAAAACCAACAATATGGTGGTTTGTGCAGAAGTTCAGATATGGGGTACCCTAAATTTCGAGACAGAACCATGTTGGCACGGGCTCATCAAAGAAATGGATGCCGAAGGTCGATTTACTAAACTATTCATGAACTAGACAACCCACATCATTCCAATCTACTCAGGATCGTTGCATCCAATTTCTCGGAAGTCACCAACAGATCAACGTACAAGAATCCGGGCCCAGAGAAGTAATAATTACAGACATCTCTTTGGTTCCTTAATCATTGTCCCAAGTGGAAGATTTCCCCTCCGATTTCTGCACATAGTAGCTGAATGTAGCTGTTGCCCCCCCAATCACACACTGAATGTCACTTCCAAAACACTCGAAGAACACGCAATAAACACCGATCTACAGTACCTAATCTAGGAAACTCATCTACTTGAGGCAGACTTGGGACACGCAAGTCTTGGGGACCGGGCCGGTGCACCAGGGATTCAGGACTTTTCAAGATCGCTAGATCCATGTATTGGAAGTCTTGGCCTCCTTTTGGTGTAATGTTGAATTTACAAAAAAAAATTGGCCCCCGAATTGAAACCCTGGGTATCCAGCAAAAAAATGCTGCCGGAAGAATGGCTGGCAATCCCTCAGCTTTGCAGGCGAAATTGTGCCAAGAAAAGAAGGCTGCTGGGGCGATCCTGCGTCAATCTGGTGAAATTATGGCGACCACACAATGATCCCACGGTAGATGATGGTTAAGATTGGGGGTATTATCACAAAAGTGGTGTATTTAATAATACCAGCGTATTTTTTTGGTAACTACTAAGTTATGCTTTGTTCAGTGCTCCGATGAATATGTTCGGTTTATATATTAGATTCCATTAGCAAATATCCACAGGGCAGAGACCAACAAAAAACGAGGATATATATATATATACACCTATATACATTCACCAACAAACAATAAGGTTTTACCCACATGGTACTGAAACGGTTTTATCAACCAACGAAAATCGAAGCCTTGGATGAAAAGGATGCAAACCAACAATACTTGAGCAGCTTGAGCATTCAACAATACGACTGGTGATGAACTTAAATCACTTGGGGCGACATCCAGCAAGTGCTTTTTGGGGATCTATAGGGAAAAGTGCAAAAAGAGGACCATATGCGTCACTCATGAAAAGTATATTCTTGGAAAATAAAACCCCCTGGCTGATGGTTGTTCATAGGCAAATTGAGTCCATGAAAAGTGGGGAACTATATAGTTACCCTCTGGTAATCAAACATGGCTTGCTGGAAAATCTACCATTTATAGATGATTTTCCCATTAAAACCTCCATTTATAGGGGATTTTTAATTGCCACGTTTGATTACTGGAGGGCATGTGTTTCTCCCCAGTAGCTATCCAGTCTCATGAATTTGACGACCATGGTTTGGCAATTCTGACGCAACGCAGGACGGGGATGGCGTGGATGGTCGGCCTCGTGAGTCTAAACCACTGCTGCAGGCACCCTCCGTTAGGAACCTCCGAATTGATTGATGGTTGAGTAAGTGGGCAAGCTGGTTGAATTGCTTGAATTGGTGGTTGGGTTGGGGATTTGGAATCCATGGAATGGGAATCCATGAAAAAATGCATGATTGGGTCCATCGAAGTCTACTCAGAATTCAACCCGCTGGGAACTCCGAAATTGATCAAGGGCTTCTCCATGGAGCATGGACCTTTTATGCTGTTTTGGCAGTTTGGCTGCTTTTGTAAACCGATTCAGTTTCTTGGTGGCTATTGTTTCGCAGAAATGAACGGATCATGAAGGCCCCACAAGAAAACACCCAAAGTCACAATCGGATCTGCATGGGGCCTTTCAGTTGCAGGGGGTGCAACCAAAAAAGAAATGGTTGAGTCCACTGTGCTCAGGAAACAGATGTCATTCAAAACAGAACGGGCCCCGAAAATGAAGGAGGAGGTTAACTTCACCAAGTGCAGAACTACAGGCATTTACTCTTTGATATCTCATGTCAGGTGTGAAAACCATTGAAATCTATTGTGCCGTGAGTTGTCAATTTTGACCCGCGATATTTAGATCTTCCCTTATTGTTGGAATCATGCTTCGACGCAGAAGAAATTTCTGCATTGCTAGGGCTTCATTCGGCTACAGAAGGCTGGTGGGTGCCAATGTGCTGGGTCAATCCACCTATGGAGTCTTTGCCCCCCCCAAAAAAGTGCAGTAAACCCTTTGGTGGGTACAGTAGTTAAAAGGAATACCCCAAAGGGGCAGTACTATAGGGTTCTCTTGAATTCTCTCAAGATATATTATCTCCAGGGTTCTCCACAGTGGATCCCTGAAAAGCAACTTCATGCGACGGTTGTCGACTGCTGGTTCCTTCCCTTTTGGGCTAAAACATACCGTACTTGATGCGCTTGTCATCGCAGGAGGCGAAGATGTTCCGACAACAATTGGAGCAGACCTCGCCCAGCCAGGACAATGTTCTGTATCCATGGTTCACTCAGGCTGAAAGTGGCTGAATGGGCATAAGTCTTGCGAATGGGGTTTTGTAAACATGCAGAAACCATGCACCGCGGCAGAAAAGTTCACTCTGCCCGAGGTGGGTGTCAAGAACATTTGTCCGCAACACAGATTCTTCATCAAAATGTTCTTTGACTATCAATTGCCCCATTTAACATTGCAGTTTTGAAGCAAGGAACCGGACTTGAGACAAGAGCATGTGAGCATTTCTGAAGCACACATAGCCAAAGCAGGCATGGGGATACTTTCTGCTGGTGGTTTATTACGGGGGCATCATACAAAAAATGGTCCACCAAAATGATGGAAGTGTTGTCATCTATGATGAAACTCCCTGGCAGCATGGATGTAACATGATGTAACCAAGTAGATCTATAGAGCATAAGTGATTTACCATGGATTTCACCATGGTTTCCCACACAAAAAGATCGATTCTGGTGTAACGCAGGAAGTTGATGGCAGGCTTCCGGAGCATGAATCGCTGCTGCAGGTGCGATCAAACTTGAAGTACCCCAACATGAGGTGGTTTACATTATCAAAAAGAAAAACCTAGACCTAGACACTGCCATCCCCATGAGTTTTGAAAAAAATCGATCCACGTGCATTTTACATCTTTTAAAGATGTCACGCAGAAACGATGCTTGAAACTTCGACCTTTGACAATTCTTCAGTGCCAGGGCTTCATCCGGCTTCAGAAGGCTGGTGAATTGGGTGCGGATGGGCCAACCCTGTGTACTGAGTGTTGGTCTTTCAAAACGTATTTCATTTAGTGAATCTGATACTAAACCTTAAAAAACCTTCCAGTAAACCACATAGTCCATTTGGCCAAGTTTACAATTTGCCGGCGATCATCGACCATCTAAAAACTGTACTCCAAAGGGACGGTATTACTGGGTCTACATCATCTCAAGATATCTCAAGTGTTCTCCACATTGGATACATTGGAATGCGACTGTTGTCAACTGCTGGTTCCTTTCTCTTGGGGCAAAAACATGCTGTACTTGTTGCCCTTGTCATCGCAGGAGGCGAAGGTGTTCCAACAACAAGTGGAGCAGACCCCGCCCAGCCAGGACATTTTGACAAACACGCCCAAACCATGTGGGTCGCTACAGGTGAAAAATGGTTATTTGATCCAGTAAGAAGGGGACTTAATCCACCAACAATGAAAGCTTTGACCCACCGCTCTTCGGTTCAAACATGGGTTTGGGTCCTGGGGCACCAATGCAGCCACTATTCTCTGGTTATCCTGCGCATCACACCGCATCAAACCAGTGGCTCAGAGATCCACTTGTTGGCTGACGCAGGACCCATCGGAGGGACACGTGCCGCCAAAGGTGCAGGCACCCAAACCTGGCGGGATGGGTCTCCAAGATGGGATGATAAACCACCAGATTTAGGGGGGGGGGTGGCAATTTTCAGACACCCACTTGGAGGATGTGGAAGTCATGAGCTAGAAGCTGCTTTGGTGATCTTGGGTGTTCGAGTTTGCATTGAATCCAATAGCAGTCAAAGGGAATTGTACTTCCCGTATGGCCAGAAAGCAGCGATACTTTATAATTATCTTTTCTTTTTGTCCCAACAAAGACTGGAGGCAGAGGGTTCAGGCACATCCGTAGTCATGTATCATAGACGAGACTTGACTAGATGCTTACATTTTTCGACGCTCACACGTACATACGCACACATACATACACACGCGTACACATATGCACTTTTAGACGCGCAAAGGATTGCAAGGGTTGGTTCAACAATATCCGACCCCCTTTGATTGATCTTGGAAAAACTGCGTTGGTTGATTGTGGAAATAGTGACAGACACTCCTTTATGCTGTCAATACACTTTTATCCTTAGAAATGGGTTGGCTCTGACCCTCCATGTCATGATCCATTATGGGAGGAAACCTCTTGGTGTTTTAGTTCAACATAGTAACATAGTTCAACACAAGGACGTGTGCATATGCAATGTAGTATCAAACACATCCAAAGCAACCGCATTCCGCAACCCACTGTGGCACAAGTCAGACCTTGTCAGACATGAGAGGCACAAAAACTTCGCAATCAGCTCAAGAACGACCCAAAGCAAAGGAGGCGCGAAGGGCTTGCAGCCGCGGACGGCGAAGCACCCTCCCCAGCTCCAGAGGGGATTTCAAAGAAAACATCATGCAGGATGAAAGGTGTTTGTCTGAAAAGACACTAACCCCCAAATCCCGAAGTGAAGCGTTGGTTTCGCATATTTTCCCTATCAAATTAAATGGCCATTTTAGGGGTATACCATGGTATACCCCATTTTTCAGACAGACCGAATGATATGTTACGAACTCAGTTTTGCAGGAAATGAGTTCCGCCCTTTTTGGACGGTTTGTCAAAAAACACCGGTCCGCCGCAGGAAATTCCGAAAGCTCCTGCGACAGTGGCAACAGCCAGAAGTAAAGGCCTGTCGGATGTCTGTCGGAGTTGAGTCGTGCCTGATCCAATGAGGCCCTCAGTCCGCCAGCAACAAGACATACCAACCCGTCACTTGCAAGCTATGGTGGAAGGTGTTCCACCCTCCAATCAGCCATGCCCTTTCAGTTTTTAGGGACTCTGTAACCTCGGGGTTTTGGGATCATTTGGGATCAATGAGATTGGTATGACCAACAAGGGAACAAACGTGAATAAACCACCTTAAAGATCTCCCATTGGAATTGAATATCCCTGTACGCTCTGATCAAACATGGCCTGTTCGAAATTTCCCCATTTTGTTCGATGTTTTTCCGGCTATAAATCTCCGTTTAGATCCATTTACTTCGGGGATTTCCGTGCAGCCCTCGGGCAAGCATCGTGGGCCCTCATCTTGCCAGGATACTTCTGCAATCTTCCAGCTTCTGCAACAAGGTTGGACAATTGAGCCATGAAAGTTGTACCATGTTGTACCCAACATTTACCCAACGTTGATTGGTGAATTTGTTGGAAAGTTAACCGTTACACTGGTTGATTGAAGTTAATTGGGGATTATACTAGCCCACATTAGCGGGATACCACTTACCAAGCAGTAAGATGGGATGGGATATGGGGATATATGGGGTATGTTGTCATGGGAGAAATATGAAAAACTGGTTGATGGTTTCACTTTTAGCTTTCAATCCTTTTCGGGATGTTAGTCCCAAATGACTTTCATCGTATTGGGGTGGGTTGACGCCACAAACACCAGAAAATGTTTGGACAAGTGGAAGGACCCATGTGCAGGGATCCTTTTGCTTCTGCACTTTGCGCACTTTGGAGGGGGTTAAACATCCCCTGAAAGTGTTTGGATTGGTGGTTAGCCACGGAAAAGGTACGTTTACAATACTCTAGGATGTGTCTTTTATATTATATAATCATAAATATTAGTATTAAATATTACATAATATTACAGTATATTACATTTACTATGCTTATGTATCTGTTATATGTATATGATACATGTTTCTCTTCTAACATATTTCTGTGTATATTTATTTGTTAATTTGTTCCATGTATTGTATATACTTATATTATACAGTATATACATGTATAGTTGTGTGTGTCTAGATATGTCCACATGTATTTTCCGTATGGCCACAACCAGTTGAAGTCGTAGGGCCACTACATGCAGTTGGCTGATATCCCCATCCAAGTTGATTTCAAATTTATCAGCATCCCGATCCGTGAGTGTCCTTGCCTGAAGCAACGCTCAGAGGAATGTTACCTTCAAGTTTGGACGGATTTCCTTCTACAAGATGGGGTTCCACCAAGCCATGATTGGTTGTGGTGGTGCAGTATATCCACGAACATGTCAAGAATGCATAAAATAGAGCAATTTAGCCTTCGTCACCAGGAGGCAACCTGGCATTCATTAGCATTCTGGCCACACGAACAGAAGTTCCCCTTTTGACCCAATCTGGTTTCTGACTCGTCAACATCCGAGAATGTCCGGTGGTTTTTTCGACCCGATCGGCAGGACTGGAATTTCTCTGAAAAACGGGAGAACGCGCGCAGTGCCACAATGTGTGCTGCGTCGGAATGTGCTAAATGAGTCCAATGAAATTCGAAAAAAACCGGTGGGGTCGAAGGGTTTTTGGATGGTCCCTCGCAAGTGATTCAGAGATCCGGGGACCAGCGGTGGTTTGCAGAAGAGGTTGAGCTGAATTCCAGCACCATGATCAGTTCATGGATAGCAGATAGACATTTGTCCTGCACGTTTCTGGGCAGCCTGTTCCAGCATGCTCCAACAAGATTCCTGTCAATGATGACCCCAATCCAACTAATGAATCATGCCCAATTTTTGGTTCGTTCCTGGATATACTCCTGCAAGTACCCTGGACATAGTTCAGATGCTTGGATTATGTTTTTAAAAAATGAATTGAAGTGGAAAGACCACGGGGGGGACCCTTTGCGGGCTGGTCATGTCGCAATATGACCCCCAAATAGTCGTTTATTGTCGGGTATACAGTATCACTTTGAATGGGGTCTCCACATGTCTCAAAAGAGACACCATTTTGCTTGATTTAATAATATACACATTCGGGAGCTCCAATACTGAGAAGATAATAGAAGACCACTGAGATTGTTTTTGGATGTTTGTCTTCCGGACTGGTCTGCTTTTTGGGAAGTTGAAAGAGAATACTTGTACTTGCAATCACATCTGGTTTGTGGTTTCAAATATGTTTTACGTTCCATCCTGTTTGGCAGTGGGGTTGAAACCACATAATATTATACACACATACACACACACACACTGGTCTAGCCTGGAAAAAGGGTTGAAAAAAAATCACATGTTTTGACACGTGACATGGGGCTTTGATTGCCGCTAGGCGATGTGCTTCGGAGTCAGCCCTAAATTAGGGACCAGATGTGAGCCAAGGACTAGAAATTGGTTGGCTATTGCTGATTCAACTGGTTGAGTTGCAAAGGAAACACAAATCAAAAAAAGAAAACGTGCTGGTTTCTACGGATTGACACCCCAATTTCACAGGATGCAATACCTTAATTTGCAAAAATGGTTTTCATGGTTATTCGTACGGGTACATACTGGGTCACTTTTGGGGTGGAAGATTGCTCATTTTACCTTTTTGTTTAGAGGTGGCCAGCCACTTGCCCTTTTTTGCCTCATCGCCTTTTTAGCTCCGAAGCAGCTAGAGCCTTTGGAGTAGGGGCCCCCTTGGCGTGTCGGAGAAATGCCGGAAGTGTCCGCAGATGTGCTGGCGGCCCGTGCCAAGCTTGCTGAGTGCGGGACGTCAGATACGTTGTGGAGGCCATGAGGCGATGCTTTTAATGCTTTTTTTGTGCCTAAAGATGGGCAAGTAGATACCACTTTTTGGCGATTGACTGGTTTTTTGGGGCTGTCCCTATTGCATTTTCGCACAAACTTAAAAGGGGAGAGTCTTTCAATCATTTCGGCCAACTTGGGCTTACAGGCGCCATTTGAATTGCAAGGTTGATGGAGATCATGACAATTCGATGGCATAAGGACCACCAATGCTGGAGATTGACCCTCATACCGTTATCCTATCTGTTGGCATGGCGGTTTTTGAATCCCGATATCGATCCATATTGATTGAAGGAATCCCGATGTTGGTTTATTCAATCCGCGATTTGGTTTGAGAACTCCCTATCTATCCCAATGCCTTATTGGTTGATTCAATGACAACTAGTGTTTCAACCTGTCCGCCGCATCTGCTGGTTTCCGACCAGAATCAAGCCAATTGCAGACTCATTTGTTAGTTGCACTGTGCAACAAATTTCACTGTCGAGTTACAAGTGAGGCTCCTCGTCACCCCAGTTCAGACGTGCACACCAGAGATGTTTGTTGCTGATATCCGTATAGTTGTTCATGGAAAAAGATGTCGCACATCGCTTTATTCTTGCATTCATGTTCCTCTTCGAAAAACAGGTCCAGAATGATCCACACCTCAATTTTTTACATGATATCACACTGCCATTTCCACCGGTGATTTTCCGCTGTTTCCATTGGGTCTTTACTGGTGCCTGTGCTCGCAGCATCAACAAACGCCATGGACGACGATCGGGCCGAGACGCCTCCGCCACCGCCTCCGGAACCGGTCGAAGCGGTCGAAAGCAAAGGGTTGGGGAAGCCCAGAGGGTGGACGAAAATGCTCAAGGACCAATTGACCATGTCTAAGTCTGGGTAAATCATACTGTACATACAGTAATACATATTAATACATCATACATAATACACGTATATGAAATAGACACATATAAAATACATTAAAATACACATCATATTATACATACATAGACATTACATAGACATTAAATAGACATTACATAGACATTACAAGACATTACATAGATATTACATAGGTATCTGGGTACCTACTTACACAAATACATGTATATGTATGCATAGAAATTTAAGCCCATATGTTTACATAGATTCAATTTACATTGTTTTACAATCCCACATTTTTCAGGGTCAACATTAGTTATATGTATATTTTGTTTAAAATGATATATCTGTTTATATACGTATGATATTTTGGATTTTCTTCTCACCATGTAGTGATGACTCTTATAATACTGGGCGACCGGGCGATGCCAATCTAATTACATTAATTCTTAAGCATAGTAAGTGGGCGACAGCACAAGAGAATGCGGCATGCAACCAGGAACCTTGGGATGTGGTGGACAAATATCGTGATTTGCACTTGCTGTAGCTGCATCAGACATTTTTGGGACTCCAGCCCCACAAGTATCGAACATAATATCAATGGGTCACAGTCACAACCTACCCAAATATGGCAGACTTAAGTTATGCATGATCAGGATTGTACAGTCACCATCCCATTGATGGTGCATCATTGTCATGCGAGCAGTTTCAATTTCCCGAGGTGGTCAAGGGTAATAAAACCCTGTGTCAGTATATCGGGAAATGTCACAACCCATGAACTCCATTTATCAACAAATATTTTGGCATGTGTCCACCATTGCTTTCTATATTTCAAAGGTTCTTGTTCCATATGTCCCCATATGTCCACGTTCCACCATTCTTTTCCACATGTTTAGTTCCACATGTCCCCATATATACTACCATACATGCAGATCAGACCCATGGTTTTCACAGTTCTAGTGCATTATACCACCATAAATCCACGTTAGTCCACAAAAAACATCACAAAACCATATAAATTCTAATAAACCCTATAAATTCTAGTGTATTAATGTGTATTATGCAATGATAGTACCAGAAATCCACACTATTCCAATCAAGATCCACTGTTTTGGGGGGCCGGACCATCGCTCTCTTTACTTCGGGACCAGTGCCAAGGATTCAGGAGGAAAAATATCTGAGAGACCGACCAATGGAGGCTGGGAGGCTGGGTTGGATTGAAACTTCCTAATGGGATCTAATGGGATCTCCAAGGTATCTCTTTGCTCGATTTATGTATTCATTGGATGGGGATCGCAAATAATGCTACTTTTACTTAGGGGGCAGTTGAACTTACATAATATATATGTATATATATATATATATAATTATATATATATGTGAATGGGTATTAACTTTTGACACTTGTTGCGACCCCCATTAGGTGGCATATGGGTTTCCTCTGACTATGGCGACGAATACGCACAAACTCAAGTGGAAGTGAGAATTTGTATCAAACCAACCATTGTTTGACCAACCATCGTTTGGGTATATGACACATGGGAGCTAAAATGATAGAATATCTATCAGATAGACAACCAACAATTTGGTGCTTGTCTGAAAGTGGTGGTGAGTCATGGGATTGAGAAAGGGCACCCATTTTTGAAACAAAGATGTATGACATGCTGAAGGGTGAGTGGCTGGCCGTTTAAGCGCGTTGGTTATCAACTTTGCTCGGCAATAACACAGGCGGAAAGAACAGGTGCAAATGAAAATTACAATGAATCATGAATGGCCACTATCACTGCAATGGCCATGCATTTTCTATCATTTTCTCAAAATCACAGCTGCATATTCTGCATAGTCTTCCCCAAAGAAACGGATTCATGACGGATTCATCTCTCAAGATTTCGCATGGATGTTCTCTTTCGATTGATTGCCTTCATCCAGGGGCATTACTATTCGCTAAATGAATCTTAATGAGCACTTGATGCGAACACCAGTCAACTTTTATAGAATCAAACCCCCAACTTCATTGGTTGGTTATCAACCAACTATCATTCCCCCAGTTTTGGTCTTACATACAAAGCAACTACAGTGCCCCCCGTTTTTGGCAGTTACATCGCCCCTTTTTGATGGTCAAATCGCCAATCTGTTGTGGTGAATCTCCCATATCTATGGTCGTGAAATCTTCATATTTGGCGGATAAATCCGCCAAACTTAGTGGTGAAATCATTGAATTTGTCGGTAAATCGGACCATTTTTTCTGGTGAAATCCATTGATGGGTAAATCCCCATGGCATCCGTAGAATTTGCCCCTTGCCTCCCAGGCTTCCAAAAGAGCCGCTCCTGGAGACACCTTGAAGGAGCTGAGCGTGCGAAGACCCAGAGATGCAGGGAAGGTTTTGCTCTCTGGTTTCATGGCTATGGAAAATGGCCCATTTATAGAGCATTTACCCATTAAAAATGATGAATTTCCATAGCTATGCAAAATTACCAGAGGGTATAGCGACCCAATAAATGGAAACCTGAAAACGTCGCTAAAATAGAGCGGTAAGTGGACTTGTCTATCTTTTGGGCAATCGTATTTTTCTATGTAAATAGGTTTAACCTCCGGTATTCAAACATGGCCTGCTGGAAATCCACCACTTGCAGATGATTTTCCCAGCTATAAACCTTCATTTATACCAGATTTCCCCTTGCCACGATTGATTGCCGGAGGGTCTTGTAAATGTTTATTTAAACACTAGTTCCTTTTTTTGCCTTTCTATCTTTTTTTGGAGGAGAGCTGTGGGTAAATGATGGGGTGGTCAAGCCACAAAAAAATGCGATGGGCATAGTTGCAACCAATCAAACAGGGGCACGGTATGCAACCAATCAAAAGAGGGTGTATCGTTGTCACTAAAAATGTATGTAACTTTGGGTATCCCCCGTGCGGTTTGCCGATGGAAGTGAAGGTTTGTAAGGAAAGTACTCATGACAACTTTGTTGGTAGCTGCTGTGACGTCTGGGGGAAGATGTGAAGATAAAACCACCAAACATGGAGCATGGGGATGTCTGGGATATCTCATTGATCTGCTTGGTGGTTTGTTTCATATTTTCTGGGCGAGTGGCGAGTGGCTTAGCTACCACAGAGAAGACGAATATTTCCCAGAGTGAAAACACATGCAACGTATTGGAACAGTGAACCAAACATTGAAGCACCAACACACGGGAATCTAACCAATAAGAGAAGGAATTTGCCTTAATCCGGGAAGACTTGGTAAAGAACCATCAAACGCAGGGACGACATCATCATATGGGGGCCTGGGTCCCAGTACAGTATCACCTATCTTTTGGGTTGTAGATGTCGCACAGGTACCCTCCGGTAGTCAAATTAATATGGCTAGCTGGAATGTTTTCCCAGCTAGAAACCTCCGTTTATATTGGATTTCCCAGCTACTTCGCACAGGATGATTTTTGCTAGGAGCAATGAAGCCCGGCCGGAGAATCGAAAGATTCTCCAGGATGGGGATTTCAATGAAGAGGTAGAACCACAAGAACCAAACAATGACAAACATACCCTCCGGTGTCATCAAACGTGGCAATTGCAAATCCCCTATAAATGGAGGATGTTCATTGGAAATGTATCTATCTATAAACGGTGGATTTTCCAGCAAGCCACGTTTGATTACCAGAGGGTATATAGGATTCTAGCTAGATATGAATCACCGGAAGCTACCACTCAATGGATTGGTTTAAGGGAAAATTTGCAGGACCCCTCATGTTTCATGGGAAAATCCATGGTTTCCTGTAGATTTTCCCTTGAACCAAACCGTTGATCCACCAAAATTCCGTGCGTCTCAGCACATCGGAACTGGGACAGCTAAGGCAATTCTGCAATCTTTGGGAGATGAGGCGCGGCAACTGGCGATGCATCGACGGTGGAGACTGCGATTTTTGCGATTTCCCACTGGGGAAGAGACGTTTTTTTTCAGATCGGGTAGACATATTGAAACTAGAAAAATCAGTGGATTACTGTAGTGCTGCTTATATAATCTTGCGAAATGTTTGTTTAAGTGCTATTCCCAAAAAAATCAAACATAGGTTAATATACCCTGGGGTTGTAGATGACTGACTCAACTGCCAACCAATTACAGTTTTAGTTTTCTGAGTCTGCAATCCCCATTTTAGCATTCTGTACAATCTGTAGCGAGTGACCGACCTCACCAAAGAAGGGCCCTGGATCACCTACCAACCTGTCAGCGGGAAATCCAATGTTCAACCGTTTTCAAGAACTGGCTGGGGCTTCAAATGAATGACATTCCTTTGCCAATTTTCTTCAGACTATCAGAAAGTATCAAGATGTCCACCAAGTATTCCCCATGTTGCTTTTGATTTTGTTTACTGTATCGTTGGTACTCGCCATAATGGTTACTGTGATAAGCACCTGGCAGTTCACAGCCATGCACAATGAGTTCCTCAACTGGCGTTATCCCATTTGTAAGTGGAGAGACTACCCAAGTACTAATAAACTAAAGTAGAGATTCCCCAAGTCCAAAGGTTGAAAGCGTCATTTTCCCCATTATTCAATAGCCACATGCTGGGCTATCCACATTTTTTTTGGAGAACCCTCCATAATATTGTTGTTTCTATCCCCTGAATATGCGTCCATTATATCATATCCCAAACTGGTTGGTTTATCATCACAATCCCTTCCGGCAACGGCTTCGCTTGTGCCCGCGCTCGAACTTCGCTTGTGCCCGCGTGGGTGCTTCGTAGACTAAAATCACTGACAGTCTCAGGGAAACACCCTAAA
>BGPT01000235.1:134759-151796 GCA_003297045.1 Symbiodinium sp. clade C Y103
AAGAAACCCTAAATGAAACCCTAAATGGTTGTTCATGTTCCTTAACCCCAATGTGGGCGCAAGTGAAGTTTGAGTGTGGGCGCAAGTGAAGCTGGGCCCATCCCTTCCCTTCAATATCCACTACCCCCCAAACGAAACCCTGATATTTTTTCATGGACCCCAGTCATGGGGGTGTCATCAATATATTAAAGGGATGGGAGTACAGGTCATGTTCTTTAATTTTCCAGGATCATCCTCATCTTTCATCAACAAACCATCACCCTGTAAATCCATCATTTCCCCATGATTCAACCATATTCAACCCATGTTTACCACCAAAAAACTATGCCCCGTGCCCTTTTTGATCACGCTTTCATTCCCCATTTTTTGTAGCTCTCCGGTGAATTTCATCTCCGCCCTCAGTCTCCACGGGGTGCTGCACCTGTTGAAGCCTCAGAAAACTCGATGGTTTTTGGCCGCGAATTGTGCAGTTGATTTAGCTGGATGAAGCTTAAAACACACAAATATTGGTTGGGATTTTGTGAGAATAGGGACTTTACTACAACCACTGCTTCAAAGCGTTATTGTAAGGTTGATATGATCCCAATCAACTCTCCAAATTTCTCTCCAAAATTCTGTCAACTATTTTGGTGGTTACGTCATGTTACATACTTTTCTCGGAATCCCTAATCCCCACATGTCTTTGTTCATCTTTGTTCAATCCGCTGATCGCAGCAGATCTCCCCTCTGAGCCCATCGCCCAAGGTCTTGGCAGATGAGGCAAGCGAGGCGACGGAGGTGACGCCACCCCCTCCAGAGGCACACAAAATGGGGGCAGGCCATGCCGCCATGCAAATGGGGGATTTATTGGGAAAATTCATAGGAAAATAGTGGAACACGTGGGAAAATCCATGGAAATCCACAACAAATGATGATATTTGTTTGAACATGGTGTTAATATCCTTCAACTAGCCATAAAAATGGAGAATAGGAAGATAAATCATCAGCTCTTGGTGTATATTATACCACGGCAAAGCCAAAACTGGTCAAAAGTTGGGTGGAAGTTTCCTAGTGGTCAGGGATGGTCATCAGTTCAATAATTAGGATTGATCTTCTTATGGTTGGATTCCCATCATGGTCTATTAAATTGCTTTATTGAACATATACAAATTGTTGTTGTTCCATGTAACCATGTGAATTGATTATTTAGAATGCCATCCCCCAAAATGCAAAACACCCTCATTGCATCCAATTGATGGTTCCCTATTGGTGATGATTAATGTGTAAATCCCCTACATCCGGCATGGTTTCTGCAGGTATCTGGGTTAGTATTGATATTAAACACCCCCCGAAACCACGGCGGATGTAGTTGATGAAATCACATATTTGGGACCATGAGATGGGGGTGTTTAAAATGAACAGGGGATGGGATATCTGAGTCTGAATTGATTTTAAAGGGCAAAGATGGATTCTCATCGCGGAAAAAAGGAAACTTAGATGGCCAGCGCAGCCTCCCAACTATTGACTGAATCATTATTTGGAATTAATTCATTTTAGCTGAGATTTTAGCTGATGGTAATTTAGGGAAATGTCCGATGATCTTGGTAAGATTGACTGGCCATGGATATTGATTATAGTGGAGGAGCTAGGGAGCCAGGGATACGCACAAGTGAGTATGAGAGAGATTGAAAAGGAAGGAGCCCAGATACCCTTGAAGGTTAGTGGGCAGTTAGATTCCTTCATAGGTCCCAAAATGAATAGATCCCGTACCAGACCCCGTTTTTGGCGATATTTCTACTGTACTTTGCCAGAGGAAGGAGTTATTTGGGCAAGGGTCAGAATCATGAACCAGCCGAAGTGGGTTACGATTTTGGAAACTTGGGTAGTTTCATTTTGTACTTGGGCTGATCTTGCATAAAGTATATGCTTGTCTTGGAATAGGCTGGAAAAGAAAGCAACTTAGGATACCAATCGGTGTGGGATACAGGCGATAGATTTGCTTTGCGCTTCCCAACCAACAGTTTCACTGCCATTTGCGTTGACAACACGCAACCGACCGGGTTGGGGAGCGGAACTAAGCTACCTGGTCATCAAACATCGCTATGGAAAACCACCAATACAGGCAAATCATCCAGAATTGAACAATTTTTGCCACGTTGCAGCTACGTTGGATTAGCAGAGGGTATGATATCTTGGTCTCGAGTTCCAGACCAGTCATATGTAGCTGCGAATACCATGTTCATCTCAGATTCAGCGAATGATTAGGAATAGACTTAGGTGGTCAGCTTGGGATGCTGATCCAGCGAACTGTGGAGTCCATCCATTTTCGTGTCCAGGATGGCCGTGGTCGTGGCGGAAGGCGTCGGGTTTGATGGACATCTGAACATTTCACCTGTGACTTTTACCTCAGGGAAATCAATCGGAATTTTCGTTCACCTGCTCTGAAAAAAAAAGAAACCGAAGCTTGAAAGGTTAAACCCCTGTATTTCATTGTATTGAACCCCCCACATGTCATATCATGTCATTGTATTTCCATTTATCCATACGTAAAATTCGCAATTTTGGAGGAATCTCTCCTAGAAACATTTTGGCCCTTTACCAGTTATAAGTGCTATAACCCCATTTATCACCATACTGTATAAACCATATTCATAGCTGGTATAATACGGCTCTAGGCTTTAACTATAGAACAATACCCATCGAAACCGGCACCGGATAGGTCTTGCGCGAGCCGACGAGCGGCACCCGGGGACACCCTGCGTGAGGAGAGAGGTGGTTGAAAAAAAATATGGTACCCTTTGGTAAACCAATTTCCAATATGTAAATCAACTATAAACCTATGACCATAGTGATTTTCCAACAGCTATGTTGTAAATCAACTATAAACTTGATAGGCTATGAACATGTCGTGATTTTCCACTATGTCAAGTTCCCATTGCGAACTGGAACATCAGCATTTCCAATGGGTAAATCAATGAACTAAATGGCCATGTTCCATATAGCTATATTTAACAACCAGAGGGTATAGTAAAATGGAAACTCTTGTGAAAAAAAATGTTCACATGTTGGTTGAACCATGTTGCTATGTTGGGGTAAAAAAATCCTTGGTTTTAATGTTTCATGAATGTCATGGAGTTTTTTGAGAGATTTGGTCAAAGACGTTGACCTAATGTTTGGTTTTGATAAGTGGCAACAATCGGCAAGATAACCAAGGAAGAGGCCAATGATAGATGACCAACCGCCAACCAGCAGGAAGTCAGCCACAAAGTTGGGAGTTAATGAAGCAGTCCATGGCTATTTCAGCCAGCAGACGAACATGGGCTGCCGGTGACCTTGCCATTTTTCCTTGGTGACATGGGCATTTGGGTTGGTGTCAGCCCCAAATTTGTTTGTTAAGAACACGGAATTTCTTGGAGTTGAATCCCCTTTTTTGCTGCTTCAATCATCATTTTATTGTTGGTCAAATCCCAAGTTCGTGTTGCTTTCACTGTGAAATTTGCTGCTTACATCGCCATCTATTGCTGCTTGAATCCCCATATCCCCATTTGGGTGCGTCAATTCAAAACCACGTGAGCCAACAAGAAATGGCATTTCGGTATTTCCCTGGGTTTTGGAAGGGAAGTCCCCTCTGCATTCTCCAATAATTCCGTTGCATTATCATTTTAAGGGGCATTTCAATTTTCTTCAGAGCCATTTTGTTGGTGAGATTATGTTTTTCCATGGGATTCCCCTAAAATGCACAGTAATGCACAGTAAAAAGGTCCTACAGATCTATAGCCGGTTTTAGCTTATTTGAGTAATCAACCTTAGTTACAGGAGTTATTTCATCCCGTTGCGTTCACCACAGGCCTTTCCCTGGCAGGAGTTAATGGTGATGCGCTTGGGCGCAGATGCCGACAGTAGCGTCCTGGACCACACCTTGCGAGGCCGCTGAGATCCGAGCCAGGCACTTCGGCCAGGTTCCCGGTTTCTGACACGTTTAAAACTTATTTACCCTCTGGTAAACATACAAAAAACTATGGGACATCACCATTTTCAATGGGAAAATCCACTTTAAATGGCAATTTTCAATAGCTACGTTTAATTACCAGAGGGTATGTCCATAGTTGTGGAATGAATTCGGGGATTTTTGGATGTTTCTGGGGTATACCATCAGTACGTAAATCCGTTTTTCCGGATTTCAGCCACATGAATGAGGATTCATAGGTGATTTATGATAAGTTGGGGTGCTTCTTTTTGTATTGCCATGGTGATTTGTGACCCCCCTATGGGTTGGGATGGTTGCTCCAGCCAATTAGAGGCCACATGAAAGCCACAAGGGGGCCGCTTGATACCCTTTGGTAAACTAACATAAGTATGGAAAATCACCATTCTAATAGGTAAATCAACCATAGATGGGCCATTTTCCATAGCTATGTTAGTTTACCGGGGGGTAATTTTACTTCGTAAATTATACGAATCTTGGTAAAACAATGCCATAAACCATCCCCAATTTCACCATAAATAGGTGGAAAAAAAAATCAGCATGTGGGTGGTTTATGGCATTGTTTTACCAACATTATTTGGGGTGTTGGGAGCAACCGAGCAACCTTACATTTAGAATGGAAACTGAACTGGTTCATGATTTTATTCATTTCTATTGCCACCGACATGGTGCTCCCAATGACATATTTTTCTGGGAGTTGAAACTACCAACCAGCTTAGAATGGAACCTGAAAACTGATGTACCAACGCCAATTTTGCTGTTGGATACTGCCCTGATTGTCAGTTTCCATATTGAATTCAGGGAATGTTCTCGCAGAACTGCGGAAAAATGCACACTGAAAGATCTACATATGGTTGATTAAACTATCTTTGATAGCTGAAGAATGAGATACAGAAGTAGCTTTGCCAAGATGGACCCACCGGGAGAAAAGCTGCAAGAACTGCGCTCAGGGGTCCCAGCCGAGTTCTGATTATGCATGAAGATGCATTTCGTGACTGCCGAACCAGCCATTGGCAATTTGGGGAAACCATGGATCTGACTTGTCCTCAGGGAATGACAGTAAATTATGAATTATATATATAGATATGCACAGATAACATTATATAAGTATATATATATATAGTTTATTGTATATACTTATTATAGTACACATTACACCGGGAGTATATATAGACATAGACCTGAATAGCTCATGTATGGAAGTTCCCAAGGGAAATTGCAGCAGACGAGCACATTCATGGCAAGTGGTTGGCATTAAACGTTCTATCGAATCATAAGCCAAGCGATTGGCTGAGTTTTTTCCCAAAGTCTCAGAGACCTTGCCGATGTGTCGAACCCAAGCAGAAACAGTGCTGGTATCTTGTACGATTTGTGTCACCATCCAGGGACAACTATGAAATTGTAAACCTCTAGAAAGGCACTGTTTTATTGTTCAGGGATGAGTAAAAACATTTTACCCAAAAAATATGTGTCTGCTTAAGGGTTGACCACATCACCTAGATCCAGCCCCATCCCAGATGGGATGTGGGCTTTAGAGATTGCGCGAGTCTTTGCGAGAAATCACCATGAGCCCTGCATACTTCTGCTGTGTGGCAGGGTTTATGCTGGATCTTTGGGCCACTTTCCATTGCCACGTTTGAGCAAAATCGGGGTGGGTGTATTGGTACTCCACAAACTTGACACCGCTCCATGCACCTGTCTGCGAACACCCGAGTAATGAGGATATTTGGAGCACTAGGGATAGATCTCCATGGATCTCCATAGATCTCCATAGATCTCCATATTTTTTTCCCCATGAAATCTCTCAATTACTATGACTATGATCTTCCAATTTGATGCTTCCAACTTGAATTTTGGGCCGCCCTGGAGCGCCGCTGAGGCGCTTCAACGCAGCAGGGCACCCAGCGAAACTGAGCCAGCTTGGAGGTGGTGGGATCCACCATGATATACCTCAAAAAAATGTGGCGTTTCTTGAGTTCACACAGTTCACACCGTAGAATGAACATATGGACAATGATGTTCTAAACCTTTGGATTTCTAGGCTTCCCTACGTTTTCCGAGAGACATGTCATAGTTCACGCAACGAGATGGGTGCTGCTGCGGCTGGTTGATGTGGGTAACTGCATGACTTGAGTCGGGTGTGTCCAAAACTTAGGGATGCCCCGATGCCCCAAAATGACAGTTTTGTTGAGGGAAAGGATGTTATTATTCGTGAGATTTACATAGATTTGCAATATTGCCCCGGCTAAAATTGCAATTTTACAGTATATATCCTTTATTTTTTGGAAACCATGACAAACCCACATCATATTGTTGGCTCTGTATACCATTACATCCCAGTATACCACTATTTTGTTGATTTTAAACTCATTATATCACAATATATGCATATGTCTATATATATCCCTTGACATCCCAATGTCCCACCATGTTTTGTTGAAAATATACGTCCTATACCCTCGGCAATCAAACGCGTGGCAAAGGGAAATCCCCTATGAATGGAGGCTTTATAATAATTGGAAATTCACGCATAAATCGGTCATTTTACAGCACGCCACGTTTGATGAACCGGAGGGTATCCCATCAATCACGGTCTCCGAGGTTCGTACCGGTGGCAAGGGCACGGCCCGGAGAACGAAGCTCTCCAAGCACGTGAACAACGGCGCTGATGTGCCTCGGCTTGGGACGGTGTTGTTACCCGGTGATGATGTAAGATATGGGTGGATATGGCGTGTTTTTTTTGTGAGGTGAGTTTATATGGAGGTATTTATACGAAGGGCTTTGATGGAGGTTTTGATGCAGAAGAATGATGAAGCAAAATTGGGTGAGTGGATTTTTAGTGTAGGATTGAATTGGGATTGGCTCCAGAATAGGATGCCCATGCACGAACAAAAGGCTGGTCATTTTTGGTATCCAATGATGCCATTTTGGGAGTCAATCATTTTGAGCCATTCCTACCAGATAATATTATTATTGATCCACCAAAAAGTCGATAGCTTCCAAAGACGGAAGATTCACGACCCACAGCATGGGTGTCGTAGCATGATGCGCCATTGCAACATGGAGAACTTGATGCAGAACAATGGGTGGGGAGTGGGGAAGCCTCGAAAATGGAAGATCTTTTCTGTGGGTTTCAGAGTCCCAAAACGGGAGGCAAACGAGTAGAGTTCGAGTCAAGGAGACAACCAACAAAACATACATATTGTAACATGTGTAAACGCAACAATCACATATCATCATATTTATATTCAAATAACCTCTACATATTCCAGGATGAATTAGCAAGGTCTGGGGTCACCAATTATCCATGTAGATGTTTTGGGCCCCAGGACAAGCAGCTGCAAGCGCAGCTGAAGCGTTTAGGCCGGGAATCAGCGGATTCAAACATGGAGATCAAACCAATCTAATCATCAGAGATGGTGATTCAACACAGAGTTATCCTTAGAACATGGTGATTTTAATGATACCCTTGGATTATTTAACATACACATGGAAAATCACCATTTTTATGTAATAGGTAAATCACTATAAATCATCTATAAATGTGCCATTTTCCCATGCCTATATTAAATAGCCACAGGGTATATGATAGAAATAATGACAAAGAATGGGGATGTTTTTTTTCAACAATGGGTGCATGATGGTTGTGGCATGTGCTTCCAATATGGATGTCATTGATCTGGGTAAATTATAACGACCTCATTGTGACCTCACTGGAATATATGGTTAGTATAGGGAATCATCCCCAAATGGCCTTATTTCAGGTTAGTGAATTACTATAATTTACCCAGATTGATGATAGATTAACTATTATACATCAAAAACTGGATGCTCGAGCTGCCTGGTTTGATGAACTGGGGACTCTTAAGTGATCCATTTCATACAAGGTGGTGCCCCAGTTCGTTAGCTAACGTTGGTAAACATAACTCCAATAACTAGGGTTTATGGTAGAGATATCTATAGTTACTATGGTTTATAAACCAACAAACATCACTGGGGGGGCACGGCACCACCACCTTGTAAGGATACTTGTATTGACCAAGCGGTAATGGAATGGGATAGCGGTGTCAGGACTCATGACTAGATCAAGGATGAGCCATTGGAAGAAGCGTTGTTGAAAGAAGATGCAAATCGGAGAAGTTCTATCTTGATAATTGCAAGAACATGTAAGAACTAGTTGTATTTGTCAAGTTTTATCAAGTTTCTTCGAACAAGGTCTATTAGTTGTTGATATTTGTCGCAGGATCTCAAGATGAATTGAACACAATTACCCCTCCAAAGAATGGGAGGGATACTCCAAGAATCATTGGAAGACAAGATCCACAAATCCAAAGAAGAGCCAGGAAATCGTGGCTCCATACCCCCCGTTTGGGACCCACCAGGTGTGAACAACATCCCAGGAATTGAAGAGGCTGGGGCCATCCAGATCGGGGATGTGGGGCAGTGGGGCCAACCATCGCCTGGAAATAGCGTAGCTGAGCTACTTCCATTGGATTGGTGAATGGGAAAATCCAGAGGAAACCATGGGTTTTTTCCATTAAATATAGGGGTTTCCTGTAAATTCTCCCACTAACCAATCCAATGATACTTCTTATTTATAGCGTCCATCCCTCTTGAAGAGAGGATGATTTCGCTCCAGATTTTGTGAACACATGTTTCTGGGATGGCTGGAAACAACCAACCAGAATGGTTTTGAAGCTTCTCTGGGAGTTGTGAGAGGAGAATAGGCTCTGGAAGTTAAGCCATAGCATTTACAGGAAACCGTTTCTGGACCCCCAAATTACCACAACTAGATTGATCGGAAAATCTACAGGAAATCCCTATTTCCATATGGTCAAACCAAGAGTTCCCTGTACACTTTCCCTTGAACCAATCCATTGAACTCGGATTAACCCGACAAATTCTGGGACAAGCACCGAACTTGCAATGTTGTGGGGGATCAAACTGGTGTTAAAAGTCAAACTGGGCTCCAGAGTCGATATCAGATGCAGCTGCCCCAGTGCTTCACGGCCATCAAGTGATGGTTGAGGATGGATGTTCTTGGCCACGCATGTGCCACACATGTGCCACCGTTGTTCCATGGCATTTTGAGGCCTGGTTGAAGTTCATATCTTGGCACCATCCATAACCATCCCAACACCTGGATCTCCAGCTAGCTTCGTGGATCTTTCGTTGCTAGCCTCATCCAGGTTGACAATGGCCTAAGCCTATGAAGATGCCAGAATTGTCCACCATGGTCCATCTCAAACAATTGTGTTTATGGATGTTTTCCCATAGTTTTCAGACAAACCCACATGAGCCATGATCAAAACATTGGTTTTGTGAGTGAGTGGACTCGTCCGTATGCTTGCTGCCAAAACATTGGTTGTATATCCACAGCAATCCACTGTAAGTAAATAGGATGTCCCATAATAAATGGAGGTTTCCTAAAATAGGGGTACCCCCAAATCATCCATTTTAATAGGATTTTCCATTCTAAACCATCCATTTTTGGGTACCCCCATTTTAGGAAAACTGGATCCCCAAAACCCCAACTTACGAAGGTGAAACCGCCATGGTTATGCCCACAAACATCAACCCCAGTCCTGCACCCCCCCCAGGTAGGTTCTATTACAGTATATATATGCGATGTGCCCATGAAATCCCACTATATTCCAGTAAGTTCCATTACACATTTTGAAATCCGTGAAATCACGTTAAATCATCATTTTTGGTGGTGAAATCCCCATTTTTCCCTAGCATCTCCCAGGTGAACATGTTCAAAGAGGATGGCGAAGTGTTGCACTTCGCCTCCCCCAAAGTGCAAGCTTCTGTGGGAGCGAACACCTATGCACCCCGGCAGAGGATAGGGAGGGAGAATCATCGTTGCACAAAATGGATTTACGGATCAAAAACGAGGAATTATCCAGGGAAATGAGGACTTAATATGATTTAGTGGCGTTTATAACGGGATATAATGGGATATAGCAGACACAATCTTGGGATTTAGTTCCAATGTGGTACTTTCCAACAATTTGACTGCTATAGAAAATGGCACATGTATCGATGATTTACCTGTTGTATAGAGGATATGTCTGATTCGGAAATACGTTTTGCCCAGATACACTCCATAGGAGGTTTACAATGGACAATTCCGCATAAACAACTATCCCCACATAACTAAAAAGAACATGAATTAAATATCTATTGTTCAACATGGTGATGTGCCACGTTTTCGCCCCGGAGGGCCAGGTCTGATCAGCCAGCTCCCAAAACCAGGGGTTTTGTTGGGCGGGTGATCCCATCAGCGGATCCAACCAGTACTGTATGGATACAGTATACATTATCAGCCAGCTGTATCCAAATTTATCTTATGCAACCAGAATATCTTGGATACTTTAATGGTGGATGTATCTGTATCCCCGAAATTTAAAAAATTGGATCCAAGTCCAAGACTGCAAACGTTGTGAATCTGTTGCTCAGGTCATTAGCGGTCACGCAGAAAACAAGAAGCTGGAGGACGAACTGAAGACTTCAAGAAATGACCACCAGATATGTTTTGGATTGGCACATGATTCTGAGGATGCGTCTTTTTTTGGAGACCTAAAGGGGATGATTTTGGCGATGCTTTTCAAGCATACAGCGTACCCCCTTCTTTCGGGGATCCTGGAGTCGACCAACGATAGCTTTCAGAAGGGTTGAAAAGCCAAGAGTCTGGAGACAATATATTGGGGATGATCATAATCCATAATAATCCTAACCAGTATTTCGTGGAATGACGTTGCGGGTTTTGAACTTTGAACACTGCTCAAGTGCCAAATTTCAATCCGATCCCGAACGCAGCTTCCCAAAATGTCCCAAGAACTTTCAGGTGGAAAGGCTTTTATGGGCCTGCAAGAGCCTTGTATCCTGCCAGTGTGATCCCAGAAAACCGACTCTTCTCGCAGGTTTGAGGTGTGAAAAACCAGGGCAACAAGGATGAAATGAACTATTCCCCATTGTAACTATATTGGTAATTGGTATGTCCCCGTCTTGGTAGGTATGTTTTCCTATTTTGCTCGGCAAAATACGTGGGTTGGATTGGACCCCTTTGAAACCCTGAGATGTGTCATGGGATGAGTCGGTATATTTCATGGCTAATTTACCCTCCGGCAATCAAACATATTGAAAAGCCACCATTTCTAGATAATCTTCCCATCAAAACCTCCATTTATAGACAATTTTCAATTGCTATGTTTGATTCCCCGAGGGTAACTTGTAAATACTTACAAACCACCCGGTTGGCATTCATTTATCCCGTGGCCCAGTTGATCCCAGTAGCATTGCTGAACACGAGACGCCACTGGCTCAAACGCCAACGGCTGCCGACAAACCCGAGCCGACAACATCTTTTGGAGGAACTGTGCCTCGGACGTTAGCCAAGACAGCTATTGGGGGGGGGCAGGCAAGTTAGGGCGTCAGGATGCGTCAGGCTTTTTGGGGACACTTGCAGTAGCCTATTTGATGGGGAAAAATATGGGAAAATCATATGAGAAGCAACGGGATGGTGGGTTTGCGGCTCTTTTCACCGTATAAATTATGACAGAATTAGATCACGTGACGGAGTCACAACTAGGGAAGACACTATTTGACAGCTTCAGTGCCAGGCTTTTTCCAGCATCATTCATTGCCTTGATCCCCATTCTCAAGAGGTTCACAGGGCTTGCAGCCATTTATTTTCGCGGCTTCAGAAGCCCTCGTTGCAGAATGCAAGGTGGACGTTTGTGTTCTGATTCGCAAAGTTTTGGATAGGTTCAAATGGGACTACCATTACCACTCCTCTTATATTTGTCCCCCTCAGATACTTCAAAAAAGAGATGCTGGTCTCGAAATTTGGACCCCCTAAATCCCCTAGTTTATCAAAATGGTTTCATATATTTCCAAATTTTGCAAATATATTTCCATACATCATAGATGTTCCACTCATTCCAATCATTTTCCACATATTACCCTCTGGTTATTTAACATAGCCATGGAAAACCACCATCTAAAAAAGTTCGGTAAATCACCATGTTTATCATCATCTATTTCTATGGGCCATGGCTTTCATGGCTATGTTAGTCATAACCAGAGGGTATGTCCTACAACTCACGACTGGTCTCCACTGGTCTCCCCAGGTCAGTCGTCATGAGCTCGGAACCTCGACGCAATCGAAAACCAGCTCAAGTCGAGGCCTCTGCTGGGAAGATCTGGATGAAACACCCGTATGATACGGATATAATATGGTATAATTAATGGGGGATAAGTTCCGAGACCTTGAAGATCATTTTTGTGTACCCTCTGGTAAACTAACATAGCTATTGAAAATGGCCATTTATAGTGGATTTTCCCATTCAAAATGGTGATTTTCACTAGTTATGTTAGTTTACCAGAGGGTATATTATAGATGTATATATATATATATAGTATATAGTTGTTGTTTCCCAAGTATGTTATTCATTGTGACGGCTGTACAACATGGATTTTCTTGGGGATCAGGACCTTGTTGGGAGATATTTATGATATAATGGATCATGGGTATATTTAATATGATAGTATTCATTGTTATGGTGGTACAACATGGATCTAGTTGAGATATTGATAGTGGAGTGATTTATGTATTAACCTTGGTAGTTGATACCTTCTTGTAATCCAACCATTTGCTATGAGAAAATCTCCATTTAGAAACGATCAATCATTGAACTAAAAGGGCAACTTGTTCCTCAGAGATGTTAAATTAACAGATGTATTTTTTGTTGATTTTCCCATTTGTTCATCCACTAGAAAATCTAGAAATGGGGAATACCATAAATGTAAGTTGAGGCGGTTGATTAATATAGGGGTGGTCACCAGGTTTCACAACAAATAGCTAAATGGTGTATATATATATATATACATATGAGCAGTATATACATATCATACATATGATGGAAGAAATGGTATCCCGCACCGACACCTCTACCTTTTTAAACGTCCAACATATCCGTTTTCTTGCTGAATGACCAGAGGGAACATCCAATGGTAGTTGCCAAACATCCCCATGTTTCCTGACTTGAACCCTTAATGGAGTTTGACGGTGAATAATTGCCCCAGATTTGCTGCTTAAATCACCGCTTTGATTACCAACAAACAGTACTCCAAAAATTTTATGCTAAGTCAACCGTTGTTGGGTACCCCATTCCCATTTTTTGGGTAGTAAACACCTGATTTGTTTTTGGTACCTCATCTGTTTTGCAAGAGAGTCATTATTTTCAACGTACCCAACGATTTCATTCTCGCGTTTGGGGCAGCGTGGCTAGAGATGGGTAGTAAATACATCAATGTTTGATGGTACGTCACGGTCTTTTATCCATTGATAGATGATTTTCTTTCAACAAAATGATCCCAGAATTGGCGTAAAACTACACGAACCCCCGGTAGATTTGGCGCTTTCTAGTGCTTCAATTCCTCATGAGAATCCCACTACAATCCGACTTTTCATTCCATTATTGCCCTATCATATCCCTCTAAAATGGTTGGTTTCCATATGTTTCAATTGTAGTTATGGCCGTTAAACACATCCCCTGCTTAATCCCATCGTATTTTGTGGGGGGAAACCCATGGTCTGTTTCCCCGAAACGTGGGGCCTTGAAAAAAGATGGCTGGCTGCCAATCGTCTCTTCTGGATCAATTGTAAGAACCTCGCCTTGGCGATTGTAAGTGTGACTATAGCCACATCATTTGATTTCAGGTTGGTGAGTGAATGATAGATTTGGAAATATAACCCCCCCAAAAGATAGAACATACATGAGAATACGTTGGAAAGCTTGAATGATGGGGAAATCATCTCTGCCATGGATATACTCTTCGGCATCTCTTTGGGGGTTACCAAATTTGGGATTTCCAAAAATCCAATTTTTTGTCCTAACATCCACCGTCCGGTAATCAAACGTGGCAATGGGATAAATGGAATATCAATAGTTTATTTGCATTCAAGGCTTCATTGTAGCAGGTTTAACACACACAGTCACCCATTCATCAATCACGATTACAAAGTATTAATGGAAACCATCTACAAACGATAAATCAGTGATATATTCCATGTATATTCCATATATTCCATGGCCTTTGATGATACAACAAATCACCAGCCAGGAGATGTTGAAAAGGGCCGCAGCGGCGAGTTTCGAAGCGCCCAACCGTGCCATGAAGAGGTGGCCCGGGATCCGGTGGATTTCATGGCGATGTCATGATGATTTCATGGTGGTATGGTGATATTTCATGGTGAGTAATGCTGATGAAATGGTGAGTGAATGGGAGTGGGATTTCGTTGAGTAGCTGGGAGTTTAAGACATGAAAGTATGGGGATTTCATGGGCAGTGGAGGATATCATGGTTAAACACAAACAAGGCTAGGTTCTGCGAAGTTGATGGGATTTCTAAACTTACAAACATCATTGGGGGGGCCACCGGTAGTAACACATCAACCGGAATCTAAGGCAATCTAAGGGGTTTGGAAGATGAATATGTTGATTTAGCATCAAAGTTTTTATGGCTTCAAATCCCAAATCTTCTTGCAACATGGTGATGTAAGCCAGAAGAACAGGGATTTGCAGCCATAAAAATTGCTTCGGTGGGTAGTGGACTGGACATTCAACCCAGAAATGGCGGGACTTATAACCACAAGAATGGAAGTTCATCAATAGAAGCGGTCTGAACGGTGATTTCATAAATTGAATTGTTCTTAACAATATTAAACATGTTGGTACTAGGATGAGCTACCAAGAATGGCGGGGGTACTAAGCCAATTATGGAATGTGATGGCTTCGAGCCAGCAACCAAGCACAGAACTGGAGATGTAAATTAGTTGCTTGAGGGGCCATCAAAAAATGATGAACTGCTGCTATCAATGATGAGACTGTAGGATATTCCGAAGCTTATTGTTGAGATAAACCCAAATGTGAATCACCACCATCTGGGGATAGCCATTTTTCAAAACACATTCAGAGACATCAAATTCGAAGGGGCACCTTCGGCTTGTCCCAGGAGAATCCGGCAGAGGCTTCACAAAAAGCTAGGCCTCATCGTGTCAGGCGCAGCAGTGCCAAGCCCTGTAGTTATGTCCCTTTTGGAACAATAATACAACTTAGGTATGTATGGATATGTATACCTATAGATAAAGATATATGGGTAAATTACAACGACCTCACTGCGACCTCACTTGAATGATTATTATTCGTGATAAGTACCCAAAATGGGCCTTATTCCAGGTTTGTAAATAGTACGATAACTATTATAATTTACCCATATATGTATGTACACAGACATGTTCTGTGAGCATGATCTGTTGAGTAGGTTCTGTGTGAAGCGAGCAGCTGGTATATGCTTTGGTATGCTACATGGCTTCAGTATTCTTGCATATTCTTGCCATTTTGATCGAAAAAGCAATGAGGAACAGATACTCCCCAGCAAATAGTTATGACTCTGAGCTGATCTAATTCTAGACAACCACTGAGACTCTAAAGGTGACCTGTACCAAGGGGCCAAGTCTCTAGTGTTCTGTACCAGTGGATGGTTGGCTTGGCTGCACAGTCTTGGTGGGTGAAATCCACGCTTGTTTGGGGGTTGTGGATGAACAGATTGAACCAAAAAACATCTTTAAACCTGCGAAAATTCCAGGTCTTTGATATTTCTGCTTTGAGTCATCCCAACAAAATCACCCTTTCAGTATATCGCAACATCATTCCACTCCTGGGTTTTGCCTTGGCCCACCACCGAAGTCTGCCGGGGCCAATCTCGGCCGCCAGGGGACGATTTTGACAAGGCCATTGAGCGCTTTCATATTTTGGAGGCCTCCAAAGAAGGCAGGGACCAGGGCGCCAAGGACCGGTGCCTGGCTCGGCTACAAGGAAACTTCAAGATGGGGATTTAGGAAGATTTAGGCATCTAAAAAATCGTCTAAAATGGTGATAATATAATGTGATACAATGATATATATAATGGGGAATTGGGGATGTAGCCAATGATGATCTGCTTCGTGATGTCCAACATGTTCTATTTTTCCCCTGAAACTGCGATGATGATCCCCGTCGTCCCACCTTTTGAAAAGGGGTTTGGCGCAGTCAGTGGTGCCCCAGAAATTGTTTTACTTTCCAACTCTGTAATGCTGCAATCTGATATGGATATGGATCAAAACTTGGTATCCCTCTGGTTGTTCGTGCCAGATACCAAACAATTCCCTTGGCCAAAAACATGGACCAATATATGATCTCATTTTGTAGGCTCCCCCGTCGCCCCCCATGGTCATGGTTGGTTGGGTACCCCCCCTCCCCCCCTGTGGTAGTGGCTGTGGTGGTGGCGGGTGGTATACAGTATTGAATATTGGAATATTGTATATAGGTATCTAGGTATGTAGGTATATAGGTACAGAGGATTATAGGTATCATAGGTATGCAGGTATATTACGAAAGCCAGCCCAAGGCCTGGGCTGAGTATAGGTATAAGCGAAGCGAAGCTAATCTGGGGGGTGTGGGGGGGGAGGCTCAGGCCAGAGGTTGGTGGGGGAGAGCTCCAAACAGGGTGCCCGGAATTCCTTGTTTTCGGAGCTTGAAAGGGAAGCTCCATTTTGGCTTTTTTTGATTGATTTTTGACGTTTTTCATCGGGTTTCAAAGGCCAAAACACTGAAATTTTACAGTGTTTTTGTGCTTTTGGCATGGAAACATTACTTCTTGCAACATGCTGAAAACTGCGTAAATACTAGTGTTTTTGCTAGGTGCTGGCCACAAAACACTGTAAATACCGTGGTTTTTGCTACCAGGAGCAAAAAACACCGTAAATACCGTGGTTTTAGGCTCCCGAAGCGCAAAAAACATCGGTATTTACAGTGTTGTTTGCTCCGAGACTCGTCAAAGAACACGAAAACACCACCTATTTGACCATTTTTGGGCTCCAAAAATGAATGTAAAAAACATGCAGCAACAACAACAACAACAACAACCACAACAACTGTGTGTAAAAGCATTTCGGTGTAAAGATGTTTGTGTGTAAAAGGGTCTGTGTGTAAAAGCCTCTGTGTGTAAAAGCCTCTGTGTGCAAAA
>BGPT01000235.1:160663-191482 GCA_003297045.1 Symbiodinium sp. clade C Y103
AAAAGCGTCTGTGGGTAAAAATGTTTCTGTGTAAAGATGTTTGTGTGTAAACGGGTCTGTGTGTAAAAGTGTTCGTGTGTGAAAGCGTCTGTGTGTAAAAGCGTCTGTGTGTGAAAGGGTCTGAGTGTAAAAGTGTCTGTCTGTAAAAACATTTCTGTGTAAAGATGTTTGTGTGTAAAAGGGTCTGTGTGTAAAAGGGNGTGTGTGAAAGGGTCTGAGTGTAAAAGTGTCTGTCTGTAAAAACATTTCTGTGTAAAGATGTTTGTGTGTAAAAGGGTCTGTGTGTAAAAGGGTCTGTGCGTAAAGGCATCTGTGTGTGAAAGGGTCTGTGTGTAAAAGGGTCTGTGTGTAAAAGCGTCTGTGTGGAAAGGCGTCTGTGCGTAAAAGGGTCTGTGTGTAAAAGCGTCTCTGTGTGAAGATGTTTGTCTGTAAAAGGGTCTGTGTAGAAAAGTGTTTCTGTGTAAAGATGTTTGTGTGTAAAAGGGTCTGTGTGTAAAAGCTCCTGTGTGTAAAAGTGTTTCTGTGTAAAGAGGTGTGTGTGTGTGTGTAGCAACAACAACAACAAAACAAAACAACAACAGCAACAACAACAACAACAACAACAACTGTGTGTAAAAACATTTCGGTGTAAAGATGTTTGTGTGTAAAAGGGTCTGTGTGTAAAAGCCTCTGTGCGTAAAAGCGTCTGTGGGTAAACGTGTTTCTGTGTAAAGATGTTTGTGTGTAAACGGGTCTGTGTGTAAAAAAGTTTGTGTGTGAAAGCGTCTGTGTGTAAAAGGGTCTGTGTGAAAAAGCATGTGTGTGGGTAAACGGGTCTGTGTGTAAAAGGGTCTGTGTGTAAAAGTGTCTGTGTGTAAAAGCATTTCTGTGTAAAGATGTTTGTGTGTAAAAGGGTCTGTGTGTCAAAGTGTTTGCGTGTAAAAGTGTCTGTTTGTAAAAGGGTCTGTGTGAGAAAACGTGTGTGTGCGTAAAAGGGTCTGTATGTAAAAAGGTCTGTGTGTAAAAGTGTCTGTANGCTCTCGGATGCAACACACAGAGCATACAGCGCAAAGAAAAATAACGCCGCCTGAGCATTTGTTTGGAGGCTGGCTTTCGTCCCCCCCCTTCTCAGGTAGGTAGTTGGGTACCCCGTTCCCCCCTGTGGTAGTGGCTGTGTGGTGGGGGGTGGTATACAGTATTGGGTTTACAGGTTGTATAGAGGTATAGAGGTATATACGTATATAGATATATAGGTATATACAGGGAGGGGAAGGGGAGGGGCAGGGGACGGGCAGGGGAGGGGGAGGGCAGGGTCGAGAAGGATGGTGGGGTACCCAACCATATTGTATACCATTGGGGGGGGGTCTGTCGAACCGTATATACCCATCTATAGTTGACTTGAGTTTGTGCCGCCGAAAGGCATCTTCTTGTGGGGGGATGGAAAAGGTCGTGAATCACAGCGCCAGAGAAAAAATCAAAAAGGACACGACCATCAAAAAGGTATCCAATTTTATTGTTCACGCTGGTTGACCTTGATCTCGATCCATAGTTGGGAACATCATATCCAAAAACAACTTTGGTAAATATCTAAAACTTTCACAAAAAACATAGAAAATTTGAATGATTTTAATCCCAGGTTTGAGGTAGCTCACATAGACCACGTCTTGCGACCTTTCCGTTTTTTTCCAGGTCAAATGCAGGCTGGGTGCTGGTGGATTGGGACATGACGAGTTTGTGGTGATTTCGGTGATTCAATGGTGATTTAATGGTTTGCGATGGTGAAATAAACCTGAAACATATTCAAAAATTGACTATTCAATGGTTATAACGGTGATTTAAGTATCAAACATGGTGATTGAATGATGAGTTTATTGTGATTAAACCATCGAACATGAGGATTTCTATGATTTACGAACATGTGGAACACATATATATATATAGAGTATAATGGGTTGCAATGGGGATATGATGAGATATTACCCTTCGGTGTCATCAAACAGCGGGCAGCTCAATTCCCAACAATACAAGGTGTGCATCACAAGATATCAAGTCGACAAAGCGTGTGTTGAAGGGGGGCAATTTGTTGCTGTCATTGGGAGCCAAAACACGTTTTATTTTGCAAAAAAACAAACTAATTTGCTGACTTGATACCTCAATGTGGATTTGACTTGTTGATATGTTGGCGGCTTTGGTTGGCTGCTGAAAAAGTACTTTGTTCGGTGACAAGTTGAGTGGGGGACGAAGACACAAACAATCCAGGCACCTGGTCCAGTGATTGGGGTTGACTGGTGACTGGGTCATGGGTGAATTGGTTTTCAGTTTTTACTCCTTGACAAGTCTTTTGGACTTAAGTTCGGCTTGGCTGATAGCCCAACTTTTTTCAGGTTTGAGTTCATCATGGTCAAAAACCATCATGATTCACTTTAAAATTGGATTTTCGATTATAAACCAGCTATTTGGGGTAACCCGCATTTGTAGTGCACCCCCAAACGATTGGTTGACCCCCCCAACAGTACGCAGAACTCATGGCAGGATGGTGCCAGGCGCTTCAGTTGGGAGGAAGGTGCCTGGCCTCTGTGCGCCGTCCAGGCAGGGCCGTCGAGCAGAAGAGAATTATGGGTCTGTTTGAAAATGGGGTATATCCACAAAATAGCCATTTAATAAGGAATATGATGATACACCAATGGATTTAGAGGTACCTGATTTTCAGACAAACTCAGATAAATCTATTCATACTGTGGATGGAGGAACTCCTGCAGTTGATAGGTGGTAAACATCCTATTATTTATAGGGTTTCAACCATCCTTTTGGTGGTGCAGGATTTCGCAACCATCCACAGTATGGAAATGGATCATTGGGAAATAGAATACAGTATAGTATCAATAGTATGTATATATACATTTATAATTACATATATACACACATAATAGAATTTGTACAGAAAAAATCCCAACAGACCTAGCCCTGCCCCTGCCACTTGAAGAGGGTCTGCTTTCAAGGATTCCTTGTGTTTGGGGTGTTGGAGAGACTTGGGATATCGAAGTTGGCAGCTGTGAAACGAGTGAATATGTTGCTTCTGAGAGATTGGTGAAGTGAGTTGGTTCCATTTGGTTTGAGTCCCAACCTCACTTTGAGCCAACCTCACAACTTCTATAGATGTGTCCGCGTCGCAAAATCTGAGGGATTTGGGACCACGCCGGCGGTGGAAACTGGGGTTTCCCCAGGTGGTGGTGTGAACCACTGGACAAGCAAAAAATGCCCCTGGTGCTCTTTGTGAAAAATCATGTTCAAACCCATCCAACTGTACTAGTGGTGTTTGGTTTGAAGCCACTTCAGAAGCTGTTGATTGGGTTGAATCTGGTGTCCGAATCTTAAGGGGTAACAATCTTATTCTGTCGAAGTCAATCTCTTGTGGAGCTCCCATTCCACAGTCATTTCAGTTCCAGGAGGTCGTGAAGACCAAATCATCAGACACCCCTCGACAACACATAGTGTTGATATTTGTATGTATACATATATGTAAATATATACATGGAACATCATATTCTATAGGTATATGTTTTTTTGTGAGTAAGATATACTTTGTTTGGGATTATCCAAGCCTCCTTTCGATCTCGCGAAAAAAGTCCAGATCTTGGAGTCAGGATGTGAAACCATTGGAGGAGAAGGCGATCAGTGTCCAAGTTGAAGGGATGGAATCCTTCACCCACTGTGATGTGGTCCTTGGACCGCATTTAGTGGGTACCCCCTGGTAGACTGACAGTTCTCCATAGTAATAGATTTCCATGAAAGTGAACCTTGGTTGATTAAGGGGATGCCTTTCCAAATAGTGAGTTCATTTGAACAGCCCATTGCTGAATTGTGACATACTTTTTCATGGATAGTAATGGGTATGATATTAGTGAATATTGACGGACCATAGCGTTGTATACTGAGGATATCACTGGACAAGAGGGGTACTTTTAACCAACAATGTTAATTTAAAACTATAGACTATAGATATCAAACTTCACTGATCATTTTGGCGTATGTACATGTCCCCAAGAATTTGAGTGTGTCAGAAAGGAGAGGATGAACCCCAATTTATGGCACTTTTTTTTAGGGCCGGGAAGGGTGCAACTCTGGGATCGCTAAGTCCTAAGGACTATGATGCAATGCGGAGGGAATGGATGGAGGTCCGTCTTACCGTAAGGTTGTCAATGGGGGGTACTGTTTTTTTTTTCAGTTCAGCAGTGGTCACCCGCCAAGCCAACTGGAATTACAACTACTACAACTGCCATAATGCCAGCCTCTCAATTTAATATGGAACACCATGGAGCCCGAACTTGCCATATGGTCCATAGTTCCAAGACACAATTTCTGGGCTTTCCATGTCAAATTCAGATGCATTTCGGGCTTATCGAGTTCTGCAATGAAATCACTATAACCACCAGCATAGAGACAGCAATGGTAAGACTGACTTTACCGAAGCATCTTCTCTACGAACCCCTGTGGAAATCAAACGTGCCAATAGAAAGTCCAAATCTGGTGATATTTTCTGGAGGAATCATTCCTATAAATGGATGTGATCGGCCTGACATGTATAGATTTTATTTTAGTCCCCGATGGCATTTCACCTACATCATGGGGAGGACTTGTGTCCACTACAAAAAACCAGCCAGGGCCGTTTTGTGGTCAAAGATGTAGTTGTGCCAAGCTTTTGTAGTCTTTTCATTTTGTAGTTTTCCCAAGTTTTAATGTCAAATGCCCATGTGCATTTTGTAGTTGTATATGTTGAGGTAGTTGGAACATCCAACATCAATTCCCAATTGCATTTTGTGGAACTTGATCAAACACATTTTGTAGTTTGTAATGGGATGGGGGATTCATTGCGGCTTTGATACAAGTCGCAACCATTTTGTAGACTGAGTCTTGTGCGGGATGCAGGGTCTAATCAGCGCATATGCGTAGCCCTTTTTTCGCTTGAACACCGTAATCACTATCCAAAAGTTGTCGAGATCAGCCATTTTGAAGAAGAACTCAAATCTATATAGAAAAAGTACCAACAGATTTCCAAATTCTATTGGGGCAGACTGCACAGGCTGACAAAAGTGTCCGTGGATTCCCTAAACCGTGGCTGGCTCTTTGCAAAAAGGGGCAAACCATTCCACACACGTACAAAAGGCTGGCCCATCAAAACCACTTAAAACCCAGACATCCGTAGATATCCTTAGATACATCGTAGCAATTTTCTGTATATAAGTCATCCTATGTATCTCGATGATTTTCTGTTCCGCCGCTTTGTTGAATCCCAACATTACCAAAACTAACCATTTTGATGAAATTTCGAATTAAAAAACAAACGCTTTCTGGCTCACGCGAAGCCAATCGTGTGTTGTAATCCAAATTTGGCCCAGCAAGTCTGCAGAAGAATCCAAATGAACACACAATCAACCACCAGATTATTGGATTTTATTCCGACAGACTAGGGACAGGCTGACAAAAATGCGGATGGTTTCCCTCCATTCCATGCATCTACAAAAAAGCTGGCCCATCAAAACCATGTCATCCTTCGGTATCCTGTTTTTTTTCGAAGATTTTCTATGGTCAACATCAGGCATTGTGTGGTCGCCGCGATGTTGACTCCCAAAATTCACAAAGTCAGGCACTTTGAAGAAGAATCAGGAATAAAGACAAAGAACCACGCATTTCCTGATTGACCTAGACATGGAGAAAATTCACCAAAATGTGGGCAAACCTGCAGACCTCTACAAAATGGGTCCTCAGAAATATGTGGGTCGGAACTTTGGATGAACAAAACCCAACTACAAAATGCTTTTGGAAAAAAATATGAAACAATCAGGTTGTCATATTGGATTTTCAGATTTGTTCAAATCTAGATGCAAGCCTCTTTGTAGTGCTTGCCTCTTTGTAGTGCTTGTCTTCAGTTATTGTTGATTTCGTTCCGAGTTGTGCAGTGAATTTTGTATTTTCGAAGATTGGACCCGTGCAACCTATTTGTAGTACAAATGGATGCATTGTGTTTGGTACATTTCAATATGCTTTGCATAACTCCTCTCCTTGTTTGAACAGGAATATCTTTTGTATACACATATATATATATAATACAATGTACACACATGTTTGTTTAATTTTGTGTGTATATGCATACATATATATAATACACATTATGTACATCTTGCGGGACTTTCCATTGCCACAAACAACCCTCTGCCGGGTGGTTTTTTCGCCAGGCTTTGAATGGCCGCCTACCCGTGCAGAAGACCTTTGTGCAATTCGGGCTGCATTTCCAATCGACATTCAGCCGTCGCCGCAGCCGTTCGCTGTGATGCAAAAAAATGACCAAAGTGGACTGGACGACCCTCAATTGAAAAAGATGGCTATGAAAAAAATCAGATCCCCATAATCTGGGTGAGGTTTGAGAATGAAGATGAATATTTACACTATCCATGTAGTTTTATATGATACAGCGATAGTTGTAGTACTTTTACACCAACGGTTAGCCCTTTTGATGGGTCAACTGAGGGTCGAAGGTAGATCAGTTCCGCGTCCGCACCGGAATGCGGTCGCTTGCATCTACCGCCTCGGATGATGCCTGGACCCGCTCTTGTTATATGAAACAACTGGGATATTGTGTGGCGCATTGCAGTAGATATTAAACGTTGGAAACACATAGTTGTTAGTTGTTTTTTTGATGCCATGGTTGATGTTTTCAGAAAATCAAGTCAATGGAGATTCGCAATTCGCAATTCTTGATGTGCAGTCAATTAGCGGTAACTTGATGCCTGCTGGGATCTTTGAAGTAGACCAGCAGTGCCAAAGGTTCTGAATGTGTTTGAATGCGCTGGGATGGACAGGTTCTTGCAGCAATCTGCTGACATATGACACGCATAAACATTGATTAGATAGCGACCATATGGAGGTGTCCTAAAATGCGGGTACCCATAAATCATCCAGTTCAGTAGGATTTTCCATTCCCACTAGTACCGCACAAGGCGGTGGCGGAAGTTTCAAAGATAGGAAACCTATTGGAGAAGTTGGTTGTTGTGAATCAGGGATGGCAGAGCGAACCCACTGATGGACCGACAAGTGGTTGGAGGCAGCGCAGTGTAGTTGTGATGTAGTGTGCTTGTACTTGTGGTTGTAGTTGTAGATGTAGTTGTAGTTGCAGTTGTAGTTGTAGTTGTAGTGCAGTGCAGTGTGGTGTAGTGTAGTTGTTGTGGCTTTTGTGGTTGTACTTGTAGTCGTTGTAGCTGTAGTTGTAGACGTTGTAGCTGTTGTAGTTGTAGTTGTTGTAGTTGTAGTTGTCATGTGAGTCATGTGGTTGTAGTTGTAGTGCAGTGTAGTGTAGTGCAATTGTAGTGCTTATTTATTTGCAGTTGTAGTTGTAGCTGTAGTTGTAGTTGTATTGCTAGTTGTAGCTGTAGTGCAGTGTAGTGTAGTGCAACTGTAGTGGTTATTGTGGTTGTAGTTGTAGTTGCTGTAGTTGTAGTTGTAGTAGTTGTAGTTGTAGTTGTCATGTCGTTGAAGTTGTAGTTGTAGTGGTAGTTGTAGTTGTAATTGTTGTGGTTGTATTTGTAGTTGTAGTTGTAGTGCAGTGCAGTGCAGTGTAGTGTAATGTTGTTGTAGTGGTTACCGTGGCTCTGGCTGTAATTGTTGTAGTGGTAGTTGTAGGTGTAGCTGTATTGCAATGCAGTGTAGTGTAGTTGTTGTGGTTATTGTGGTTGTGGTTGTAGCTGTTGTAGTTGCAGCTGTAGGTGTGGTGTAGTGTAGTAAATCTGCGAGACTTCCTCAATCTTTTAAGTTGACAACATCAAAAACGAAGCAAGTCTGCGAGGCTTCCCTCAAAAATGGAACGTTGAGGGCAGAGCTGACAACCTCGTACCAGTGCGTTTTGCGATTTTTCCATGCCATGTCTCTAAAGTACTGCGCCTGCCACGAAAAAGTGAAGCCAAATCATACGAAGTGCTGCACCTGTCACGCAAAATCATCTTAGCATACCTCAAGATCTGATGCTCCAAAATAACACCCCCTCAGGAAATCAGCGCCCTGACCTCTGAGCCTGTCTGCTCGATATGTCTCTTGTACTGCCCCTGCCACGAAACATGCATTTTTGCAGATCCTCTTCAAATGTCCCACGCCTGCCACCTTTTTTGAAAATGCTACAGAACCCACACGTTTGACTCACTTTTGACAAGGTGCAGAATCCCTTGCGCGTGCCACACAACACGAAGTCTGAACTTCCAAAACTACGCCGAACCCCAGTTTTTTACCATGTTCACTTCCAAATGTGCTTCGCGCCACAACGGCGTGCACTTTTTCGACATCGCAAATTCCAAAAGTGGTCCGAAGCTAAAGTGTTTTGCACATTTTTACTTCCAAATGTGCTTCGCGCCACAGCGGCGTGCACTTTCGACATCGCAAATTCCAAAAGCGGTCCGGAGCTGAGGTGTTTTGTACATTTTTACTTACACATGTGTTTCGCGCCACAGCGCCGTACCCTTTTTCGACATCTCAACTTCCAAAAGTATTCCGAACGTGACAGAGTTTTTAACACTTTTTTCTTCCAAATGCGCTTCGCACCACAGGGCCGTGCACTTTTTCGACATCTCAACTTCCAAAAGTGCTCCGAACCCGACAGTTTTTAACACTTTTTACTTCCAAACGCGCTTCGCGCCACAACGGCGTGCACTTTTCCCACATCTCAATCCTCCGACGCTGAAGCGTTTTGTACCTTTTCACTTCAAAATGTGCTTCGCGTCACAACGGCGTGCAATTTTTGATCTCTCATCTGCCCAGATGAGGAAAAAAAGAAACCCCTGTCAATTAGATTTAGCTAGGCAGGTCCCCACTTTTCCTCGACAAAGCCCATTCACTGCAAAACGATAAGGAAGAAAAAAAACGATAACCCACAAGTATAATGAATATGTATGTACGATCATGTTACTGATACGGGATCGTGATTCTAGCGATATCCGAGTTGGAATGCACCTGCTGATGCGCCTCTAGCATGTGTATGAAGAACAGATCAAGTATGTCCCACGGACCACAGATTGGGATAATCTACGTGACACAAAACGATAACAAAATGATGACAAAAACGATAACAAAATTAACCCGAAAACCAGCTTCAAACACCGCCCACTGAGCACTCCGCCATGGAGATTCCCCCCAAAGAGGAAACCCTAGCCTGATACAAAGAATACAGTAAATGATGCATAATTTAATGGACATTAAGCAAATAAGATGATTTCTTAATGGCTTCCGCATGGGCATGAACCTCTTCAGGTTTGCTTGAATTTATAGCGGAATGCCGAAAGCCTGTAAAACGATAAGGAAGGAAAAAAAACGATAAGGCGAAAACGGCAATAACAAATTTATACGGTTTTTTTTTACTACCTCAGATGGCTCCGCACCCGGCGCTTTAGCGAGCCTACTTTTCGACCCTCCGGAGCCATCCGGAGCCACAAAACATTGGAAAAACGCAGTGTTTCGCGACTTTCCTACCTTTTCGCGCACCTGCATCTCATCTTTTCTCTTCTGACTTTCTTCCTGGCTGTGCTTCTCCATCTGTCCATATTGCCGGAAGTTTGATTTTTAAATTTCCTTCGATAAACTATAAACCATCCATTTTGGGTACCCCCATTGGTGGAAACCCTGAAAATTGATTGCGCACTTATTTTTCCCCTTGCTTCATGGTTTACTTCAACAGACATGGCTCTGCAGCAGTTTGAGACGGCGTCGTGCCAGTGTCAGACACCATTTCCTCTTCGGTAATTCATCATGACAACAGGAAAATCTCTATAAATGGAGGTTTGTATGGGAAGATCATCTGTGAAGAAGGTGATTTCCATTGCCATGTTTGATTACCAGACGGTACAGAGTAAATCAACCGATAAAAAGAAGGCTACTTTGATTTCAGAACAGCTCAAAACCATAAAAACTCCCAACGTTGCATGGTTGAACACTACGAAACACTGTTGTGAGCCCATTGGTGCCATATAAAATGGATTGCCGGGTCGCTATAGAAAGAGACCTGGCCATATGTAAACGGCTCAAAATGGTCGGAGATTTTTCTATTCGCAGCTTCGATCACCGGAGGAAACCTATTTTGAGGAAACTTTGCCGACCACAACCTGTCCTGTCCTTCTTATCAAAAAGGCGAATTCAGTGTGCATGCGCGCTTCGGGCAGTTTTGAATGCCTGCTGAGATTTCAATTCCTCAAGGCAAAAAAGGCGGGAACACTGCTATTGTATCTATTGTCTTGAGGTTGTCCAAGTATTGGGTATTGAACAAATATAAAAAGGGATGAAGTTTGAGCCTGTCTGAAACCTTAGCTTTGAAATATGATGGGAAAAATATGGAAAACTATGGAAAAATCTGGTGTTAAACCATTGTAAAAAAAAACGGGGTAACCCATGTTTGGGCAAAACCGAATAAGATTTTGTCCTTGCGGATGCGCTGCTGGGATGAATATGTTTGACAAAAGTTCTATGAGGCAATCAGCCAGCAGATTCATGGATTTTTTGGCAGGTTTGGATGGACTTGCTTGTGTGGTTTGACCATAGCAAATCAATTTGCACATTTTCAAAAAGTGGCGGTGGCAGCGCATCCAAATTTTGGCACGGCAGCACATTGCCTCGTGGGAGATACCATCGTCGCCATGGCAAATGCGTTGCTTGCCATTCTGAAGAAAACTAGCCCCGTTCTGGCCATTCAATGGTAAGATCCGGATTACTGTAATATCTCCTTCTAATTGAGGTTGTGGTGAAGATTCGCCCCAGATTCGCCCAAGCATGAAAAAAGGTCACAGAAGTGTGAGTTGACCACCTGTTTCAATGATAACTGGATATAATTGGTAAGCGGCTCCATCCTGATGGAGGCCTCAGGGTATGGGTAGATGATTCTTGACAAAGCTTTGGATCGGACACGAACCTTTCGAAGTTCAACATTCTGGACTTCTTAAATATTAAGGGGTGTTTTGTCGATCTCCAGAATGGCATACCCTTTACTGCTGCAATGGTTTCACGCACGCAGTGATGTTTCGTTCATTGGGTGTCCCATGGAGGGTGGTGCACAAGAAACCACGGCCAATGTGCCGCGCCACGCTCGACACTCAGCTTGCTGCGAGCTCCGCGGTCGAGCGACCTGGATGGACGTTGGTTAGAGTGTTGAAGCTGAAACCCAGGTTGTGACATTTTCCATATGGAGGTTTCCTAAAATGGGGGTACCCAAAAATGGATGGTTTATAATGGAAAATCCCATTAAAATGGATGATTTAGAGGTACCCCTATTTTAGGAAACCCCCATATTGCAAACAAAAAGAACACAGCAATACACAGCACGCATATAGAAACAAATTGAGCGATGAAAGGCAGGCAGGGCGAATTTTTGTATCTGACTATGGAGACTGACACATTCTCGTCCCAGACAGCGTGAAACACATGGGATTTTTCACGATTCCCCAAATTGGGGGGGCCCTAAAATCGTCCAAGAAAAGATTTGCGATGGAGAAACCAATGGTTTGGGGATCCACCATGAAATGTGAAATACTACTACTATCTACTACTGTACGTACCCAGATTGGTTGCTTGACATGCAGAAATCATGAAACACCTTATCATGATGTTTGATCGACCTGTTTCACAGGCAGATGCGCATCCCGCAAAACATCAGTTTGTCAACTGGATCTATCATCAATCTCCCGACTTTATGGAGAAACGTGCCCCTTGCAGATTCACACAGACATGAAAAACCAGCGTTCCCAACGCATCATCTACAAATGGTGGATGTTCTATCTTGATTCTCACGAGGGACTTTTAAACATTTTCAGTGAAGCAATATTGTCACATTGTTGTCACTTGTTCACATGATTCATATTCGCATGACTGGCCCTGACTGGTGTCCAAAAAAAGGTCACGTTCCCACCTGTTTGAAAGATCAGCCAGTGGGGCCCAGGGCATGAGATGCAAGACAATGCAAAGTTTTAATCAAGGATTTCGCAGCCCTAGGGTTTTGCGCTTAAACACCTGAAAATGATGTGGACTTTGGAAACAGAATTTTCTATACTTTTCTATTTGGAGGTCGCCATGGAATCATTTGGTCAACGTCATAGGTGGATTTTTTGGCCCAGGGGGTTCCTGCTGAATGGCAGCAAGGGGAACAATCCCCGTCCAAACTCTTTAGGTTGGTGTATTCGATGATCATTCGATAATCATTCTCATCATTTATTCAGTTTTGATGGTTCCCCACCTGCCAGGTGAGGGTCTCTAGATTTTAACAAAGGTGCAACTTCTTCCTTCTCTGTCTCCTCCCCTGCCTGTCTCTTCTACTGCCAGCTCGTCAGCACTGTGGGCACCAATGGGTGCAGAGGAGCACGCCTGGACCCGAACGCGCTAGACTGGATATGTCACATAGAATGCCAGAATACATGTCAGATGGGAATGCCAGCTAGAATGCAGATAACATGCCAGAGTATATGTCAGAAAGGAATGCCAGATAGAATGTCAAAGAAGATGTCAGAATATACATCAGATAGAATGTCAGGTATGATGCCAAGTAAAACGTCAGATAGCATGTCAGAGGAGATGTCAGATAGTATGTCAGAATATATATATAATTATACATATATATATATATATATCAGACAGAATGTAAGAATATACCCTGCCAGTCCAGGACCATTTTTGAAATGGTCTTTACTAAAAGACATTTTTTGGCAAGGAACGTCCCCACACATGTTTTGATTATAGGGAGAAACAATGAACCTAACGGTCGACCCGGGGAGACTTGTTTGTAGGGAGAGAGTCGCCGCGTTCATGCTGCAAACTATCGCGAAATGAGCAGGAAAACAACGTGAAAAAAAACAACAGTGAAAGTCCGTTTTTAGCAGTCAAAGTTTGTGAAAAGAAATGCATGCAAAACACAGCACAGCGGTGCACAATGACTTCACAGTTGCCTGAACCGCTGAGAGCCCCAAGAATATTCGTTGATACCCCAGGGGTCCTGCAGCATTCAAAATTGTGCTGCCCCAACTTTTTGCATAGGAGGCCCAAATACCAAGGAATAATTTTCTTTGCAACGTGCAACAATCCAAGGCTAAACAGGGGTACAAGCATGTTGCCATGAAATGAAACTAAATCATGGAAATGGATGGGCATCTGGGCCCAAGCACGCTGACGATCAAAAACCGTTAGCTTTGAGCGTGAAATGGCCTTTGTGACAAACGATGTTTTTTTTTTTCAAATGGTCTTTGGATTTTAAGGGTGTATATCAAACATCAGGATATATGCCACGGTGGGGATCACACGAAGTAAAGTATTTTTTGTTTTAAAACTGTATTTTCCAGGAAGCCTATGTGCATACCAGATGGACCAGGACGAATTCTGGAGTACCTACTTCTGTATCCCAAAGTAGTTGCAATTAATTACAATTTACAACTATTACAACTATCAGAACTAGGGACAATTTAGCTGCGGCTTTCACAAGGCGACATTTTTCCGATCAACTCCAGCCATCCCAGCATGAATTTCAGAAGTTTTGGCGGCATGGAAGTGCCGCAGGGTTCAGATGCATTTGAGAGTTTCATAGTGCATCCCTGATTCTTTCGTATTTTTGGCTAGGAGGAATCATATACTCCAGTGATCTCCAGTGTAGATGTCCAGAATTCAAATTCCCCTCAGTTGATTCAGAACACTGGCACTTTCAAGAACCGGCAGAGATCATTTAGATTACGTAAATGGGGCAAAAATATGCGAGAACACATTGAAATTACTAGAGCACCCAAAGTGGGAAACACTTCCGCAACATCTTCGGTCATCTGCATGGTGTCTTGTGGAATGCCTTGGTTTCGCCTCCCTGATGTGGCTAGCAGTCTACCCTAAGGCACTTTCTGCGCCTGCAGAGTACCACCTCGCAAAAAAGAGTTTGGGCAACTGGACATGGCAATTTCAAGCAACATGATTGTGAGATGCAATACGAGTCATCTCCAACAAAACGGAACAGTAAAGCATCATCACAACTGGCTCGTGGTTTCTAACCATTTTTTATCTTTTCAACTGTAGAAATGTGATGATGATCCCAAATGACTGTTCTATTTCTCAAGACCACCAACCGGAAGAGAGTAGGACAAGTTTTTTCACTTGTCTTTCTTTAGGACTCCTACATCACTGATTATTCCCTTGACCACCTCCAAGCCAGACATGATTTGCTGCTCAATTGTAGAACTAGCCCCATCAAAATCATTCCAAATTGGGATACCCACTTGCTCGACCACAATCCACCTTGTTTTCTTTTCGAGAGCGACGCAATAACAGAGGGGATGGGCATTTTTGTTGTTGAAGGAATGAAATTGCACTGCGATTTTCATGATTTTGAAGTTAATGTGGGTTTGTTTGGTAACCCTAAATCCGTGCTTCATCATTTTCCCTATTACATCGTGTTACTATCACCATTTTGTAGGGTTATCCACCATGAATTCTGGTCCAGCGGACCGGGCGTTTTCTCATCCCAAGAATCGATCCCAATAGCAATCCCACAAAGGTAGAAAAGTCGAATCCTACTGAAATTAATAAGAACTTATTATTCAATCTAGGGGCTACCCTCTGCTTACTTTACATATGGAAAATCACCAGTTTTAAAAACACTCTTTCTGAATCGGCTTTTGTTGAGCGATTGGTGGAAGCGTGGAAATCTGCAGCTGAAAGCCGGGGATCTGTAAGCCCAACCGTTCCGTCTGACGTAGATCGAACTGGCTGATGGCACGCACCGTTCACGTTCTGCTGACGGAACCTCTGTATGAATTTCTAGAGCTATTCAGTGAGGAACGAATGGAACTAATGCTAAGAAAACTATGGGTATTTCAGAAGGGTCAACTTGAGTACAGTAGTATCTTTTCCAATCAGTCTCTGTTTTTCTATGAAAATTAGATATATTTAACTCTATAACAAAGACTTTGAAAAGATACAATGAGAGCCAAAACACTACCAAGAGTTTTCCAACCACATGATGCAACGGCACACGCAGCGGCATCACGGCTTTGTTTGGAGTTTCCATGTTCCATGGTCAAGACCTCCAGGACACTATTTTTTTACATCCACGAGCAGCTGGGGCTACGTCAGATCTTGCAGAGCACCAACTCACAGCGATCTCACAGTAAATGGAATGTAAATGGTTTGTAAGGGAAACCGCAGCGAAAAACGCTGATTTCTGATTCTGGAATTGTTGAAACTGCAATTGTGTATTTATGATATACACAGATATTTGCAACGAAATGATATGATGGAAGGGCAATTAGTAATAATCTGAATATGTGTATATATAGATATACATCTAATTAGTGATATTTGCAATGATAATATGTATGTAGCAAAAATATACAGAATGCTCTATCGTAAATTTGCCCAGATTCACGCTAACATTCACCGATGCGCACTGAAACTCCGTGGTTCCGCAGCTGGTCACCTGCGCTACTCCGCTGCGCCTGGACTGTTCGCACTTTCGAAATAGCGTTTTCGACAGCCGAACAGGCAGAGTAGATGGATTGGTTACAGGATGAAACATGAGCAAGCACTAACAGACATGAGGCTTGTAGTATGTTGCAACACTGTAGGTCAACACCTTTTTGGGATGTTCACAGAGGCATAGATGTTGTTTGATGTTTTTCCCGAAAGCTCCTGCGAATGGTTTTTCCCAAAGAACAGCAACCAAATTCATCTACATAACATCTCCTACTTACATCATCATCACATACATCTCATACAAATCATTTACATTGTCTACATCATCTACATCTACATTGACATCACACAACATCTCCTACTCACATCATCACATACATCTTATACAAATCATAATATGTATATATATATATGTACATTATCATCACATACATCTCATACAAATCATATATACATCATCTACATCATCTACATCATCTCATCTACATATACATCACATACATCTATTACAGATCATATTCATCATCTACATCATCAACATTTACATCATCTACTCAGGAGTTAGGACTCAGGAGTAATTACTCAGGAGTTATTACTCAGGAGTTCATACTCAGGAGTAATTACTCAGGAGTTAGTTCTCAGGAGTTGAAACTCCTACCAAAAACTCCTACTTCTCAAGATCTTCTAAATTCTCTCTTTAGGCGGCAGGGCAGCCAAATGCCCGTTTGGGAAACGAAATGGGGTTCGATGTGCAAAAATTGAGGTAATATTGCGATTTTTGGCTTCTCAGATCTGGCCGCGGGGACCCTGCAGACGGGGAACTTCTTTGGTGGGCTATGCGCAGACGGCCTCACCTCTCTCTGTGGGAGTTGCTGCTATGTCCAGGTTCTGCATAAAGCCTCCGCAGTTGGCTATCTCCATCGGCTTGAACATGATGAGCTACTTGAAATGATGCACGTTGGGTCTGGTGTATCGAGATCGTCTAGGTCCTGTTCATGGAGCCAGATATCAGCTGAGTTTGCCCCGGTGCGAGCGTACCATCGAAGCTTTTTCTGACATCTCCTATGCTTCCACAAAAGTCTATAGATCTCTCCAAGGCCAGGTGTGCTATTATGCTGGAGCTCCTGTGATGTGGAACACCAACAGGCAACCTTCTCCAACGCAATCCACAGTTGAGAGTGACTTGGTTAGCCTTTGTGAAGCCTTGTTTGGGGGTCACGCCACTACTAAGCTGCTTTGGTTGCAGCGATTCGCGATGAGGATGAAGTGAAGTTAGTGAAGCGTCTGTGGGGTGACACTGTGCAGCAGCCATTAGCCTAGCGACTGGTGAAAGGTCAAGGAAGTTGGCGCACACGCCATCTCAGAATCCGTGCTGCCATCTTGCGGTCAGCCTTGCAACAAAATGAATGGCATCTTGGTCATTTGGCTGGTCGAGAGCTTGTGGCCGATTCCTTCACGAAGGCAGATTTGGGCCCTGCATTTGAACGAGCTCTTAAGACTTGGCATCATTGCACAGCCGTGCAAGTCGAAAGGTGGCGGAGGTGGATATGGAGATCAAGAAAATGCAAGAGTGGGGACGGGATGTTGATTGGTGCGACTTTGCTGTCAAGTGCGGCTGCTATGCAAGGTGAGGACGGGGGGAGTGACGAACTGTCCTGGCTGTGGACAACTGGCATTATCCTGATGTGCGTGGGAGGAGTTTATATGGCCAACTAAGGCTGTCCGAAGTGGCATTTGGCTTAGCAGAAGACTGTTGGGGGCATCGGGCGAGTCCAGTCATGCCAAAGGACCTGGAGAAACACCTCAGAAGTCCGAATGTCGCGGCATGGCAGCAGCAGCAGCAGTGAAGAGGAGCGAGAGCGTCGGATCAACATCAACCGAGAGCGTGCAAACTATTTGCCTCGAGCTGAGCTGGAAGAGATCCATGCGATGATGGCACAAAGTCTTGCAATTCATGAAAAATCCGCACAACAAGATGCATGGTCGACGTGCGGAGGACTGGATAAGTGATGATGACGCGAGAAATCAGAGACCAGTTCGACTTCACACCAATGATCAGCTGCCTCGCCGTCGAAAGGAGAAGAGCAAAGGCAGGAAAGAAGAGAGAAATTCAGATGATGATGACGCAGCCATGGAGGATGACGTGCCGCACAGCGAAGAATGTGTTTGGAGCGTCGTTTGCAATGCATCGGGGCCGAGAGCTGGACCATCGGAGTGGAGCGAAGGGATCTACATCCAAGGGCTCAACATCACCATCAGGCTTTATCAATGCTGCTGCGTTTGCCTCTTCATCCAAGAATTTTCCAACGAGCTCGGGCTCTAGCATTGCAGCAGCTGTGCCAACAACGACGAATATGACATTACTATCGGGCTCCAGCAGCGCATGCGCGGATGCAGCGGCATCAATGTCGAGTATGACTTCACAGTCGGGCTTGCAAAGTGCTGCATCCGGCGCTGGCTCCTACTTCTCTGCGAATGCCATCACGATTGCTGCTGCGGCTGAAAGTGGATCTATACAATCGAATCCTTTGAACGACTTCCAAACAGAGTACCCCGATAAGATGAGAGCGGAGCACTGGCGATTTCAATCAACTGGCAAAGAGCCAGCGTAGGGGCCCATCAAATGCCTTGGGCCTGCTGTGCAACATTTTCTTTCGAGAAAAGGGGGAGTGACGAAAGCCAGAAAGACATGGCTATGAACAAGTGTACTAAGTACTATCTGTCCATTATCGACTGATCTTGCAGGCTTTTTTGATGTCAGAAAACGAGGGCGCCCCTCGCATCTTCTGAGCCCAGGAGTTTCAAATTCTCTCATCCTCCTCCTCCGTCCTCTGTGCCTCCTCCTCCTCCTCATCATCATCATCATCATCATCATCCCGTAACTGTCCCAAATTGGGGATGTTTGTGTGCTGCCGGACCCACAAAAATCGCGGATTTTGAAGACTTGAAACTTTAACCATTCATTTCAGAGGATCAAATGCTTTCAGGACCAGAAGCCATCCGTCTGGGTAAGTGATAGTTACTTCACTGTGACCTCACTTGAATCATGGTAAGTTAGGGGAATCATCCCCAAGCGACCTTATTTCAGGTTAGTGAAATCTCGCAAGTTATTCAGATACTCAAATTATCCCTTCTAGTCATGACCTGGCTGAAGGCTTTGGCCAAAACAGAGATGATTTATTGATGGATATTGAATCACCACCCCTTACGTTCGCCCCGAAAAGTAACGGGAATTTCTCAGACCCTTCCCCCCCCATTTCAAAACGTATTTACGTTTCCTGGAAGGACCCCCAACATCTAAAAAACAGGCTTTGGACGGATTGCATTTTGGCGACGGGAAGGGGGTTCGGAGGGTAATGTCCGTAGATTCCGTGCGTGGCGCCCCCCCCCTACTTTCCCAGAGGGGGGGCGGGGGAAGGTCATAATTGCAGCTATATGACCTCAAACGTACCTCAAACGTATCTGCATTGTACCTCAAATGGACCTCACATGTACCTCTATGCATGTTTACATTCAAGATATAGTTGAAATCTACATGAAATCAATTACATCCATACCTGAAACCACAAACATGAGTTTATTATATCTTTTACTGTCTTGTTTGAGCACCTTCTGCAAGGAATTTTGGACCTCAGGCATATGATGTTACAACCTTCCACATATCAATTTACCTTTTTTTGAGGTTCACAGATTTTCCCAAAAAATGAAAGAAATTATGTACCTCAACTACCTCTATACTACATCTTGAAATGATCAAAGAATGTAGAATGTATGAGTGTTTACAAGCATATCGGAGTCCTACGAACTTTCTGTTTACATGCTTGGTTTTTTGCAATTCTGCTGCAGCTATTTGAAGACCTTTATACCATCATTTACATTGTTGTTTGCATTTGTTACATTTGTTTTTCCGTTTCCTTTGGACATGTAATGTTACATTTTTCGGTCCCCCAAAAAACCAAAGTACCTCTAAATGTACTCGTTACATTTACAAATTATTTTTTTTAATTTGAAACATTAAATTTAAATGCCGGTTAGATTTTGATAACGTCCCCCCCGCTAAACGGGTAATTAGTGATGATATTGATGGTAAATCCTAACATCAGATCATCAAATCATCCTCATTAGCTCTTGGTTATGCCGTATGTACCCACAGGCTAACCCACAATATCATATGATATCCCAATGATGCGAATATATTCCCTTCAGTTTCAGAGGTTTTCATATGTTTTCACAATCGGCAAGTTTTGCTCATCGCAATCATCCAAAGGTTTGCCAGTGAGTGCCGGGTCGCGATTTAGAGACCCCACATCCGCCGTCGCGCACAGCAAGTGCTCGCCGCGACCCCAGGGGACAGAATCTCATCTCATGGCTCCAACGAACTGCGTTTCGGTTTGTCGAGTAGTGGAGGTGAAGAAACGAAAAGGGATGGCAGTGCGTGACGGGTTTTTTTTCGCATGTTTTTTTTGCAAAAAAAATACGTCAAAGACTTGAAACATCTTGAAACATCTTGAAACTTGGTGATTTCAAACTGCGAGTTTTTGGACCACTGGACTGCCACGATTTCTGCCATCCCATGGTCAGCCTTGGGTCAGTCTTGGTGGTACACCACCGCACGATACCCCTGCAGTGGTTGATCAGTATCAGTTGCCACACGGCCAGCGGCGAAAGAACCTGCAATGAGATGCAATCCCAAAATAGGGATGATATGCATCAAAAAAAATGTGATATCATGTTTGAGTCCTTCTGTGAACACTGTTAAAAAAATTTGGTATTGGGAATTATCATTGTCCGTTATGGATTGTTATGGGAAACCCTGTTGATGAACCGCAAGGCTTGGATGACAGGCCCATTTTGAACAGTGTTTGCTTATGGAATTGAATCAACCAAAGGGGTTCGCAAAGATCTACAACGAGAATGTAGGCAGACCCCCAAAATTTACCATAGCATTCACCATTATTTACCATAGCATACTAAATTATTCACCATTTTATTCACCATTATTAAGGGTCATACATCACAAAAACAAACACAAATCAGCAGCCCAGACGCACCATCTAATGCCTCAATCGAAACCCGATCACCTGGCTGGTCACCTATCGGCTGCGCCGTTGCCAACGTGGAGAACTGAACACAGTTCCCTTGGACTTGAACTGATCATTGGAAACCACGGCAGACTTGTGTCATTTGCACAGCCCGTTGGAAGGACACTGAAAACAAGCCGCGAAAAAACAAGGGCGGACTCCGGGACCTTGAAGAAATGTGAAGCTGGAGAGTAGCAAAGAAAATCCCGTCCTCCTGAAGAGACCCATTCCTAAACCAAAAGATTTGGGGGTATGTTGATTGCAAGGGAGAAGTACCAAATCTTTGCTACCAAGATACCATTTTTCGGAAGTTCCTGTAATGGTAGTACCATGTCGTACCCTATTTTACCATTGGTGTACTATTGCCAATGATCAGGATGACAACTGGGTGTTCCATGCTGTTCCCCAGGGCGGGGCCCCAGGTCTGGATTTTCTGTGATTTCACCCAGGCGAATAAGGAGATGACCATTTAGACATTTGTGGTTTTCAGGGCAGTATCATATAAGTTATATGTATGCACGCACAACATATATGTATAAGTGTATAGTTAATGTACAGATCTTTGCACATTTCTTGTCCATGTGCCTCCAAGCATGTCCAAGCAACATGTTTCCACTTCTGCCAGCCTCCATATGCTGCTAGTAAACTTCCTTCCAGTTGGTGAGGCCCATACCCCGATACATGGCGGTGAGGAGTGAGTATATTTTGATTTTACATGATGCATATGATAGAGATTCATAGAGTGTGGATGCACTGGTATGCACATACACATACCCATACGCGTATGCACACAAAAAGGTATATACATGATGATACATGTATATATGGGTTTGTCCGAAAATAGGGTATACCCCCAATAATAGCCATTTAATGGGGATAATGATCATTAATCAATGGATTTAGAGGTACACTATTTTCAGACAAACCCCTATATATATATATGATTATCTTTATTTGTCAGAAATTACCCCTCCCCTGACCTTCTCATAGGTTTCCTTCCAACCGATGGATCTGCCAGGAGCTCCTCCCCGGAGTTATCAACCAGATCGGTAGCCTCGGCAGTGGATTTCATTGGTTTATGGTTTATGGTCAATTATGGTTGATGATGAAGTATCCTTCTCAGAATGAATTAATGTGGGTAAAACAATAATAAACCACCTATATTTTGATGGTTTATACCACCTATTTATGGTGATTTTGGGGATGGTTTATTATTGTTTTATCAACATTATGGTTAATCACAATGAATTATGGTTCACCAAAAACCAAGTCTTTGGTAAATTATAACGAGCGTCACTGCGACCGCGGTGGAATGATGCTGAGGGTAAGGGTAACTATCCCACAATCAAACTTGTCAGGTCAGTGAATTAATTATCATCATAGGTGGCGGATATCCCACATATGAAAGTATCAGATTCACAAACTCTTCCAAATAGGTATATAGAATTATATAGATAAGTATGCTGACAGACAATTTTGGGGTGATTTGTGGATTTACCGAAGAACTATTTTGACCATGTGTAGGCTTATTTGATTTGACCTTAGAGTACTTACAGTAATTTCATTTGATCACTTTTAATTTGTCCATATTTTTCCATAAAACATGCAGTGGCTTGTTGCCTATGATAGTGACTCCGAAAACTTGCAGCCACACCAAAGAACAAAGAGATACCCTCTGGTAAACTAACATAACTATGGAAAATCACAATTTTTAATGGCAAAATCCACCTATAAATGGCCATTTTCAATAGCTATGTTAGTTTACCAGAGGGTATGCGCCATGAAATTCTTATACGATCCCTTCCCCCGAATCAGTCCAAATACCCACAGCAACGTCTGGTGAAATGTAGTGGCCCTATGAAAAATCTTGGGGCCCAGTCATAAGGGCTATTCAATATCACGTATCTCTATATCTATAAATTTATATATATATATATATATTTATACGTTTGTACAGATATGGGAACATATCCCCTTTTTAAGATGGTTCAACCATATACACTATTCTAAAACTCGATCTTTGATGGTTAAGCAACAACAGAACTTCTGTTTTTTATGGCCTGTTGAACAGAACTATAAAACCAATAATAGGAATGGACCAACTCACCATTATTCATTATCCATGCTACTACAATGAGACAGAAGCGTATAAAACCACACAAAGCCACACAAAGCCATTTAAAATCACATAAAACCATATAAGACCATATCAAACATCAATCTTTGGTAGTTACAATTAAGCTTCACTTCCCTCACTGGGCTTGAGGTGCTGAGAACCTCATGAGCCTGAAGCGCATCGCCGAGGGCTTCTCAGGAGGCGCTTTGTGACGGCGGGAGTGAACCGGTCGAAATGCTGATTGGACCAAAAGAACATGTTTGAAATGGGGAAATCAATCACTAATAAATGTTCGAAAATCATAGAAAACAAACATCGATCGCTAGTAACATGTTTATTCTAAAATCACAAAAAAAAAAACGGCAATTTCAATAAAATGGGGATTTCAATGACCAGCAATTGGGATGTCACCAACAAAAATTGTGACCCAAAAACCAAGTGGTTTCAGAACACTCATTGGGATTCGACGAACACTTGAATGGGTCTATGGCCATCACTGCATATCACTGCCAAACGTGTGGATTTGATCAACACGAATGGTAGCTATGAATCTTCGATTTGCAGAGGAATTAACTTTTAGATTATGTGATTGGATTCTGATCCTTTGCGCGAAACAGATGCAATCTCACTTCAAAGTATGAGGATCGTGGCCAAACAAACATGGTTGCCATGTTGCTTAAGCCAGAAATAAGTGGTTCAAAGGAGAATCCCATCCTCAACCAGCAACACTTGGATTGCCGCATTTCCAGTTGTATCTCCGATTGGGAAGAAACACCAAGTACTGGGGAACAAAGTGCCTTAAAACAATGGGTTTGTCTGAAAATAGGGTACCCAAATACCCCATTTTCAAATGGATGATCAATGATGATCATCATTGCTTTCTATGAAAATGGCTATTTGATGGGTATACGGTATACACCATTTTCAGACAACCTCAGCGTTTCAAATGTTTTCTTCCTAGGTTTACCTATTCCCAGCTGGCTCTGAAATCTAATTCACCAGATTTTCTCACGAAAAAATCTGTAAAAGCTTTAATTAGTAGATTAGTAGTATCAGACCCAATTTTCTAAGATGATTATCTTAATCTTCAGTTGAACCAGTTTGGGTAATTATAGTCAATAATCTTATCATAAAGTCCCCTCAGTTGACTAGGTAAGTAAGCATTACAATCATGAATAATCATCATCAGTATATAATCATCATTCATCCTCAAAATTGTCAAGCCTTCTCCATTCAAATGTGGCAAACACATGCAAAAACATGAGAAGTGGCCTGGTATCTGTGCACCTAGGCATGGAGGAGAAGAAGGATGAGGCCCACGACAGATATCTTGGGACTCCGACAGATTCATGGGAGATATCCATGAAAAACCCCACCCAGCAAGGGGGACAATGGGACATCACTTTGATGGGATCATACATGGGGATAATCCGATATATAATTCGCCGATTAGTCGATGATGTTTGGGGGATTATCCATTGATGATATTGATGGGACTACAAAACTCGCCAGCGATGATGGGAAACCTGTCAGATGGCAATGGCCATTGATGGACGGTCTATTGCAACATCAATGTTGATACTGGGATGTACAACTAAGAAAAGGGGGGGTCTGAAAATGGCGATTCGAGTAAGGGAGATACTTTTACCCAGTTTGAGACAAACCCAGTTGATGGGTCAGCATGTGTGTGTGTGTGTTTGTTTTCGTCTTCAATTTTTTTTCAGAAGGCGACACCCAGTCCTACAGCATATCATGTACATCGATCAGCCTGGAAACCGAATATTGCCGCGGTTGGGGTTTCGCACAAGTTTACGATACTGACTTCCTCCCCGACTTGCCATATCTGACCTTTTAAATCATCCATCAAATATGGTCACATCTCGGCGCAACTGGTGCTTCACTATTGTGGCCACCTGCGGTCCCCAATCAAGATTTAGCCATGTTTTATGACATGACATTACTATATAAAACTTTACATTTATAGAATAGTCAAATATATGGCATAATTATATGACTATTAGCATAGATATCTATGGTCTATGGTCTTTGACGAGTTTGATCATGAATCCCATGACTCTTTGAATCGTTCCTGGTACTCAAACACCCCATGCTGGACGTAACTAGCGTTCTCAAGGACGATCCACAGTTTGCTATGGGAAATGGGCCATTTATAGATGGTTTACCTATTGAAAATGGTGATTTCCCATGGTGCCAGGTAAGCTTCTTCGCCATGTTTTGGCACTTGAAATCGACTGAACTCATCACAGGTCTTATTGAATCTTTCGCACAGCTGCTTGACTGTCTGCGTTTGTTGGTTCAACACCATCGCGCCCATCATATTTCTTAGATCACCTCCATTTTCCGTTGCTTCACTGCCCTTTGAAACCATGTCATTTCCAAGCGAACATGGGTGTTGGCCCAAAATAAGGGGATACCCCCCAAATGGCCATTGAAGATTAGGAAAGCGATGATAAACCACGGAATATGGGTGAGTTTCCCATAGTTTATCTCAACCAAATCCAGGTGTTTCCTACAAATTGTGCCTTGAATCCACTGCCTCAGAGGACATCCCCGACATTGGTGAGAACTTCGAAGAAGTTAGCAAGCAGTGAAGGCAAGGGGAAGTGGACACCTGCCTTGAAGGTGCAACTTGGATTACCCCAGGGTAAACTCGTCTGGATGACCCATGAAAATATGGCGAGTTTCCACATCTATGTTAGTTTGCCCTAGGACGACTCAACTGGGAATCTCCCCCTGCGGATGGTGTAGGTGCAGGCCGAAAGCAGACAACAACGCAGGATGTGAGTTGAAAAACAGACATAGGAATAGGATGAAATAGGCATGTATGAAAGTGAAGAAAAAGGAGAGTGAAGTGGAATATAGCCAATAGCGATTGTTCTATGTGGATATTTTGTTGGTTCTAGATTGGGACATTAATACGACAATGGCAAAAATGATGGGGATAAGGCCAACACCAACCAAGAAGCCTTTATGCATATTCCCGGTTTCTAGCAGGTAGACAGTACTTTGATGTACTTTGGTGGTTAACTAAAAAATCGTGCTGAATCACGAACTACTCCCAAAAAAACATTTAGAATAAACAAGTATCTAGAGGTTTCCTCAAATAGGGGTACCCCCAAATCCCCCACATCATAGATTGTAAATGGAATTTTCCATTATAAACCCCACTAAGGTACACAGGCTCCATGGATGTTTGACCAAAGCGACCAATGGCTGTGTCCAGCTATGGCGATACACATCAAATGCTATTATATAAATGGTGGAAATGAAATGATGATAGACCTGGGATTTTGGGGTAGCCTATTTTCAGACAGAGCTAAACTAATCAAACCACAATGAACGTTGAACTAATCTGGGAAGCGACTCGAAACCAGCAGGAGGTTTTGATACAAATAAATCTGTACGGTTCAAAGAATTGCGCAACATCAGGTTGGTTGCTACTTATGATGCCAAAGATGATATCAAATCCGAATTTGTGCTCCCCATTCAATTTTGACAAACTTGAGGGCATGCCCATTCCTTCTCTATCCTATTATGATACCATAAGAATACATAAGATTATATCATGACCATCCTCACAATGACCGACCGTAGTCATCATCAACGTCATTCCTTCAGGCATTAAAGAAATCAACAGATCAATCAATCGGACAGATGGAGAGATGGACACAGAACCGGCTCAACAAAAGGCTGATAACATTATTTATATACATATATATATGATTTCATTGTTGAAGGGATGATCTTCAATAATATCATGATGAGGTAGTTCACTAATAATCTAATATGTATATGATATATATATATATACAAAAATTAGAAAGAATAAATGGACTATTTTCTTTGATAAGCCATTACCACCCCTTTAAGGCTAGTTTTAAGGGGGCACTATATGAAAATGAAAGATACATTTTTTGGGGACCCCCCCCTTAAATGCAAATGGGTCGCTCAACGTCCCCAAGGGTCGTTTTGATCGGGAGGGTTTTGAACATACCTTTAAAATTTAAATTTATATTTTTAAAACTCCCCCTTAAAAACACTTTGAAAAATATATCTTACATTTGGGTATGGTCCTCCCCTGCTAAAAGGGGAATGATGATAAGCCTGGTAGATTATATAAAAAATTAATTGATTTTTGAGGGATGAGGTCGTATATTAATATAAATAAATATGGCTATATTTTTTATTAAATATTTAAATATAATTTATATAACCGAAATTATTTATTTTTTACTTAATATATATCATTTAACATCTTAATATTTAAAATATTGAAATATATTTTTATTTGAAAAAATATTTGAAAAATATAATTTGAATATTATTTAAGAATTAGAAAATTTGAAAATTAAATTAATTTATTTTTTTTAAATTCTATAAATATATGAAGAATATTTTATTAAAATAGGGAGGGATGATATTTTAAAATTTTAACATATTTTTAATTATATTATATAGATTTTCTTAAATCCGAATAAAGGAGGATTTAAATAATATAGGCGGGCATATCTTTGATTGGATTTTTGGATAAGAATAAATAATGAAAAAAAAAAAAAAAAAAATCTAATGAAATTTTATTATTTTTTTTTTAATAGATATATTATTAATTAGGCAAATTTTGAATATGATAATTCGATTATATAATTTATTATTTTAATAATTTTGGATAATATATTTATATTGATTTTTTATTTTATATTATTTCATTTATATTTCGTAGAATAGTTGCATGGGCCTATTGACCCGAATTAATTTTTATTGGAATCATATGTAGAATCTTACTTCGCCGATCTTTTCCGCCGCATTTTGACTATCTCACTTACCCCTTCTACAAATATTTCATCGTCATCGAATTGAAAGAATAATATGAAGAATTGATACGATATTGTTGAATATATATATTTATTAAAATCTATTTCTGAAAATAGAGAATATTGGAAATTAATTATTTCTAATTTGAAATAAATAATTTTCTCAGGACATATTATTGCGGATATATGATTCACCTTGAATCGCATATCATTTGAGAAAAAAAATATTGATTAGGAAATTAAGAATAAATTATTGGAATGAACATATTGAATGAAATAATAAAAAAATATACATAATTAAATTGGGGGGATAATAAAATATATAAATATATATAATAGAAAAAAAAAATATAAGGAATAAAATATATGGATGATTTTTTGGGCCTTGTGTGAATTTTGCGCGATATTGTGCGAGTACCGTATGAGATTGGATTTATTTAATTTCATTCGGATAATAAGAAATAAAGAATAAATAATATTATTATATATATATAGATATATATTGATTTGGACATATTCAGAATAATATCATTATTCAAAATATCAAATAATTCATATCAATAAATATCAAATATATCAAATATTATAAATAGTTAAATTTTAAAATCAAATTTATAATAATATCTTCCAATATAATTCCAGATATATGAGCACGGAAAAAAAAAAATTATTATTCCCATTAATTCCTTAAAGAAATCATCCAGGAAATATAAAACCCCAATATTCATTATATTTTTAATTTTGATGGAAAAAAGATATTTTTTATATATCATATATATATTCATATTTATTTAAATATTTATTGATATATTTTAAATTATTTAATATATATATTTATTAAATATGTTATTCTCTTAAAATAAATCAATTATAATATATTTAAATATATTGTTTTTTTAATATTTAGTTATATTTCTTAAATTAATTATTATATATATATTTATTTAGAAATGAAGAAAATTATTTATAACAATATTTTTTATTTATTAATATGAATAATATTTTTTAAAATATATTCAAAATCATCGGAATTATTTCCGATTCGAAAAAATATAATGATTTATAAATTCTAGATATTTTTATATATAATAAAAAATATTTTGTATTGTCTGAAAAAAAGGAAAAATTATTGAAAGGATCGGATAACCCCATGTCAATTTCTTCCAATAAGCAGAAACAGAAAGGTGCAGATGGTATGATAAAAGCGGGAAGACGGAAAGGGGATCTGTGCAAAAGCTGCGTGGGACAGAATTCTGAATGGAAAAAATTCGTTTGTGAAAGGAATGTAAAGAAGAGTGAAGGGGGTGGCATGTATCTGCGTTCGTATATTTGTATGTGTGTGTGCGTCTGTGCGTGTATGTGTGTGTGCGCGTGCGTGTGTCTCGGTGTGTTTCTGTGCGCGGGTGTGTCTGTTTGCGTGGGTATATGTGGGTATTTGTATGTGCGTTGGTGGGTATGTGTGGGAATGGGTATGTGCGGGTGTCATACCTGCCACGCAAAATGGAGCGGCGCCCCGGGACCCAAGCGCGTCACCAGACCCAGCCCAGTGCCATAAGTGCCATGCCTGCCATACAAAGTGAAGGTCTATGTCGGCAAGTTTCGCACCTACTATACAAAATGATAGTGGATATCGCCAAGTGCCATTCCTGCCACGCAAACTGGAACGGCCCCCCGGACCCAAGCGCGTCACCAGACCCAGCCCAAAGCCATAAATACCACGCCTGCCACACAAAGTGAAGGACCATGTCGCCAAGTGCCATACCTGCCCCACAAGATGACAGCGGATATCGCCAAGGGCCATGCCTGCCACGCCAAATGCGGGTAAGTTGTGTGTGTGAGCAAATTATATGTGAATAAGTGGTGTGCGGGTTAGCGGCCGGAACGGGACGGGAGCGCGGCCGGGATACTCAATGAATAAGAAGAACCTCATACAAAGATGCGGGGAATAAAATCATACCATATATAATAATTATAATTTCAGAAAAAATATCGAAATTTCTTTTCTTCCCGATGAAATAATTATCTATAGAATTATTCGAATATTTTCCATATGTGAGAGCGCGGATTTACTTATAAAAATGAATATATTTCTCCTCAAATACGTAGTATACCGACGACCATGATCTCATAATAAAGGAAAAATCTCATCAGAATTAGATATTATATCGCATCGGAAAATTAATATTTTTTATTATTATGCCTTTTAAATTCTATAATTCTGATTCGGATCTATATATTAGAATTCCAATTTTAATTTTGAAAAATTTAGATATCTATATATTAGAATTCCAATTTTAATTTTTGAAAAATTAAGATATCATTAATATAAATAATCAAAATCTGTCAATATCATTTCTATTATTAAAAAATATTTTATTTATAATTTTGTAATTAGATTTCTAATTTAATTCATGGAAATTTATAATAATAAATCTGAAATTTATATTGACATTTTATTAGAATAAATGGTCAGAATCTGAAAAATATTTATATTATAATATATTTATTCTATTTATAATTCTGCAGGTAGATTTCGAATTTGAAATTTAATAATTTATAATATCAAATTTGAAATTTATATTAATATCTCATTATTATAGGTGATCAGAATCTATCAAGATCACCTAATTTATAATATATTCATTATCTTAATAATTCTGCAAATAAATTTTGAATTAATTTTTTTAAAATTTATATAAAATTTAAAATTTATTTTAATTCATTCTGAATATAGGGGGTCAGAATTTATCAAAACCATTTGATCTATAAAATATTTATTCTGCTTATAATTCTGCAAATAGATCTGGAATTTGAATTTTAAAAATATAATATATAAAATTCAAAATATATATTACCTTAATAATAATATAGGTAATGAGAATCTATCAATATTATATATTATATCATGATTATTCTGCATATAATTCTACAAATAGATTTCCATTTTAATTCTTAGAATTTTACGATATCAAATTTAGAATTTATATTAGGATATTATTTATATAAATAATCAAAATCTTTAATTTCATTTATTTTATAATATATTTATTTTATTCGCATATTTGAAGAAAAAAATGATTTTACAATTAAATTTAGAAAATTAAAATATCGAATTTAAATATATTGGCATATCAATATTATAAATTTTAAGAATTTATCAAAATCTTTTGTATTATTATATATTTATTATATTATATATAATTTTGCGGGTGATTTCAAATTTATTTTTTATAAATTTATGATATTATTTATGTTAATATAATATTAATATAAATAATTATTTATTATTTTTTTTTTTTTAAATTATATTTTATTTAAAACAAATAGGAAAATATATTTAAAATTAATATTT